>JAVXUP010000972.1:0-5000 GCA_033070095.1 Escallonia herrerae | reverse complement strand
ACCGAAAAAATGAAAACCATTGGGTTGTCACAGGAGTGGAGTTGAGCCATAATCATCAGTTGATGACCCCCAGTAAGATTGGTCAAATTCATCAACACCGAGAAATAAGCGCGGCACACAGACAACTAATTTTTACAATGGCCGAGGCTAAAATTCCACCTTCTAAGATGATGGGGGTTTTCTCAAGCCAGGCTGGGGGGATTGACAAGTTGAGTTTCAACGAAGTAGACCTTCGAAATGAACTTCGTGCTCAGAGGAGAGAGTCTTTCGGTAAGAGTGATTCTCAAACTACACTTGATCTCTTCAGGTCCCTTCAGAGTGAGAATTCTGGATTTTTTTACAGTCTCCAACTGGATGATGAGAACCGCATTAGTACTATATTTTGGGCGGACCCCCGTTCTAGAGCTGCTTACCAAAATTTTGGGGATGTTGTGACGTTTGACACCACATACCGCACCAATAAGTACTCTATGCCTTTTGCTCCGTTCACCGGGGTGAACCACCACTATCAGTCAATCTCGTTTGGCTTTGCCCTGCTTAGGGATGAGACGGAGGAGTCATTTACGTGGTTATTTGAAACGTGGCTTCAAGCAATGTATCATATTCCTCCAAAGACCATCATCACCGACCAAGATCTGGCAATGAAAAATGCAATCGCTAAGGTCCTTCCAGATACTCACCATGGCCTGTGCACATGGCACATAAGCAACAAATATCCCGAACGGCTTCACCATGTATATGCAAACCATCCGTCATTCAAGACTGACTTTAATACATGTGTGAAGAAATCGTTGACGGTAGACGTGTTCGAGGAGAGGTGGGCCACGTTAATGGATACTTACTATTTGCACAATCACGAATGGTTACAATCGTTGTATGAGATCAAGACACAGTGGGTCGGTGCCTACACCAAGAAGTTTTTTGCAGCCGGAATGACTACGACCTCGAGAAGCGAAGCTATGAATTCATTCTTTGATGGGTACGTAGGCCAGTCTTCAAGTATAGCGGAGTTCGTACTAGAGATGCAGAAAGCCGTTGACAGGCAATTGTACCGTGAGAGAGAAGCCGACGCGGCTACAGTTTGCAAAGAAAGAGCTATACTACTTTATTCACCTTTAGAGGCTCATGCGGCTCAAGTCTATACCAAGGAAATGTTTCGACAGTTTCAAGAGGAACTACTAAAGTCGAATCAATATGGCATGACAAAGTTGCACGAGTATTCCACCAGAGACATCAAGGTTTATGCTTTGACAAATGTGACGAACTTCGCCAATCCGTGCTCTTCGTCGGCTCCGAGGACCAGACGACATTTTACCGTAGCAGTTTGTAAGGACACCGGGTTGGTTAATTGCAACTGTCAACTGTTTGAGCATAAAGGTATACTTTGTCGACACGCGTTGAGGGTTTTGAGCGCCAAGAATGCTAGTGAAATCCCTCCACCGTATATCTTGGAACGGTGGACGAAGGAAGCCAACAGAGTCCACGGTCACATTCCTTACGTGCCCAATGTTTCAGTTGATTTCGAGCAATCTGAGACGCTGCGATATAATCACCTTTGTAACATCATGCACGGTTTATCAATGGATGCAGCGTCGACATTTGATGGGTACAGGTATCAAGTTGAAGCAGCCGCACGGGATAAGGCTATGCATGCACAGTTTAGGATGGCATTACCAGAAACTGTGGACACTCCGACTACTCGACCAACTCCAGGCGGTAGATTCAATCGAGCCAAACAGCCAGTCATTGACGGCACTGACCTACAAGGTGAGGAGGACGACATTTTTGATCCAATTATTTCTCAAACAAAAGGGCGAAAACGAGCAATACGCATGAAGAATCCGATTGAAGAAGCAACGGGTCAAAAAAAATTACGAAAGTGTGCGTTGTGTAATAAGATGACTGATCATGACAAGAGAAACCATTATAAAGTGTTAGGTATCGAACCTGGCAGTATGGTCGAGGAGGACGATGATGAGGAAGAGTGTTAGGGTTAATGTTTCAGTTGTATAAATTGAACTTTTATAATGTTTAAATTTGTGATTTGGTTTGTGCAATCTTTAATTTGTGATTTGATTTGTGGATTATTGATATTTTTGGTAACTCCGTTTTCGGGCACACTTTAGGCCCCAATTGATAGCTTCCGAAAAAAGTTGTAATTTTTTTTGTCACTTTTTTTCCGCTCATTGCACTTCAGGCACGCTAGTTAGCCCATTTGTAAGACTTTCGGCGAAAAACGAGACACATTAATTTTTGAGTTTTCCTAGGAAGGGCCTATTCGGGCACACTTTAGGCCCCAATTGATAGCTTCCGAAAAAAGTTATAATTTTTTTTGTCACTTTTTTTCCGCTCATTGCACTTCAGGCACGCTAGTTAGCCCATTTGTAAGACTTTCGACGAAAAACGAGACACATTAATTTTTGAGTTTTCCTAGGAAGGGCCTATTCGGGCACACTTTAGGCCCCATTTGATAGCTTCCGAAAAAAGTTGTAATTTTTTTTGTCACTTTTTTTCCGCTCATTGCACTTCAGGCACGCTAGTTAGCCCATTTGTAAGACTTTCGGCGAAAAACGAGACACATTAATTTTTGAGTTTTCCTAAGAAGGGCCTATTCGGGCACACTTTAGGCCCAATTTGATAGCTTCCGAAAAAAGTTGTAATTTTTTTGTCACTTTTTTCCGCTCATTGCACTTCAGGCACGCTAGTTAGCCCATTTGTAAGACTTTCGGCGAAAAACGAGACACATTAATTTTTGAGTTTTCCTAGGAAGGGCCTATTCGGGCACACTTTAGGCCCCATTTGATAGCTTCCGAAAAAGTTGTAATTTTTTTTGTCACTTTTTTTCCGCTCATTGCACTTCAGGCACGCTAGTTAGCCCATTTGTAAGACTTTCGGCGAAAAACGAGACACATTAATTTTTGAGTTTTCCTAGGAAGGGCCTATTCGGGCACACTATAGGCCGCATTTGATAGCTTCCGAAAAAAGTTGAAATTTTTTTTGTCACTTTTTTTTTCGCTCATTGCACCTCATGCACGCTAGTTAGCCCATTTCTATGAATTTCGGCGAAAAGCGAGACGCGTAATTTTTTCGAATGCCGTCATATGAAAGGTATATTCGCGCACATTTTAGCGCCAAATTCATAGCATGCGAAAAATTATGTACATTTCTTTTTGGTACAATTTTTTGTAACATCACAGCAGCTAGCCACGCACGTCAGGATAATGGTAATGAATGCGTCTAGCTTCATTCTTTTTCAGCTCCCAGGCTATCCTATACCTAAACGTCAAGGCATCCTTCCTAGTCCACGAGGAGTGTTTGAGCACTTCCGAGCGAGCAATGTAGTCCATGTACTTGAGGACGTAAATCCCGCAATCGTGACCGTTATATTGCTTTGGTCGGTCCTTTATCATCACGACCGTCCAAGGGTCACCCTGTGGCCGTCCGCATGCTAGCGAGAGGACAGTAGTCTGCATCCAACAATAAAAACGAGAATCAAGCCTATGAGACAAGAACAATATACTATGAGCCAAGGTCAAAAAATAAATACTAACCACTAAAGTGATGTACTCGTTGTACATCTGTGCCAGCAGCTGTCCAGGCTCGTCCTCCCTTAGGCTATCGTATATGTGAACCGTTCTGAACGCTGGATGGAGAACTAATAGGAACCAGTGGTTTGCATGATGACAGGGTATCATGATAAGGTTCGCATCAGCAGCGGGACATTGATAGTCTGCGTTCATCATGCCTAACACGTTTCGACCTGGTTTCCACTTACTCCTGCCGCCCCCTCGCCTCCATTCTGTGAATTCTCTCACCGTTAATTCCACAAAATGAGTGGGATACATGTTAAGCTTCAAATATTCAGAACGGTTAAAACGTTGCTCTCTAATCCGGAGCAGTTCTATGTAAGCGTTCATGACAAAATTTGAAAGATCTGTCTCCGGCGCCAACGTTCTGATATCCTCATGACCTAGGAATGTCGCAAGGGGAAAGTCTGCTGAATTGACAGGCTCATGCCCGAAGTAGTGCCGGTCGATCCAAGCCATCTTGTCCGACCTCAATGGCTTCGTCGCTTGTCCTTTGTCCGACCGAAAGCTTGGGCGCGAGGCCTGGATTCCTACTTGGGGAACCTGACTCTGGCACTGAGAGTCGTATGCGTCAGGAGGCAAGCGACTATACGGCTCCCACACCTGACTCTGGGGCTGATAGTCGTACGCGTCAGGAGGAGGGCGACCAGGGCTCCCACACCTGACTCTGGGGCTGATAGTTGTACGCGTCAGGAAGGGGCGACCAGACGACTCCCACACCTGACTCTGGGGCTGATAGTCGTACGCTTCAGGACGAGGGCGACTAGACGGCTCCCCTTCGTAACCCCGGTACGCAAGACTAAAGTTTTGAACTTCAGTCTTGTACTTCTCAATGGACCTCTTGAGATTGTCAGGAGCCTGCGCGACAAACCAGTCAAACGACTCCAGCTGCTTGAACACCTCAATGCCCTGGTCAACCTAAAAAACATGCATAGAAAATATGGCTAATCATATTTGACAAATGGTCGATAAGGTGCGCAAATAAATTATCAAACAACACTAGCATGACTTACAATGGCCAATGCCCAGAACTGGTCATAGACCTCACGTGGCGCGTACGATGTCTTCTTCACCTGGGAAGGGCGATTCACCCTCGTGCGCGTCACCCTGAGAAACCACTGTAAGTATTCCTCAGTACTAATGCCGTCGTGCTTCAGCGATACAAGGCTATCATACGTTTCCTGCCAGGTATTCCACTGGTGCACCTCGTCACCCAACAAAATCAAGGCATCAGCCACCTCGAAGTTCGGCCCTCGACCACCCCTGTATGGCCGCATGTCTACAGCGGGTTTTGGTATCCCTTGTGGACAGCCAGCTTGCTTCATAGCTCGATCGGGCATCTGAAACTCACATTCTTCGAAGTGAATGAGCGGCACCCGAACCAAACCTGCCAGCACGTACGACACCGGAAGT
>JAVXUP010000971.1:0-308026 GCA_033070095.1 Escallonia herrerae | reverse complement strand
GGCAGTGGGTCTTCCTTCTCTCTCTTTCCTTTTTCCAATTCACCTACATATACACGAACACATACATACACTGATATGTATATATTTACGTAGCCACATTCACATCAAAATGCACCATTCATTGTGACCCGTAAACCCCCATATATTTACATAAGTATACAACCTTGATAATTGATGTACAACCCGCTCACACATTACATAAGGCAGCCTCTCATGGCCGTCTCTCTCTAACGATGGCCCTTCATGGTTGCTTCTATCCCGCCTCACAGCCGCCCCCAACACCTACGGCAGCCAACATGGCTACCCCAGTTCCTCTCTTCCCTTCGGTAATCATGGATGCCATCCCCTCCACTCGATCTCGCAGACATGGCAACCTGGAGCCACCCAACGTCTAACATTTTCACAGCACTATCACACAGGACAGTACCCATTTATACATCTACTGGAATACACTTGCACATATATATAAAACACATGAAGCATGAATTAAAGCAAGCTTACCGGAAAAATGGTCCCTAATAAAATATTTACGACCCATGATGCGTTAGTAAAATTAATGATGGGTTATTCTGCCATCCCGTTTGACAATTTGTCGCTAACAAGTACACCGTTATCAAAGAAAAATTATTGTCTCTAAAGTTGCTAGCGCGATCTGACCGTCCATCCTGAAAGATGGACGGTCCAGATCGCGCCTTTTTCCAAAACTGATCCCCGTCCGCCATACTGTCTCGCGGACGGGAGTTTTACCTTTTTGCCCTCCTCCCATGTCCGCGAGACTGTCTCGCGGACGCCTTTCTGTTCCTGACATGTGTCAGGAAAAAGGCGTCCGCCATACTGTATGGCGGACGATCTCTAGGCTGACACATGTCAGGACCTGTCCTCTCGGTCGCCTATAAAGTCTCGGGCAGAGCCCCGAGAACTGTCCCCTTGGTATCTGTGACGTCAACAGTGTCCGCTTTGTGGGAAATCTCCTGTAGCGGACGGCGTCCCTTCGTCAACTCTCTCCTGCTATAAATATTTAATCAGATCGGGGTATATATATTATTGTAGCGGACGGCGTCCCCTCTCTCGAACATCTAACCCAAGCCGCTACCCCATCTACGGCGACCCACATCTCCGGTCACCCACATCTCCGCCGACACCACCGTCCTCCCCTCAACGCCGATCTCGATGGCTTCTGGATCGGAGACCACCTACGCCTACGATTATATTGGCAACTTGCACCTGGTAGGCAAACACTTTTTCAAAGTCATGATGCCGGGATTTGAGCATGAACTTGTAGGCTATCCCTCTTTCTCTTTCTCTGTATTTTCGTGTGTTAAAAGTTTGATCTTTTGTTTTTCTTAACCAAAACTAACCTATTTTTTGTATTTTGTGTTTGGTAGGACATACCGGAAGCATTTACCAATCAATTTACAACAATTCATGATAGTGCAAGATTATATAGCCGCAAGGGGGCATGGCAGGTTGAAATCAAGCTGAAGCCCGGCCGATCCCAAAAAAAGGAATTCGCAGAGGGTTGGAACGTCTTCGTGCGCCAGCATGGCCTCGAACTCGGGGACTTTGTAGTGTTCGAACACCTTGGGTGGTGGGATTTTCAAGTTGTAATCTTTGATCGGAGCGCTTGTGAAAAGCTTTCGTACCCCATTTGTGAACCATAGTTTATTATAATAAAAAAATTTATGTTCTTGTTTATTATGTTTTCAAATTTTTTCTTGCTTAATTGTGCCTTTTTTTGTTGCCTTGATATATTGAGATCGTTGATTATGAATCGTACATTATTTTTTGGAAAAATTGAGATTGTTGATTCCGTCGCTAAAACAAGTCTTCGGGCGTCAGTTTATTAAAATAGCATTAACGTACTATGTCGCTAAAACAAGTCTTCGGGCCAATTTATTTCAATTTATTAAAACTGCATTACGGGCGCCAATTTATTCCAATTTATTACATTACGCTACATTGTATAGCTCTATATATATAGCGGATATAAGGCCCTCCGCTTAGGCCGGGGTTCGGGAAGGTCGGAACTAAATGTCTGGTCCGTGCCAACCATTTTCTGACCCGGAACTAAATGTCTGGTCCGTGCCAACCATTTTCTGCGGTATGTATATCCGCGATACTATATAGCGGACAGTCTATCAGCGTCTGCGGGGCCGTCCGCTACATAGTATAACGGACGTAGAGAAGACAACCAAAAGAAAAAACTAAGTGTTGGAGAGGTGGGTATTCTGCGGGGCCGTCCGCTACATAGTATAGCGGACGTAGAGAACCAAAAGAAAAAAAAAACTAAGTGTTGGAGAGGTGGGTATTCTGCGGGGCCGTCCGCTACATAGTATAGCGGACGTAGAGAAGACAACCAAAAAAATTCTGCGGGGCCGTCCGCTACATAGTATAGCGGACGTAGAGAAAACTACCAAAACAACCAAAAGTCTAGCGTCCGCGATACTATATAGCGGACAAGGAACAGACCATCCGCGATACTATATAGCGGACGGCAAATATATATTGTCCAGCGGACAGCAAATATATATATTCAAACCCAAAAGAAAGTCCTATAACTTCTACACTCTTCTCCGTTCTTCCTACTCACAAATATTCCCAGCGGCGTTGGCAAGCAGATCTGCGCAATTTCTTCATAAGAGCAGCTTTAATACCCTAATAGATCACGTAAGTTCACAAAATCAATCCTTTACATGTTTCTAATCTATAGTTGTGATCAATATTGCGTTTTATGCGTGGTTTTGATTATGCATTGAGCATGTGCTAGCGATGATGAGGATTTATATATGTATGTATTTGTTCATGTGCTAGCGTTTGTAAAATCCGATTCCATAGTTTCAGTTGCAAAAAATGGAATTTATCCCTGGACCAGAAGATCCATCCGTGTTATACGACCAAGCCAACCATATCAGTACGCTCATATGGGATGGTGGAGTAAGATACATTATTTATCAACTTTCTTATTATTACGAACGTTGTTTTACCGTTCATTTTGCTTAAATTGTATTTATTAATAATTCGTAGGAAAGAGAACTTCTCACCACCGTAGAAGTATCTCGCGAGTTCACGAGATGGAAATTGAACAAGTCCCAGAAAAGGATACTGCGTGGAATTGGGTTTGGGATTTTCACGCATGGGCAGATCTTTCAACAGCTTGACCGGGCCTTGATAGGTGCCCTTGTTGAGAGGTGGAGAAGTGAAACGAATACGTTTCACTTCCCGCTCGGAGAGATGACGATTACCCTAGAAGATGTAGGGTTCATCTTGGGGTTGCCGGTGACGGGGCGGCCGGTAATTGCTCCTCCGTCAGACGCAACGAATAAGAGAACAGCGCGAGACTTCTTCACTTCGATACCCCAGGATCAATTTAGCACTGGTGGTATAAAGTTGAAGTGGTTGGTAGATACCTACGGGGTTTTGCCGGAAAACTATACGGGCCGTGAGCTTGTGGTGTACACAAAGGCCTTCCTCTTGTGGGTGATGGGGGCAATTTTATTCCCAACGACGTCGAAGAACACGGTCAGCGTGAAATATTTACCGTTGTTGGGTAACCTGTCGGAGGTTGGGGATTATGCCTGGGGTGCAGCGGTTCTTTCGTATCTGTACCGAGCATTGCACAAGGCAACGAGGCCCAACTCCAAAGCCATATGTGCATGTCTCTCGCTATTGCAGGTATATCATATAAATCATGTCTTCGTTATTGTGTTTTATTTTTGTTGAATCGACGATATAAATATAATTTTTTGATGTTCTCAGGTGTGGTCTTACGAACACCTTGCTCCCGGTGCACCAACGCGTAGGGATGGAACCGATAAAGTCTGGCCTCGGTTGTGTGCTTGGGAGTACAGCCGGAGGGCTAGCCACTACAAGAGGAGAGTCGATCCCCATCACAACATTACGTACTATCGAGGGGAGTTCGACCGTCTATCTCCGGGCCAAATGCGTTGGGCACCGTACATACGTTTGGCGCGACGGGTGGGAGAGTCGTTCGTCTTCACGCTCTCCGGGTTGCAGCGCACACCCCTGATCCATTTCGAGGTCGCAGAGTGGCAGCTGCCCGACCGAGCAATGCGCCATTTTGAGTTGGAGCAGGGTTTGCCAGTCGATGCCCCGGATATGAGGGTTAACAGGAACCCACCGGATGTCGGAGTGTTTGGCACCGCCAATGCGTACGAATTGTGCGCGGCCGAAATAGAGCTTTGGACTTCTTGGCAGGACACACTGGCGGCCATCGTCTCGGAGCCAGACCCCGTTATCAGCATCGATCAGTACGATGAGTGGTACTACCGCATCACGCGGAGGAGAGTAGCCCCTGTAAACTTTGAACGTGGGGAGAGGTATGCGCCTAGGGGTCAGATCGATGAGCGTATGGCATACAATCTCGTAAGTTGCCCAACAAGTCTGACTTGAACCAAATTAGTTGAATATAAATGTCTGATTGAAGTTACTTAATTTTTTATCTCTTTGGATGTAGGTTAATGCCTCGCTTGCATTCTTCCAGAAGTTGAGTGAGCGGAGGGATCTGGTGAGCGCAATGGGCGAGGATCTTTGCCAACAGGCTGCGACATTGGCTTTAGGCTGCGGGAATTTTTTGCGCCAAGCATCGGGCCAGTCTTCGGGAGTCAGCCCGGGAATGGGTTATACGGGCGTCAGCCAGGGATACGGTGATCCCTCTGGACAGGCTTCAGGGGTGAGTCAGGGAGTTGGTGGTACCTCTGAAGCGGGGATGGGACAGGCTCAAGCGTCGTGGGGCGATTACAGCGGCCCCTCCTTCAATTTGTTCCCGGAACCCCTCTCTCAAGTCACGCAAGACTGTCCTTTCGGAAACTACGGTTTCTCCGAGGCACTGCCCATTGTCCCGTGGGCGGGACCAGTTGGCGGCCCCGGAGGGGAATATCAGCCGGCCGAAGAAGGAATTGGAGGCCAATATCCCCCGATCGACCCCCGAGGGCAATATCCGAAAGGGCATCCAGCCAGGCCCCTAAAGCCGCATAAATGCGATCTAATCCGAGCCCGTTATTTTAGCGGGGCCCCCCAAGACGGAGCGTCGTATGACATGGATCACCCCGAGGGCTTGGATTACAATGCCTCGTGGACAGAGATCGCCTCGCTGGCGCCGGGAGCTTGGTTAGACAGCGGTGTCATCTCGCACTACGTGCAAATTCTGAGGCGAAGGTGTCGGGAGCATCCAAACATCGGTCCGCGCGTGTTTATCTTGGATGCTTTTTTCATCAGCTCCTAGTACAAGAGTGGCACGACTGGGGCAATGCAAGGAAGGGGAGAACCATGGCCCAGTGGAAACCGTCCCCTAACCTACAAGCATATCTTGCTAGGGATAGTCCAGTGAGCGCAAGTGTTGCCGACGTGTTTCTAATCCCCTTTTTAGGGAATGCCCACTGGTACTTGGTTTGCTACGAACCATTACAGAGCACGGTTTCAGTCGTCGACAGTCTCTACGATGATACCGACGTGATGCCTGTGATTGATATGTACCGAGGCATAGGCCAGTTGGATGCCATGGTAAGATCCTGTTTCCTTCTTATTGTAACTTGCATATTATAAAACTGATTAATCTTATTTTGCTAGCTATGTTTAATGCTTATTATGTTTCTCGCAGAATCTTTTTGCTGCCCTGGTCAATGGTAGGCGTCGGGAGAAGGTATCGCGCAGGCCGGTCCTCATTTTCCGATTGAAGAGGAGTAGGCCCAAGCAACATAATTCCTCGGACTGCGGCGTCTTCCTCTGCATGTACATGGATTACATTTGCCGGTCTGAGAGCCTCAAGAAGACTGTCTGGAGCGAAGAATGCATACAAGACTTTAGGTATAGGATTGCTTGGCAAATTATGAATGGCCGGCCTAGAGCTATTAGGTTTATTGTAAATCCGTGTAAGGAACATCATTCCCGCGAGAGATGATGTTCCCCAATTCACATTGTAACGTTACAACACTTTTTTAAAAAAAATTTATTGAATGCGATTGATTTTATTGACCGATATGATTTAACGGTGGGAAACCAAGTGTTGGATATCTGTCTGTTGGATATCTGTCTATCTGCAGGGCAAGTGTTCAAAAAATAACCAAGTGTTCGATAATCAGTGTTTCTGCGGGGCCGTCCGCTACATAGTATAGCGGACGCAGAGAACCAAAAAAAAAAAAAACTAAGTGTTGGGGGCCGTCCGCTACATAGTATAGCGGACGCAGAGAAGTCAACCAAAACAAAAAAACTAAGTGTTGGAGAGGTGGGTATTCTGCGGGGCCGTCCGCTACATAGTATAGCGGACGCAGAGAAAACAACCAAAAGAAAAAACTAAGTAACTAAGTGTTGGAGAGGTGGGTATTCTGCGGGGCTGTCCGCTACATAGTATAGCGGACGTAGAGAAGTCAACCAAAACAAAAAAAAACTAAGTGTTGGAGAGGGGGTATTCTGCGGGCCGTCCGCTACATAGTATAGCGGACGCAGAGAAAACAACCAAAAAAAAAACTAAGTGTTGGAGAGGGGGTATTCTGCGGGGCCGTCCGCTACATAGTATAGCGGACGCAGAGAAGTCAACCAAAACAAAAAAAAACTAAGTGTTGTTAGAGGTGGGTATTCTGCGGGGCCGTCCGCTACATAGTATAGCGGACGTAGAGAAAACAACCAAAAAAAAACTAAGTGTTGGAGAGGGTATTCTGCGGGGCCGTCCGCTACATAGTATAGCGGACGTAGAGAAGACAACCAAAACAAAAAAAAAACTAAGTGTTGTAGGGGTATTCTTTAATACCTTAGGTTTCTAATGTTGTGCTGCGCAGTGTAGCGGACAGTGTAAGAAATCACATATAAAAAAATGATTGTAAAGGTTATTACAAACGAGTCATTACTAAAATATTATTACAAAATGTCCGACACTTTTGATGGCTCATAAAAGATTATTACAAAATATTCAGTACACTAAAGTTCCACTGCAGCTTGTTCGTCCTCATCCTCGGCATCATCTTCTTCCCCGTCTTGCAAAGGCACTGGACTTATCCCCAGTGCCTTGTAATGGTTCCGCTTGTCGTGGTCGGTCATTTTGTTGCACAATGCACACCTTCTTAGCTTTTTTGGTTGAGTTGCCGTCTCAATAGAGCTTTTCATCCGCGTAGATCTCTTGCGGCCTTTCGTTTGCGATATAATTGGATCCGAAGGCCGGATATCATTGTCGTCTCCCTCCCCCGGCTCGTCATCTTCTGATCCCGTCGTAGGCTCGGTGTCAACCGCATTGCTGACTGAAGCTGCTTCCAATTGGTCGACGATGGGCTCTTGCTGCTGAGCTACCTCGAGGAGATGTTTATATCCGACCATTGTAGCAGCACCCTTTACGGACAAACGGGTGAACATCGTCACCAGATGATTATACCGCAACGTCTCTGATTCTTCAAAGTCAGTATACGGGTGCTCCGGAAAGGAAATGGTACCGTGCAACCTGTTTGCACCTTTCGTCCACCGTGGCAGGACGTATTTATCGGGGATTGTCCTGATATTCTTCTGTGTGAAAAACCGCAGAATGTGTCTACACAGGATGCCATGGAACTCAAACTTCTTGCAAACACATGTCACCGAGTCCGTCAATGTGTCGTGGGTCACCGTATAAATTCTGCGCAGCTTCTCAGGGACGAGGTCATTCACGAGCGAATAAACCTTGTACTCACGCGACGACTTTTCTGCCACCTTGTATATACTGTATCGGCCCGATTTTTGCAGCTCTACTTGGTATAGCAGGAAGATCTCCTTCGTATAGACTTTGGCACCGTTCAGCTCCAGCGGGGTCTCAAGCAACCTTCTCCTTTGCTTGTACGTGGTTGCAAAGTCTGCAGCCCTTTCTTTCACGAACAACGACGCAACCGCTTTTTGTGCTGATGTGACGAAACTCTTCAAATTGGTAGCTGTACCCACATAACTATCGAACGTGGCATTCATAGATTCACTCCTGCCCGTCGTTTTCATGCCCGCAGAAAAATGACTTCTCGTGTAAACGCCAATCCATTGCTCTTTGAGCCCGTACAAGTGCTGGAGCCACTCGTTGTCTTGCAATGAGTAATCCCGAACAAGCTTTTCCCACCTCTCCTCGAATTCCTCAATCGTTAATGACTTGAGGACGCATTTGTCAAAATCCTGTTTAAAGTCTGGATACTTTGCGTACATGTGATGCAGACGTTCCGGGTATTTGTTGCTTATGTGCCAAGTGCACAAGTTGTGTCGAGTATCTGGGAAGACGGTAGCAATAGCCTTCTTCATTGCCAAATCTTGATCGGTGATGATAACAGTCGGTGCTTTGAAGTTCATTGCTTCCAGCCACACCCTAAACAACCATTCAAAAGAACTCTCGCTCTCGTCCCTTAACAAGGCGAACCCGAACAGGATGGAGTGATAATGATGATTGACGCCCGTGAAAGGAGCGAACGGCATCGAGTACTTGTTGGTACGGTATGTGGTGTCGAAAGTCACGACATCCCCAAAATGCTTATAAGCTAGCCTCGAACGACCGTCGACCCAAAAAATTGTGCTAACTCGATGCTCGTCGTCAAGTTTATAGTCGAAGGTAAACTGCGGGTCCTCCATCTGCATCCGTTTCAATAGGCTCATTGTCGCTTGCGCATCATTGAGGTCATACGCGGCTCGTCTATGGGTTCGGACCGCGTTACGAACGTCTGTCGTGTTAAAGTTTAAATTTTGAATTCCCCCAGCCTGTTCAGCAAGAACATTAATCATGTCGGTAGGTCCTAGCCGCGCATCGCTCATTGTGTGAATTAGGCTCCTCGCGACCTTACCCATCTTCTTGTGTTGATGCATCTGACTCACCTTAGAAGGGGTTACTAACGGGTGATTGTGTGCCAGTTCCAGGCTGGTAATAAGCCAATGATCTTGTTTGGCTTTATAGCTTACGAACATCTTGACCTGGCAATTCGTGCGCGCAAAGCAATCCCGTCTTCTCCGCGCATACCCTATTTCGTCATCATCACTGTCATCGTTGCCTACGCGTGTCTCATTTTGCACTGGGTTTCTGCCCCTATGACACTCGTATAAGCGAGAGCATATCCTTTTCGATACGCTGCTTGTTCTTGTAGTTTTTATTCTAATGCCAAAACCAACCCTCAATGAATAAGCTCGAAAACATTCTCCAGCTTCTTCCAACGTTTGAAAGGTTCGTCCTAGATACGGATCACTAGCATCTACGGGGGTGCTGGAGCTCGACACGAAATCAGACATTGTGAAAAAGACCTATGTAGAAATAGAATACGCTTATTATCTCAAAATTATCTTGACGATTAGACCGATTTAGGATACCATATACATAATCTCAAAAGTGTCTCCCATTTTGCTAATTATATATTTACTGAACATAACAAATTAAAATTACTAAGATAAACGGTAGCAAGATCACAAACTTACCTTGCTTGAGTGATGCTTGAACCAAGTGTTACTCGAAGCTTGAAGGGGGCTGAAAATGGAAGCAAGTGAATCTGAAAGCCCGCAAAAATTTTGCTGAAAGAGCCGAGAATTAGGGAGACTTTCTAGGCTACCGACGGGACAGTTCTCGGGGCTCTGACATGAGACTTTATAGGCGACCGAGAGGACAGGTCCTGACATGTGTCAGCCTAGAGGGCGTCCGCTACACTGTCTCGCGGACGCCTTTTTCCTGACACATGTCAGGAACAGAAAGGCGTCCGCGAGACAGTCTCGCGGACATGGGAGGAGGGCAAAAAGGTAAAAATCCCGTCCGCGAGACTGTCTCGCGGACGGGGATCAGTTTTGAAAAAGGCGCGATCTGGACCGTCCATCTTTCAGGATGGACGGTCAGATCGCGCTAGCAAAATACCCCATTTTGCTAGCGCTATCAACGGATCAGCTCCATATATATATATATATATATATATATATATATATATATATATATATATATATATATATGAAAAAAAATACGCCAATGCTAAGTATTTTTTAAAAAATAATGTCGCTAAAACTTTTAATTTGTTCGGGGTATTACATTCGGTGTTCGGCGGTTGTAGTTATAAGAGGTTATGGTAGTCGGCTGTGTTCATGGTTGGTTGTTCTTCACTAGTGGTGGCGGCTGCAGTTAGTGGCTATGATAGTTGACGGTGTTGGCAAGCTTGGTGTTTGAGTGTGTTGATTAGTAGTAGTGGCAGATCGGCAGTCATTAGATGTGGTTGGTGGTGTGTTTGTAGTTTGGTGTTCGGGAGTGTTGGTCAGTGGTGGTGGGGGCAGTGGCAGCGATGAATGTGTATAGTGGTTGATGATGATGGAGGTTTGGTGTTCTTGGGTGATAGGCGTTGATGATGAAGAGTGAAAGGAAGTTCAATAGTATTGCATATAGATTTCTTATCATTAAAAGTGATGTCATGGAAGCTAATACTGTTATTGAATCTAAAAATGCTTCTTTCTTTGAGAATATTATCACACACACACACACACACACACATATATATATATATGAAAACTGAAGCTGAAAAAAAGTGTCTACGTCACTTCTACGCGGACGCCCTCTTCTTTTGCCACGTGGATAAAAGAACTTTAATTTATTTTGCCTTTTTTGTCACATGTTTGTCTCACCTATTTAACTAATTTGAATTTGAATTCCTTTTCTGTTGCAAAATTGTCTTTTTTTGTTGCACAATTATATCTTTATACGTTATCTAAATTTTTTACTATCAAAATTTAATTAATTTAAATTTGATCCAAATTTTTCTTTGATCATTAATTGCTATCAAAATAGTCATTTTAAATTTTACCCTATTAAACTTGATATCATCTAAGAAGACTAAATATGTACTGGATACATATGTTATCTCACATACATTGCCACACGTTGACCACTGTTGAGTGTATTTACCTTTTTTATCCCATGTTTTAAGTTTCTTCTTTCTCCCTCTCTGTCTCTCTCTCTCTCTCTCTCTCTCAAGTACATTCCGACAAGTTTTTCATTTTGTTTACGAGTTCTCAAAATCAGATACACTCCTTTGTGTCTCTCTCTCAATTTCGGGATTTCACCACTCAATGTCTTCCTCTTTCTAAGCCTCAAATCTTTTAAATATTGCTTTATTCCCTTAATTTTCTCACATAACTGTCTAACTTCTCTATCTATCCCCAGAAATCTTGCCTGATTTGCTTTAATTTCTCTCATAAACATGATAATTTTGGAATCCTTCACAATTATCTCATTACAAATTCATAATTGCCACTTCATTGTAATCTCCTTCGGTAGAAAGGAACTCTCATGTCAATCGCACTAACAAGAGGGAGAAAACGTACCAGAGTTGCAGTTTACGTAGGTGAGTAAATCAATGATTTCTCTTTTTCTTTCTAAATTTTGAGTGATTTATTGTACGGTGTGTATTTCGGACGAATTGACAAGGGACGTGTTGAATAGCATAACAATGTTCTACTAAGTTTTCTTGGTAAATTTCTGATGCTTTCGTTCCAACTTAATATTGCTTTTTGGGTAGTGGCTTTGTTATGCCTGGTGATTTTTTAGGTTTCTTAGCAATAAGTTCCACATGCAGGGTGATTAGGTATTGAGTGAAGGTATTATTATTTTCCCTCGCTACTATGTCTATATTTTTTCAAGTGCACAGTGGTTTTCACTGGAATTGAACCGGCCCTTTCCCTATGAAATAGTTCATTGCCGGTGTGAACTACTTTCCATAAGACAATAGACTTTGTTGATTTTGCTGTGGTTCCAACTTCCCTTTATGCATGTAATGTGACATTTGCTATAATGAATGTGTTAAGAGTTTTTGATGGTTTGCTCAAGTTTGGTAAATGGATAACGGTCTGCTTTGCTAATGATCTGCAAATTAAGTTTGTATTGGGATTGTTGCTGATATTGTCTTGATTTTGTGTATGACATGGTCAGAGTTATGATTTTTTTTGGAAATAGGAATTTCAAATTACTTAATTAGAAACTTGAGTCACACATCGTGGGGTGACTCTCCCACTAATATCGTTGTGCAATATGTTTAACAAAAAGATTGGCTCATGCTGCTGCCAGACATGGTATGCATGTGATGTGGCTGATCACCTGCTTGCTTAGCCAGATTGTCCGCACAAAAGTTTGTTTCTCGATGAGCATGAGAAACAATAACCTACCAAGGTCTTCTAAGGAGAGCCCTGCAATCAAGACTGAAAATGTCAAATAGCGGGGCGGGGTTTTTTTCATTTAATAAAAATTGGACAACATATGTGTCGTCAACCTCCAAGATGATTTGATTTTTGATGGGATTAGTCCTATTTTGCCCCTATACATGTTATTTTACAATCTGTTAATGGTTTTTTCCTTTATTCCTAATGAATGGTTTCACATAGGTTAGTCCTTCTTGCAGAGATTTCTTTTCTGCCACTACACTTAACTATAAGCGACACTGTGGTGGAAGTAAGTTGGAAAGACTGGACAGAGAAAACTACAAATTAAGTCCAGTCATGTTGTACATGTATGGGGTTTCATTTGCTCTTCACCCACCACTTAAATCTAAGAACTTATCATTGTGAATGAAACCGTCTAACGTTATTGCATCCATCAAACCAATGATGTTAAGTTAGTAGCTTAGGAGTGAGGTTTCAGCCATTGCAGGGTTATGGAGTTCTCCTTCACCTGAGGTGCTATTTTGACTTTTCAACCCATGACCTCTAGGTCATGTTGCAACAACCTTGCCATTGCGCGAAGGCTCTCTTGAGTTGACTAAAGCAATTATGGGGAATGCCCAATCCCTTAATTGGACCAGATCAATTGATTTTCATGAGGGAGGAGCACTTGAGCTTTTTAGTCTTATTTGTTGTCCAACTATACATCTTAATGGTTATCGCTTTTCGTCTCATGTGTTTTTTACGTTTGTGAACTATCCAGAGGTTATTTGACATGCTTGATCACAGATATATGCAAGGAATTTGGAATCCAAAGGTTATTTGACATGCATGACCACGTATATATGCAAGGCATTTGGAGATCCTGATACCCTTAACCTCAGAAAAACTCCATGGTAATTTTCTTCTCTTATGTCAATTTTTCCCCACAATTTGATTTAGCATGTCATTATGCCATATTGCTTATGTTGCACCTAATGCAAGTATTATAGCACAGTCTGTATGCGTATTTGAAGGGTTGGGTAGGAGGAGGAGAGATGATTGGCCTGAACGCATTTCCAACGGTCTGGTTGCCGCAATATCTGTTTCCTAACGGTCTATGTAGTTTTCATTTACCAATTTCTTCTGAATTGAAGTTTCAGTTTTGCACTTTAGCACCATATATCTTCTAGGGTAGGGAAGTCATGTTGTTCCATTGTTCTTATCGTAAGTCTTATGATAGTACACTGTCTCATCCTAAGGATCATCGAGGTCGTAGATAGTATGATGCTTCATATTAAATAAAGTTATTGAACAATAATTTTCACAAATTGTCAGTAAACAACATGCTAAACTTACCACATAGACACAAACATAAATTTTTTTCTCTTCATTCCGTCTCTCATGAATGAAGCACTAGAAGCAAAAATTTCGCGATGCAAGTTGTTTAGTTTTTTCTATTCTTAACATCATTTGCTTTTACAGCATTCATCAATCATTTTAGCATAAAAAATCAACATATGGAGTTAAATTTTCGACGATATTCTTCGGACATAATATGCAAAATATGACTGCTGCATTTCATTAGTCAGCAAAGGGAATATTGGATTTGTCAATTGTTGTTTTAGGTTCAGACCTTCTAGGTTCAGACGGGTTCACTTGGGACTCCGTTAAGACCCAAAAGAGTTAGAAAAGGAAAGGAGCAGTTGTGTAAGTTTACATCCAGTGCATAAGTTGTGCGGCCCTGCTTTTCATTTGTTTAATAAAGAGGTTTAGTTGTTCACTAATGGTGTCCAAAAAGTAATTATCCAAAACTAGATAGCATATAAAGAGATAATTATGTAACAAAAGTAGATGATTTTGCACAAAAAAAACAAAAGAATTCAAATTAGTTGAATATGTGAGAGAAACATGTTGTCACGCCCTGACGAGGAGGCGAACCTATATTTAAAGTATTTGCATTCATCATTAAAGTCTAATAAATGCAACGAAAATCTGATAACAATATTTACCTCCCAGACATTGGGGTTACCAAAAGTTACTTAATCAAACTATTACAAAAGCCTTATTCTCGAGTGACTAAAGAAAGCCTAAACTTTAAGAACGACTCTAAGGTCATGCTTATAGCTACCTCCTCTACTGTTGGCTTAGCTCAATTACTTGAAATGGGAGAGGGGGGTGAGCACAAAGCCTAGTAAAGATCACACAAACACATTACAAAATACAACGCAGATATTCAATAACATGTAATTAAGTCAAAACGAAACATATCAAAACGAAGTGCATAGAGGAAAAATAATCTTAGCACAATAAATCTCATTTCAGGATATTTACTCATATCAAAGATCAAATCAAAGTCGAAGTGTCACATTCGAATAATTGAACTAATAATCAAATACAATACAATCACGTAATACGCGAGTGTAAAACACGTTAACCTAAGTATGTGAAGGTTCTAAGTTTAAAGTTTGTATACCGGTAGTAATTGCCATATCATATCGTGGCACCATGTTGACATAAGCAAGTGAAGGTTCTAAATATTAATTCAATTTAAAAGGGTTCAAAGGACATTAAAGTAATCCAAAGCATGTGAGCCACAAAAATATTGAAACATTGTATTTCAAATGAGATAACTTAACGATTTCAAAAATTACTCGATATTAGACTGAAATCAAAGGGGACGAGGAGACGAATTCAGCAAAAGTAGAATCGGCTAAATTCGAGTCTGTATGATATTGATACGAGAAAATAAAGAAACAAAATGCTAAAAAGAATGAAACAATCATAACCCAAAGATATAGTGACATGTGGCATGCCACATAAGCATGATGGACAAAAGGACATACGACACATGACACATGATGGACAAAAGCACAAGGTTTGCCTACAACAAAAGATAATCCGGAACGAATTAAAAGAACACCCAAACAAAGTCTTATATCTAGCAGAATAATAAACCAGTGCAGACTGTTGTCGGTAAAATAGCTGGAGACGTTGATGACTATACAAAGAAAAGCATTAAACATGAAAGGAACGCTATATATATATATATATATATATATATATATATATATATATAGCATGATGGACAAAAGCACAAGGTTTGCCTACAACAAAAGATAATCCGGAACGAATTAAAAGAACACCCAAACAAAGTCTTATATCTAGCAGAATAATAAACCAGTGCAGACTGTTGTCGGTAAAATAGCTGGAGACGTTGATGACTATACAAAGAAAAGCATTAAACATGAAAGGAACGATATATATATATATATATATATATATATATATATATATATATATATATATATATATATATATATATGATGAATTTGCGGCACTTAGTGACAAAGGAATTAACTGATATATACTATCATGATGAATTTCGCTATAAAATACCAATACACGGTTCGATAATGGAGGTAGATGTTGTAAGTGGAATCCTTACATCAAATCTACGCAATAATCTGCACTAAATCGCGTAAGCTTCCGAAAATTTCAAAACCTAAATATTTTAATTAACTCACTTACGTTAAAATCTTAATAAACACAATTCTAATATGATCTAATTCATCCTTATAATTAAAGTGAGTTCAAGATTACTTACCAATTATGCAAAAAATTGCAATCCTCCAAATCCCTAATTTTCCTCTTCTTCTATTTCTCTGAAAGCCAAAACTCAAATTATTGATAAAACAGACTTGGCTAACCCTTAAAAATCTCTAAGATTTGTAAATAACTAAAAGACCCTTAAAGATATATTACTAATTCAAAAGTAACCCCAAAAATGACTAAATTACAAAGGTAAACTAAAATGTAACAATAATTTAATTACGTATAACTTGGGGTCTTACACATGTCACAAAAAATGAGGAGCCAACAATGAAATTTTTTTCGACTCCACGTGGCAAAATGATAGGGTGTCCACGTAGGCAGTGACGTTGACACTTTTCTTGCTTTTCATTTGTTTAGTGAAAATGTTTAGTTTTACTTTTTCTTTTTCTTTTTTCGTGGTATTTACTTCAAAATTTAGTTGTAATTATTTACTTTTTGTAATTACATCATAAAAGGTAACTACAGCAACAATCTCTTTCTATGTTCTAGCTTTACACCTTTGTACATCTAACTTTCTTCCTCTTTAGAACATGAACATGAATTGTTCATAACATTTTAATACATTAGTTCTCCTTATTTTGCTTTCCATGACTTTAATTTTGCCCTAAAATAGAAGGTGTAGTTATCCGTAATACCAAGATATTCTTTAGTGACACTTCAAGTTAATTAAGGATAAAAGCACCTAATCTATAGTAACTACAACATTTCAATTACTGTTCACTACGTTATAATTAATAATCGGCAATCATAATAAATAAAAAGTAAATTAGCATTTTGGATAGATTTTAAATGCATATTAACTATCTTTTTTTTAGGTGGGGGTACACTAAAAAGGCAAAGTGCTTGGGATTCTTGGCAACTACAATGAGGTTCGAATCATATATGTTTGTGGTTGCATTAGTTGTCTTTTTTCAGTTGTACCATAATCATTAGTCTGTTACAACTGTTGTGAAATTATCATATGGTTAATATCTTTATCTAGAAGCTTAGACTATATCAATTTAGTTTTTACCCCGAGTTGGATAAGATAATCTTAATTTTCTTACTAAATTTTAATCACTCAAGTCTAAATTATTGTAATGTCTATCATAATAATTTAAATGCCACCTATCCATGTACATAATTTGATTTATATCGTAAAAATAATCATATATAACATCTTTAGTATTATTGTCACAATGTTGTAATCTCAACAATTTACCAAGTTAGAATAAATTATATATGGATGCATAAAATAGATTAATTAATCAATCATTTTATTTTAAAGTAAAACCATATATTTATTGACATTCAAAATCACCCTTTGTAGTATGACGGATGGTGTAGAACGTGCTAGAACTTCTATGAAAATTAGAAGAGATTCTGTGGCTCAGTGTCGGCATAGAATGAATCTAGCGTGTCCTAATAGTAGCAATCAACCAAGCACATCATTAAGGACACAAGCCAATAGCACTTCAGATTCTGCTATTTCTAATTCTCTGTTGATCAATTAAAGTAGTCCTCTACCTGCACAGCCTCAGAGGTATTCCAATGTAGTTTTTTCGATAATCAACCGCAATGGATCAATAAAAATGACTAGCAACGTATTCCCCTACCAACCTATTCGATTGCCATGTAATGTTTACACTCATCAATTTCATCATTCTCAAGTTGGCCCATCACTTACTCAGCACAAATACGTTCTCCTTCCACAAGCCATGACTCAACTTATCTTCAAAGCAAAATGCAAGTGTTAGGAAATGTAAGAGATGATTCAAGTAGAGAAATACAACAAGCAAGATATCATGGAACTTATCGTGCCGAGCTAATGGAAATTGATACTGATGGGGGCTCGGACACGTCATTAGGTAAGTGTCTATAAGAGGTCACGTTGCAACCTTTTTGAGCCCGTAGAGTTCGTGAATGTCCATGTAACATGAGCTATAATATTTGAACAGATGATTCTGCTGAAGAAATGAATAACGTCATTCAAGACACTCCAAAGCGTACGTAACGGCAAAGTAAATCTTTCTCCTTATGTTCGCTATTATAAGAATAACTCAAATTTCATCTCCTATTGTAAATCATTTAGGGAGGTTTACTGAACAGTAAAATTTTGGACCACCCAAAGAATTTTGTAGCCATTGTGGAGCAATTTTGTGGTATGAAGAAAGGACATTGAAATCGAAAATGCCATTAGACCCTAAATTTTCAATTTGCTGCCGAGAGGGGCAAGTAAAATTACCCCTTCTCAAGGAAAGTCCCGAGTTCTTGAAAGAAGTGATGAACTATCAAGGGGCCAACGTTCAAGGAAGTTTAGAGATAACATTAGATCATACAATGCTATGTTTGCCTTCACATTGATAGGAGGAGCGGTAGATAATAAAATAAATGATGGTGGGGGTCCCTATTTTTTCATATAAATGGAAAAAAAATATCACAAGATTGGTTCATTACTTCCTGTTGATGGACAGACTCCAGGGTTTGCACAGATATATATACGTGACACTGAGAATGAGATTCTAAATTGTGTGCATGCTCTAAATCAAAGTAATGCAGATAAGAATATAGATTTAGAAGTCATACATGGATTACTACGGATGTTGGATGAACATAATCCACTTGCAAGAGTTTTTAGGATGGCAAGAGATAGGTTTAAGGGTGTTGACTATGTGCTTGTGCACATTAGGTTAATTGGAACAAGATAGCGTGATGGACAACAATATAATCTTCCTATAGCTTCCGAGGTTACTGCTCTTGTTGTCGGACATGGACGATACTCTTGCGGGAACCACGATTGATTGTCAAAGAGAGAAGTGTGGGACTTAGAAGAATTACTGAATTGCATCCAAGTTTTATGGCTATGCAATATCCAATCCTTTTTCCATATGCAGAAGATGGCTTCCTAATAAATATACAACAAAATATAGTTCCTAATGGTAGATCGACAAAATAACGTCAATTTGTTAGCATGCGTGAGTATTATGCTTATAGACTTCAGAGCATAAGAGGTGAAGTTGAAACACTGCTTCGAGGGGGACATTTGTTTTAACAATATGTTGTTGATGCGTTCACGTCATGTATTGAGGAGAATAATTTGAGTTGGGTATGAAGGAACCAAAAACGTCTCAGATCAGAGTTGAACAAGGGGCATAATGATGTTGTTGTCGGCGGCGACACAACTCCGGCATCCACGGAACGGAGGTTTGTTTTACCATCCAGTTTTATAGGCAGGTCAAGGTACATGGCTCAGAATTATCAGGATGCAATGGCTATTTGTAGATGGGTTGGCCATCCAGATCTTTTCTTTACCTTCACATGCAATTCAAAATGGCCTGAGATTGAAAGCTTTTTAACCTTAATTCCATGTCAGAATGCTGAAGAAAGACCTGATATTGTCGCTCGAGTATTCAAAATTAAGCTCGATGAACAAATGATAGATATAAGGAAGCAAAATATTTTTGGCAGAATTACAGCAGGTGATTTAGTTTATACATATCTTTTTTGGATAAATTTGCCAAAACTCTCATCTAAATGGATTCTTTTATTGTTACAGCTATACACACGATTGAATTTCAGAAAAGAGGTTTACCCCACGCTCACATCTTGCTCTTCCTACACCTAGATAATAAGCCAAGAATTGCTTCTGATATAGATAGGATTATTTCTGCTGAATTGCTCGATAAAGACTTAATCCTTTAGCCTATGAGTATGTTGTGAAGTTTATGATACATGGACTGTGCGGGTTTAGAGATATGAAATGTCCTTGCATGGTTGACGAAAAATGTTCTAAATTCTATCCTGATAAGTTTTGTTCTGAAACTATAATTGGTGAAGATGGGTTTTCTCATTACTAAAGTAGAAACAATCATAGGACAACAAAGAAAGGTGGTCATAGTATTGATAATAGAGATGTGGTGCCCTATAATGTTGATTTGATTGTTAGATTCCAAGCTCATATAAATGTGGAATTTCGCAATCAAGGAAGATTGATAAAGTATTTGTTTAAATATATCAACAAGGCCAAGATCAGGCAACTTTTATGATTGAACAGAATATGTAGACCGATAGCATAGGTGCTAGACAATTACGTGACGTTGATGAAATTAAAAAGTACTTAGATTGTCATTATGCATCAGCCTCGGAGGCCTGTTGGTGGATTTTTGAGTTTGATGTCCAGTTTCGTACTTCTGCTGTCGAAAGGTTGTCCTATGACCTCCCCGAAGAACAGACTGTGATTTTTTATGACAATGCGAAATTGGATGATGTACTTAATCGCGATAATATTCACAAAACCATGCTCATAGAATGGATGGAGGCCAACAAGGGAAATATCATTGCCAAGCAACTCACCTATGCTGATTTCCCATCTAAGTTTACATGAATGCATAAGGAAAAAAGGTGAGATCCTAAGAAGTTCGGTTACAAGATTGGCCGGATGTATTATGCTCATTCATCTTCAAGAGATAGATTTTTCTTACGAATGCTTTTGAATATTGTCAAGGGTCCTGAGTGTGATGATGATATCAGGACTGTAAACAATGTTGTTCATCCTACTTATAAAACAGGGTGTGTCAGGCTATGGTTCTGTTAGGTGGGGATGATGAGTGGCATCAGGCCATGCGGGAAGCGACAAGTTGGCAAATAGGCCACCAACTATGTGAGTTATTTGTATCAATGTTACTCCATTGTGGGAGCTCTGGGAGAAAAATTGGGAACTACTTTCAGATGACATTCTTTTTTTTCCAGCGACATGTCTTCGGCATGCCGGAATTAAATCTATCAATTGAACAAGTTAAAAATTATACATTGTACGAAATTGAGAAGATATTAGATAGTAATAGTCGGTCACTAAATGATTTTAGTACTCTTCCATTTCCCAACTTGCCATTAATCAATGATCGCAGATTAGATTGATTGCCGAATAGTTGAACTAGGATTTCTAGCTACTTTCTCAAGAACATGCGCAACCATATGCAGGCCTTAATGTTGAGCAGAAAAATGTCTATGATTCTATTTTACAATCTGTTGATAAGAGAAAGGGTGGTGTTTTCTTTGTATATGGAAAAGGAGGAACTGGTAAAACTTAATTATGGAGAACCATTATTTCCCGTGTTCATTCCCAAGAGAAGATTGTTTTAGCCATGGCGTCATCCGGCATTGTTGCCCGATGGTAGAACTGCACGTTCCATGTTTAAAATCCCAATATCACTAGATGATGATTCATGTTGTACAATCAATCAAGGCTCAGAGTTGGCAGAGTTGATATACAAGGCAGAGTTAATAATTTGGGATGAGGCACCGATGGAACATAGAAATGCGTTTGAAGCAGTGGATCGCGCATTGAGGGATATAATGTGTTTTCATTGTCGAAAATATGAATACAATGTTTTTGAGGGGAATACTGTGGTAATTAGAGGTGACTTCAGGTAAATTCTTCTGATTGTAACCGATGGGACCAGAGGGCATATTGTTGTTGCTTTAATAAATAAATCTGCCTCTGGTTAGGATCATCGCAAGTTTTTTGTTCTAACAATTAACATGAGATTGAGGGATGCTTCTTCAAATCAATTTTCAGTGGAGTCCATGCAAGAGTTTAGCAAGTGGATATTAGATCTTGGAGATGGAAAGTTGTCTACATTTGCATTGCAAGATAAGGATAAACCTTACTGGATCAAAATTCCTAATGATCTTTTACTTCTTGCAACAGTAGATTCTCTTGATGCTATTATATCTAGCACATATCCTAATTTATTAAATCGGTATGGTGATCATAAGTACTTAAGACAAAAAGCTATTTTAGCACCAACAAATGATATCGTCGACAAGGTCAATCATCATATTCTCTCATCCCTTCCGAGAGAAATGAGACGATATTTAAGCTTTGACCAAATATCACCAAGTTCCAATAATGTGGATGATCTATCTGTGATGTATCCCACTGAATTCTTGAATACATTAAACCGAGTCATGAGATTGAGTTGAAAGAAGGGATCCCTATTATTCTTCTACGAAATATTAACCGTGCCAAGGGACTTTGCAATGGTACGAGATTGATTATAACACATTTGGAAGACATGGTAATTGAAGCTAAAATAAAAAACGAGTAGCCACGTGGGTGATAGAGTGTTTGTGCATAGAGTAGAAATGACTCCAACCGACTCAAAATGGCCTTTCAATTTCACAAGAAGACAATTTCCCATCAAAGTGTGGTTTGTGATGAAAATTAATAAAAGTCAGGGACATACCTTTGAAGACATTGGCTTTTACTTGCCGAAATCTGTGTTTAGTCACGGGCAATTTTACGTCGCCGTGTCCCGAGTAACTTCACATCGTGGATTAAAATTTCTTAATGACAATGACGGCAAGTGCGATAATTGTTACACAAAGAATATTGTGTACAAGGAAATCTTTGATAATTTATCGTAAGGTGTTATTTTTTGTAATTTCAAAAAGGTGTCAAATGTCTCTTATCTTTTGGTAAGCACATTTAGTTTTCAGTTTGGTACTTTGGCTAAAATGTTATTTACTTCTCTTTACTCGAGAGATTGACAGTAGGTTCTTTCATGTAACTGCTAGAAATTTTTGTGTTAAAGATGAGGAAATTGTTATAACATCGTCTTTACTTTTATAAGAGTTTTGCCTTTTTGATATATTGTTGTTTTATGGCATACAACCATTTATCTCTTCGCATAACATTTTTTTTTTTGTGAATGGAACTTTTTGCTTGACCAAAATGATGATACAATCAATCAAGAGAGAAAGCTTCTTACCAACTCTTGCATCAATTGACAAAGAACAACTACCGATGTAAGATTAAGGTCTGAGTTACACACATGTGGAACGCAATCAATTTAAAAAATAACAATGATGTAATGAGTCTAGATATGGTATTGCTAGATGAGCAAGTAACAAAATTTAAAAGTAATTCAATTAATGATTTTAAGCATTACTTAATTTACTAACATCAACATTCCTTTTCTTTACAGGATAACCACATACATGCAATAATCCAGAAATAGCTTATTGTCAAGTTTATAACACTTCTATAGGAGGGTTGCATATACCTCATTGAAAACTTTTAAATTTTAGAACCCCGACAAAACTTTAGACAACTTTACCATTGTAACAACTGTCAAGCCAGTAGTTGGTGAAGATAAACGCTTTAAACTCAACAAGTTTGAGTTTGTTGAGTTTAGTGATGTTTTTCCCGTTATAAAGTTGATAATTCTTGATAGGTACTTTTTGCTAAGTAAGCAATAAATACGTGCATGTATTTGTTGTTGCATTCATCTTACCTTTTCTTTTCCTTTCATCTAATGATGTAATCAGTGTGCTATGTAAGAAAAGTACTATCCATGAAATATGCATTCATGAGAAAATGGAGACCAAGA
Organism: Escallonia herrerae; assembly: GCA_033070095.1. Lineage (NCBI taxonomy): Eukaryota > Viridiplantae > Streptophyta > Magnoliopsida > Escalloniales > Escalloniaceae > Escallonia > Escallonia herrerae. The sequence continues at coordinate 284,942 of JAVXUP010000971.1, read as the reverse complement.
GAGATATTTAGTTGATTGACAAGAGATGTTACCTATTAATGTTTGATGCTATCGTATAGTCATATATTTTTATAAATGTATTGTACAAACCACTAATTAAAATGTGATTATTTTAAGACATGAGCTTTTGTGACTCTTACAGTGGACAGACTTTGACCGTAACATTGTGGTCTAGAGCAGCATACCAAATGGATGATGACATATGTATCACAAGCAATGACCCTTGCGTGTTAGTTGTTACATCGACGACGGTGAAGGAATTTAAAGGTAAAATTCAGAACTTGAGTTATTTAGGTGTGAATTTTGCATGTGTTGCCAAAACTCCTTTTATGAATGCCTGAACTCTAATGTTGCTACAATAAATATCATAGGAAGGTATAATTTATCTTCAACCGGTGCTAGTAAAGTTTATACCAAATTGGCAATACCTGAAGTTTCAGAGTATGTGATTAGGTATATTTCCTACTCTTGATTGCAAGATGTCATTCACTTTTCATACTTGAAAATACATAAGTTTGTCAATTTTTGTGTTTGCAGCCCAACTCTACTTTCCGATTAAATCGGTGAAATAGTAACACCTCCTAGCATTTTACTGAAGCCTGAAGAAATTATATTTGTGACTAGAACAACTTTGTCAAAGATTTTTGAGATCATGTGTAATACCTCGAAACCTGATATTGCCTAACTGATTAATTTATTTTTGGCGACAATTTGCATACGCAAACATTTGTGTTGAATTGCATGAACAAAAATTTATCCGCAAACTTTAGCGACACAATTTTAAAAATCATAAGTTATAATCTATCCATAGCAGTTATATATAATATTCATTGAGGTCTTTAGTGACTATTAGTGGGAACAATATTTTTTTTACGAGCTTAAGCGACATTTTTATCGAACAACCATAAGTGTAAATGAAATTGGGTGAAATGGATAATTAATGATGATGAAGAGGCTGACTTAGAAAACCGTGATTACAGTAGGTGTTATTACATAAAATGAAATAAGTTAATGATCATCTATTTTCTTTAATTGGTTATTATATCTATATATGCACAATGAAAGAAAACAGATGATCATTAATTGGTTTTTATATCTATTTAAATAATTGTGCATAGACTATTCAAAGAAAAAAGATGATCCATTTTGATTATACTCAAAAGAAAGAGGGAGAGATATAGACTATTCATTCAAAATGAATACGAGAGAAAAATTGGGGGATTGAAGACATTTGAAAAACTAAAAAAGGGAGAAGACGGGTAGAAAGAAACAGTGAAGGCAGCCAGCCCTAAAATGGGCGGCGCCTCTGCAAAGATCTGGGCAGCCTATTTCTAGCCACACACGCGGCCACCGGCGACAACTCCAGCCACTAGTGGCGGAACCAGGATTTCATCCCGGGGGGGCTAAAAATATATCGAAGGAGATAAATATTTTTATAAGTGAAATAGCACACAAAAACAAAGTGCACTTTTCCAGTTATGTTTTATTATCGCGTTAACCTAATTAACTTAATTTCAACCCACCATTCAACTAAATTAAATATCCGACATCTCAATCCAATTGGGTCCCATCCTTCATCAACAATCTCAAATCTAAGTGCTCAACGCACGATTAACATCCATAAAGCATCAATTAATAATCTAAATTATCAAATACACAACTAACAACCTAAAATTATTAATCAAATAATCAATTCTCAATAGCAAAAGAAATTGTTCAAAATGCACACTGACCTCAGTCCTCAGAAATCAGAACGGCGTCGTTGTCGCAATGTCGTCGGTGACTGAAACTCAAAGTCAGATATGCAATTTCACTATTTCAAGCGCTATAACATCCCGGAAAATTTCGGAACGTTAACACTCAATCAATCGTTTACACTAAGACAATAGAACCCTCAACTCAACCAATTATAGAACCATCAGCCAGTCAGAGCAACTAAACCGTTTATCAAATCAAATTCTCAACTGACTGATTTAAAATGAATGTCAAATCTACGTCTACGGAATCATAATAATATTATTCACCCATGCAGGGGTTCTAATCGACAATACAATAACTTCAAATCTCTTCTTACGCTCGCTAGGCTCTAATCCTTTTTCAGCAACTTAATACTGCTTATCACCTGCGGAAAGGAAGGCAAAGGAGAGTGAGCTTTTGAGAGCTCAGTAAGGTCGATCAAAGATTTAAAACATAACAAAACGATTCGGACGAGTTTTCATATAAAACTTTTTAAAGAATATTTTCATTGAAATACAGCATTTAGTTAAAGGTGAACAAAACGAACGATTTTACATTTAAGTCCAATAACATCTTTTTGAGAGGTTTGCTTTCGATGAAATCACTACAATACGATATAAACATAGGGATGAGTATTTAACTCACTCCCTTAAATAATAGTCATTTAAAACACTTTGGGCATAATAAAGTATGAATGGATAATATTCAAAACATTTCAAGTGAAATAAAACATAAACATGAAACATTGAACATGAGCAGTACAGAAGCAAAGCCACCCCGGCAGTACTCGATCGCTTTACATATGCATATGTACACTGACTAATCCATCTAGGTACTAGTTAAACCCATCCAACAGACCATCCTTATAACGCCAACAATACATACCATCCCTATGGCTCCCAAGTTACTAACTCATGTCAACATTGAGAAGTAATAAATAGAATTCAAAAATACTTTACGATGAGCAATCAATAAAGATATCAAATGAACAATGGATTCCAAGATGAGATGAAACAGAATTTCAAACGATCGCTATAAGGCTCAATTTAGGATTTCATGGACAATTTAAAAACATTTTTATATCAACCAATAAAAGCAACATTCAATCTAGGTTGTAAAACTGTTGTTATAAGCATTTGAAATCTGAATAGTGAAATAGGGTTCGGATAGAATTCCTTACCTTGGTCCAGGCTAAGCGATGCTAACTGACCTCGATCCAAAAATCTTTGAATAAACCTAAATTAGCAATCCATATGTTAGAACATAATCTATACTAATATACTATAAACCTAGTATCAACTACCCAGACAGCGCTCACTTCTAATCCTGAAATCGCGCAACTCAAACGGTTTCTGTACATGACTAACCTAATCGAAATCCTTGTACGCTTCTTAATGGGTAACGACACTCTAGAATTTATAATAATTTACACTAAAACACTTTTTTAGCTTAAAACATTATTAAAAGTCCAATATGAATTTTCTGAATTTTTGAATATTTTTGAATTTAAAATAATGTCCTTAAATGCAATAAAAATCCATAAATTGCCAAAATTACTTCCAACTGAAAAATAAGTCACATCATTTTTATACAAACTTTAAAATATATATAAAAATTATAGAAATTAAAATCAGAATTTAAAAGACAATAAAACTATTTCTTTATTTTTCATTTTGCTAAATTCAATGCGATACTGAAAATGATAACAAATTGACTCCAAAAATCATCAAATTTTTACTGAGTCTTTATTATACTATATAAACACTACTCTAATTTTCCCCAGGACATTTTCAGGGTTTTAAGGTTCCTAAGGGATTTTCCAAATCTGAAATTACAGAAAACACTAAAAATTTATACTATCTCAGAAAATTATAAAACTTCTCCAGAAATTCTAATTTAGCTTGTAGTATTATACTTTAAAATTTTAAGCGTTAACAATCACTGTACGCTATCCTTTGCACGCATTTCGCTCAACGCTAAACCGTTACCCATTATTTCACAATTGCACTCAAAACAACACTACTCTTCAAGCTACTCTGCATATTCACACGTCACAATTGCAACTCACACTCTGATATTCATGCACTCACATATGCTTGCATCACCTCCCCTCCATTGTCTTCTCCTTTATTTCTCCAATACCCACATGCCCGCTCAACATCACTCACATACAGAATATATATACACACACACACTGCACGCATACATGTGAACACACACACTCTCCTGTAAAACCTCACTCACTCAGTTTCCCTCGTCTCATTGCATACAGCAGACATGCATACATTAGACACATCCTTCACCCATTTACTCATCATTCAAACAATCCAAAACCCACTATACATATGAACCTATGAGCACGCACACAACTCACATATTTCTCAACCCACTGCCTTGAGACATAGCTGCTCCAATCTTCCTTATCCAGGGCTTAACCCACATGCACAGCCACATATAATCACCCATGAAACACTCACACACACAGCACTACAGCCCACACATAGCAGCAATACATACACTCTATCATATGGCTGCATAGCAGCTCACACACACATGCATCACACACTCTAACACAAGCACACAACTCACACACACCTAGCTGTCTCTTGGCATCTATACACACAATTGCACACACGAACACATGCACACACAGTTGTCTTCAAGACAGCCTTTCCCAAGCACACATATTCACACATTTGTGCACACAACACACGCACTCAGCACACACATGCACTCGGCTGCCTCTTGGCAGCTTCACTATACCCAAAGCTATTTCTTGACAGCTTTTAACACATGCATGAACACACAACACACACCCAAGCACACAACTCTCACACACATACGCACATAGCTGCGTAGTAGCTTACCTCACACACATAAATAGACACGAATGCACCACGCAACACACATAAACGCACACACACACATGGCCGCACACCTACACAACACTTACACCAAGCTGCCTCTCTCTATCTTTCAACATATGAAGTCACAAAATCAACAACACTAACCAGGGACAGCCGTGGCCATCACCCACAGGCTTCACGGCAACTCTTCCACAGCAGCAATGGCTTGGCATAGCCCACAATAGTCACAACAAATCTGGGTTTCCTTCCCTATCCCAGTCACCATCTTCACAAATCTTTTTTGCTTCACTCATCATGGCCATGAACCCACAACACTTTACAGATTAACCCAAAACCTATATACTTCTCTCACTTGGCCACATAACCATGTCAAAACCATATTCCCGTTCCAACCAACACTCCATATTCTCATAGCAAACTCTCTCTCTCTCTAAGTCACGGCCCATCTACAACAAAGCACAAACCATTTTGCAGGGCCATGATAGCCGTAAACCCATAAATTCGTGAACTACTATTAAAAGAAAAAGGTTTTACGAAGCTTACCAAGAAATCAAGGCAGGTCGCGGGAAAAATCTTCTTGATCTCTTCCTTTGTCTTTCTTTCAGAATCTCTCTATGAATTCTCTCTAATTGTCTGTGGCGGCCTAAAGGGTGGCTGCCCAACAATGCTTTATCTATAAATATATACATGTGAACAGAAACCCTAATTGATAAAAATAAAACCCTACACCTCCATTTGTTGCTAAAACTTCTTTCCCGAACTTATTATCGCAAAAAAAAAGTCTAAAATAATTGTTTATACTAAATTTATATATTAGGAAAAATTAATAGTCGTTACATAGCCCCGCTTCGCTAATCGTCGCTAAAGGTCACTACTTAAAATATCGGTGTTAACTAAACATTTCATCGTTAAAATTTTAAAAAAAAATATCGACGCTAAAAATTTATTCACTGTTTTAATTAATTCGAAAAAAAAATGTCGGGGTGTTACAAGCGCCGTGACCGCCGAACGGCAGTGGCGGAACTTCCTCGGTTCGTCCGTCGGCTCGTAGACGGTAGATCTAAGCTAGATCTGTCAGATCTGATCTGGCCGGAGTCACCGGAGTTGGGTGGGGACTGGCCGGAGTCAGGGTGGGGACCGCCGGACTGAGGAGGGCCTTCGTCGGCTTCGCGCTTCGGAATCGGGGGACGACGACCAACCGACGAACCCAGCTGACGACCGGTGGCCGTGGGTCAGTGGGTGGTGCCGGCGTGCGGTGAGCCGTGGTGGTTGAGAGAGCCGAGAGAGGAGGAGAGATGCCGGCGTGAGAGCTTCACTTGACACCACGGCGACCTCCGACCGGCGTTAGTGGGTAAGTGCGTTACCTTACGGCGATGAGCCGAGGCTGCAGAGCCGATGACCGGTGGCCTTTGTGTGGTGCCGCGGTGACTGAGAGAGAGCCGAGAGATGAGGAGAGCTGGAGAGGTGCCGCCGTGTCGGCGTGCCGCGGTGAGCCGGTGACTGTGAGACTGTGAGAGCTGGCCGAGAGAGAAGAGAGAGAGAGAGAGAAAGAGAGAGAAAGGGAAAGTTGCAAATGAAAAAAAAACACTATATATATATATATTATTTTTTTTATTTTTTATTTTTAAAATCTGAGGGGGGGCTATAGCACCCCCTCGTGCAAGCGTGGTTCCGCCCCTGCCGGCCACACGCCTTCACCGAACACCATCGTCCGGTGCCTCCATCAATCATTGCCACAAATCTGGACCACCTCTACATCGTCGAAACCATCGCGCCGATGCCACCACCGCATGACACTAATCACCGATCGACCAAAATCTTGATTGAAGGACGACCACTGGTCTACCGACGGTGCAACAATGGCCACGAGTCAACGACCGTCACATAACAGCCAAGACCAACCTTGGGCCACCTCTATGCTACTACTGTCAAAGTGCTGCAGCCATAACCGCTCCAAATTGATAGTCGTTGCTACAGCCATGCAATTAGCCATAAAATAGCCCAACCTCATCGTTGATCTTCAGCCCCTCCACACCGCCGGAATCTGCAACCACCGGCGATTGTTCCTTCTCAACCGAACCACCCTTCCAATTTTAGAGTTGTGTTCGTTTTGTGTACGGGTAGAAATTTCCAGTGACGGAACGTCCGATTAGTGAAGATGGCCAGAGCAACCAACATGCAACTTGTGATGTCAGGCCCTCAACCCAATTACTCAGCTGCCAAGCAATGCCTTTTGTCATTATGACGCTCACCGGCCGGCCGACCACCTCTGCAGAATTTTAACCGTCGCCAAAGGAACATCGGCAACATGCGTAATCGATGACTTGGGGACTGAAATTTCTTTGTGACACTTTGTATAAATTGTGAAATGGGTTCTTATGGATGATTGTGTTGTTGGTGAAGGTGTACAGGGCTGGTGATTTAGCGGCAGTATTAGCGATGGTTGAAATAGAATGAAGTGGGTGGTTTGTATGTGTGCATCTGTGGGTGTACATTGTGTGTCTTTACACATAGCAAATTAGATTATTTTTGCCTGAAAATTTTATTGTGATTCTCTTTACCGCTAAAATATTTCAGTGTCTAAAGTTTCAACACTATTTAATATCGTTTATCATATGTAGCGACTTTGGTCGCCTTGTGCGTCGTTAAGAGTCGGAGGGAGTTTTTGGAATAAAATGATATTTTTCAAAGAACTTTTTGGCCTGATTTCAATCTAATACATATATGGATGAGTTTTGAAGTGTTTTGAAATATATTTTTGGTCATGTTGGCCGTTAAGGGTATTTTGGTACTTTTATATACATCAAGGGAGTATTTTCACAATTTTCCATTCCTGATGGTGAATTTTAGTAGTAGCGTTTGCATGTGTATCGTGTGCTTGTATAGGTGTGCATTACTCATGTATTTGTTTATGTAACACCCCGACATTTTTCGAAGTTATTAAAAAAAAATTTAGTAACAAATATATTATTCTTAGCGCCGATAAATTTTCTAACAACTTTTAGCGGCAAATTAAATGTTTAGTGACTAGCGTGACCAAAATTTTATGGGTAAACTTTTAGCGACAAATAGTGAAGCGGGATTTTGGAACACTGCGTTAAATCTTTTTAGTACGTTAATTTATTGTAAATAGTTATTTTAGTCCTTCCCGTAGTAATAGAAAATTTTGGGTATATTTGGAATAACTGACGAAACTTGAAGGGGGGTTTTGGTAGTTTGTCTTTTAGGGTTATATATATATATATATTTGCATACACTAGAGCAGCCGTCCAACACCCACTTATACACGATCGGCCGAGAGAGGAAGAGAGATACGGAGAAAGGAAAAGGGAAGGAGCTGTGTCGAAATCCGGCGAAGGGTTCATATTCCGGTAAGTTTTCTGGCCAAACTTTTCCTGAATTACTCAATGTTTACGGAATTGTAAGGGGGGTATTCGTGGGCTGTATATATTATGCAAAAGTATATGCGTATTTGGTGAAATACCGTGAGTGCCTAGTGGGCTTATGGGCAGTGGAAGGAACTGCCATGAAGTGTTTGTGGGGATATATTTTTCTGTGCGAGAAGCTGTGAGAAGAGAGATATAGCAGCCATGGGGCTGCCGTGGTGTATTTGAGTGTGATGCTGTGTATAAAATGAGAGGATGAGGGGACTGCACAGCAGCCATGGGATGTATGTTTCAGTGGCAGCTGGGCATGCGTGGTCGAGCAGGTGTGCCCGAATATGTGTGTATGCCATGTATTTTTGGAGAAGATACGGAGTACACGACCTGTATTAGTGCTGAGTGAAGTATGTGCCCTGATGTGGTTGAGTATTTTGTGCTTACAAAGTTATAAGTGTGGCTGTGATGTACAGACATAAATCATTGTATGTAGGCTATGCATGTGTGAGGGTTGAAGAAAAGAAAGAGAAGGAAAGAGGTCCACGGGTGTGACGGAGCAAGAGGTGCTCTTGGGTTTATTTTATAGTGTGTTTTGGGAAGTGAAATGGTGCTTTGTGAGCTAGAATGAGTGGGTGTGAAATATATATATATATATATATATATATATATATATGGAGGTAGAGTGTGTGTTTGAGAACGGCTATGTAGTTGTGTGTAACCTGTTTTTGTGTGTGCTGTGAGTGAGGGCCTGTGAGGGAGTGTAAAGAAATGGAAAATGTGTTCATGAGTGTGTGGGCTGTTGTGTATATAATTGGGCATGACACAGTCACATGTTTTGTTAAGTTATGTCTCGATGCTGTTATGGTTCGACGTTAGAGGGGCTGCACGGTTGGCCTAAGCAGGTGGATATATATTTGTGTGAAAGGAGGGTGTTTTGTGAGTAGTGAGTGGGTGTAAACTTGTTGGTAAACATGTGTGGAAAAAAAATAATAAATAAATTATAGTGGGTGTGTTTCATGGGTTTGTGATCATAGAAATGGAAGAGAGAAGCAGCAGCTGTTGTGCTGTTTTGATTATGGCGTGTGTGTGTGTGCTTCTGTGAGTATGGAGACAATGAATAGCAATGGAAAGACACAAGTGCATGAGTGCTTGAATTTGTATTTAAGTTTTTGTGTGATATGCGTGTCTACAGGAGCAATAACGGAACTGCCGCAAGGCAGTTTATTTGTGTCGTATGCGCATATATGTATGCGTGAGTGCGAGGCTGTGTATATATGTGGGTCCTCACACAGAGAGAGAGAGAGAGAGAGAGCATGAGTGCTGTGATGTTGGATGTGTGGGTGAGTTGGAAAAGAAAAAGAAAGGGAGAAGAGACCACTGCCTCACGAGGAGAAAGCAGCTGGGTATGGGAACTAAACATGACAGTGAAATCAGGAGGTCCAAAGAAGATTTAAGTTATTTAAGACAAATGTTGTTAAAGGGGTGAGATGGAAGGTAGCTGAGTGTTTTTGTGTGTGCATGCCTTGTGTGTATGAGTGAAACGAAAATAGAGAGAGACCCTTTTGAGATGGGAAGTGAAAGAGGCTGTTGTAGGTTGCAAAGTTAGGGTGTGCGTGAGAGTGATGGAGTGGTGACATTGCTGCCAAGGCATGCCTTTTTATGTGGGTGTGCTTTGACTGTGTGTAATATGTATAAATTGTGTTCACATATATGTGTGTCAGCATGTAAGAAAGGAGAAGAGGGAAGAAGGGTGTACCGTGGCCTTGTGTGTGATATGTGTTCGGGGTGAGTGTATACAACTGGAAGAAAGAGAGAATTGCAGCTGGAAAGAAAGGTGGGCAGTTGTAAATTTGTGGGTATCGGGTTAGCGTTAAGTTCGGTACGTGCATATGTTGATACACGCTTATCGTTAGCACGTGAAAATTTACAGTATAATACGTTAAACCATATTAGAATTATTGGCAAAATTTTATAATTTTCTGAGATCGTATGAATTTATAGTATTTTCTATAATTTCAGATTTGGAAAATTCTTTTGGAGTCTTTAAACCCTGAAAATGTTCTGGGAAAAATTAGAGTAGTGTTTAAATAGTATAATAAATACTCAGTATAAATTTTCTGATTTTTGGAATCGATTTGTTATCATTTTCAGTATCGCATTGAATTTAGCAAAGCGAAAAATAAAGAAATAGTTTCTATGTCTTTTAAATTCTGATTTCAATTTCTATAATTTATATATATATATTTTAAAGTTCTTATAAAAATTATGGGACTTGTTTTGCCACTGGAAGTAATTATGGCTATTATTGGGTTTTTATTGTATTTAAAGAAATTATTTTAATTCGAAAATATTGAAAATTTCAGAAAATTCCTATTTTGACTCTTATTAATGTTTTCAGCTATAAAATTATTTTATTGAAATTTATTATAAATTTTGGAATATAGTTACGCGTTAAGTAGCGTACAAGATTTCCGGTTAGTTACGTTGGTCGTGTGTGGAATACGTTTCAAGTCGCGTGATTTCGGGATTAGAAGTAAGCACGTGGTGGGTAGTTGATATTAGGGTTTCTAGCATATTAGACATAAATTTTGTTCTAACAATTAAATTATAAATTTAGGTTGATTCAGAAAATACCGATCGAGGTTGGTAGCATCGCTTAGCTTGGACCGAGGTAAGGATTTCTCTCCGAACCCCATTTCATTATTCTGTTTCAAATGTTTGTAATAACAGTTTTACAAAATACATTGATTGTTGATTTCTATGTTTGAAATAAAAAGCGTTTGCTTTGAAACTGTCCATGAAACCCTAATTTGAGCCTGATAGCGATCGTTTGGAATTCGTTACTCTCATCTGTTTACTAAATTCAATCATTATAAAACGTTTTGAATTGTGTTTAAATTCCTTGAATATTATTAAATGCATTTATTGCTTCTCAATGTTGACATGAGTTAGTAACTTGGGAGCCATAAGGATGGTCTGTATTGTTGGCGTTATAAGGATGGTCTGTTGGTTGGGTTAACTAGTACCTAGATGGACTAGTCAGTGTTACATATGCATATGTAAAGCGATCGAGCACTGCCGGGGTGGCTTTGCTTCTGTACTGCTCATGTTCAACGTTTCCTGTTTATGTTTATTGCATTTTAAGTGTTTTAAAAATGGTTATCGATTTAAAGGAACTGAGTTGATACTCATCCCTGTGTTGTTTATATTGAAATGCTGTGGTTTTCTTGAAAACCCCTTTTAAAATTATCGATTGATTGTATATAGATAGATTGTTTGAACCGCTCTGTTTCTCCGCTTCAAAATTTTCTATTGGTTTAAATGTCAAATTGTTCGTATCGTTTTCTTATTTTTAAATCTTTGATCGACCTTACTGAGCTCTCAAAAGCTCACTCTCCTTTGACTTCCTTTCCGTAGGTGACCGCCAGCAGTAGGTTACCTGAATATGGATTAGAGCCGAGGAAGCGAAAGCAAAGGAATTAGATTTTGGTATTCATCATTAGAACCCATGTGTGGGTAAACATTATTGTTTAAATTTTTAAGACCTAGTTTGATACTTCAAATGGTCCACTAAGATTTAAATTTTAGGGTTTAGTTGCTCTGACAGTTGTGGTATTTTGAGGTAGAGGATATTATTGTCTTAATGAACTAATCGAGTGAGTGTCTAGTCTAATGTTCCGAAATTTTTGGGATGTTACAGTTTATATTTGGACAAGGGTTATCGTGTGAGTGCTATGGGTGTATGTGTGTGTTGTAGGTTTGTGTGTGTTTTTGTAAGAGAAAGAGATGAAGAAAGAAAGGGAGGGAGGGTGTATTAGAACGGGTCATCGAGATGATGGGTGTGTCAGCCGTTGTCTTGTAAAGTTCAAGAGTGTGAGTCAGGGAGTTAGAAAAGCCGGATGAGTCGGACGCATACAGAGAGAACGAGAATGAAATAAATTGAAGATTTTAGGATTCACTCTGAGTGAGTTTTAGAAGAAGTGGAGACGAGTGCGTATACTGTTGGCTCGTTCAAGAGGAGCTTGGAACGAATTTAGCAATTCTTTGGTCAGATGTAGCAAGCAACTAGAGCACCTGATGCTGGTATCGAGGAAATGCGTAGCATTATGTAAGTGATCTTCTAATCCATCTAGTGTATATACAAGTATATGTTATCTATTTTTGAGAAATCTCTAATAATCATAAATGAACTACTTATAGTTAGCTTATTTCGAAAGCAGGGATGAGAACTGTTTAGGAAGCTAATACCGAGTTTATAATATCATTGCGTAGATCGTATACTAATAAATGATTTGCCCTATTTATGTTAATTCGAAGGATTTGTGTTTGAGGCTGATTAGCGTAACATAATTTTGGATTGTGGTAAGGGATTTTTATCCGAACCAAACTCCTCATTGATTCCGTATGTTATTCTAATTTGTCATCGCTACTCCTTTGGACTCTGTTGTGTTGATACAATTGTGCGTTATTGCCTTTAAAACCTATTTTAAGCCTTAAGTGTTTATTGAAAATCCTCGTCGATGCTCATAATTTGTTTCTTGTTGTGCATCGATTTAATCATTGTATTATCTATTATTGCATTCTTCATATTGACATGAGTTAGTGTACTGAGAAGTTATAAGGATGGACTGTATCAGGGGTGATATAAGAATGGTATGTTATTGTCGGGAGATTCTAGTACCTTAATGGCCTAACTAGTATTCACATGCATATATAACCACAATGTTAGTGAGCATCGCCTTTGTGGCTTTGCTAAGTGATTACCCAGCACTGCCTGTGTGGCTTTGCTAAGTGTTTCCCTACACTGCCTTAATATCTAATTTAAGGGAGAGAGTCGAATCTCTTCCTCATTGCCTTTGAAAAAAATCTGTTAATCATTTGTAATCCATCTTCTGAATTTTGAGTGACCTCACTAAACTCTCAAAAGCTCACCCCCTTTTTCTATTCTCTTTTTACAGGTAATAACCAACAATAGATTGCATTGAGTATGAATCAGAACTGAGCAAGGGAAAGAGAATTGTAGTTTTGGTCATTAGAACCCCTACGTGGGCTAGTATTGGTATTAAAAATTTTTGACCTAGAATTGATGTTTAAATTATGACAGTACATTTAGAGTATTGCCTTATTCGATGTTTTTGTTGCTCTGACTGTCTGGTGGTACTAATTTGGTTGAGTTTGAAGGTATTATTGTCTTAGTGTAAATGATCGAGCGAGTGTGCAACGTTCCAGAAATTCCAGGATGTTACATCATGTCTTTCACTGATTGTACGGTATGATGGGTTTTTGACCTTTATGGATGGTTTGATGATTTTTCTTTCATGGTGTAAAACTTATATACAACGATTATCAATATTTGTTTTTCAGGAAACGACTTACAAATGCAAGGCCATTGTTAAGAGGATTGATAATGCTTATGGATGTCATGCCCATGTCGAAAGAAAGCCGTTGAAAACGAGTCTAAGTTTTATATCCAGTTCCAAGGTAATTTTGGACATGAAAATTGTAACTATTTTGTTGTCTAATATGTGTAAGTTTATCATAGTACAAATTCTTTTGGTCTTTGTAAGTTTCAATATAAGTTAATGCTTGAAATAGACGATAAAAGCGATATTGCCATTTGTACGGTGTACGACAGAGAAGTGGAAAAATGGTTGGGATGTTCTTTCACTCATCTATTGGATATGCATGAGAAGGTTAATTGTACATTTATTTACTTCTTAGCCATCGTAATTTTCTTTTTGTTTAACATAAATTTTTATTACCTTTTGCTAATGATTTACATAATTTAGGCACGAGAAATGAATCCAAACTTGGTTCACGATCTGTTGGAAGAAAAGTTCTTGAGAAAAACATTTGTCTTCCACATTAAGTTGAATGACTACAATCTGCAACATGGAAGCAAAAGGCTTATCGTTAGCAAGACCTTTGATGTTAACTATAAGCTTGAGGCAAGAAAGATGTTAAAGGAGGGATACATTTTTTTCGTACTTATTCCTTGTAGTCTTAAGTGGCACGTTAAGTTACATGTACAAAATCTTATAGATTGAGATGATGTCTTCGACGAAGATTGAGCAAAGTATAAAACGAGAACTTTTTGTCGATGAACCTCCATAAAAAAAGGTGTGCATAGAAGGGTAAGTTCGTGTACTTTATTATCGATAATTGTAAATAACAATTAGTGTGTGTGTGTGTATATAAATGATCTGTTTCGCTGTAAACTGATAGAAACTCTGAAGAAAATTCATTTGAAGCTATTAGCATTGATTATCATGGAGACCATTCTAATCTAAGCATGGAAGAAAGTGCACCACCAACCCGTAAAAAAATACAACTTTCAAGCCTGATACACCAATAACTAAGTATTCCGTAAAAAAATTGAGCTTTGCCATTGGTTACGAATTTGTGGATACGAAATTTCAGAAAATTATTTGATTAAGAAGATTGTTCATGATCTTCCGTCATCCCGAGATGGAGCATAAAAAAATTATATTTGATAATTGTAACTTACATGATGCAGCAAAGTTAGTAAATTATTTGAAAAATAGAGAAAGAAAGCTTCATCCTTTATGGATTCAATTAGAAAAACAGAATGTGGATCCAAAAATCACTGTGAGATCTCACATGCTAGCAAAAGATTTACCATAACATCAAGCGAAAAGGATTTAGTCCAAACATAGCAACTCCAGTTCATGCAATTGTGGTCACACTTCCGTTTACATGGCCTATTGAAAGCATTCATCAATCAAAAGTTAAAAAAAAAAGTTCCTCGACATGAGAGATTTGACAGTTATGTTGAAAAAAATTGAAAGGATGAATATTGCTGAAGTTGTGGATAGACATTGAAGACATGCTGATGGGTACAAATGGATAATTTTTTGGATTAGGTATGTTATACTATTTTGTTTGGTGGAGTGTTGTTTAGAATAAGCACTATAACGTGACTATATAATATATTTGCAGCGTTGGAGACATCCAAGTGAATGTTGTTGATGGAAAACTTCGTCAACTATTTTGCATTCTAAATTTTCTTTTTAAAATTGTGTTCACTCTGTGATTATTAAATTGGTTGAAACACAAATGCTGAACTCTAACTTGATGTTTTGGTTAGATTGTAATTGTTCCAACCTGTACTTGCCATCGATTTTACTATTTTTACTAATAGTCATATATGACCTTCCTTAATTAAAACTTCACAAATTATTATTAAATATGTTTCCGTGTGCAACGCACAGGTTCAAAACTAGTAAACAATGATTTGCCTAGAGTTATTAATGAGCATGCTAATACTAATAATCTTTATTGATGAAACTGTATAGTTACAGAGAGTAAGAGAATAAGAACCGAAACCAATTTTCTGGTGATTATAATGTGTACCTTATTAATGATGAGTCATTGTCATATCATGATGCGATTATTCTTATAGATGCATCTTTTCGGAGAAAAGCAATCCGTAACAAATTTGACCCCACCATGTCTACTCATACTCGGGAACTCGTTGACTTGGCTTATAAGACTAGACCTATTAGCTGCAAATGGGTCTTTAAAAGAAAGTTGAAACCAGATGATTCCATTAAGAAATGTAAGGCACGATTTGTTGCTGAAGGCTACAAGCAAAAAAAAAATGTCAATTATTTTGATACATACTCTCCTATTACTAGATTGCATCCATCAGAAATATGTATGGAATAGCCCGAAGGATATGTGGTCCCCGGAAAAATAAATAAAGTGTGTAAATTGGTTAAATCCTTGTAATAATTTAAACAAGCTCCTAAATAATGGCATGAGAAATTTGATAGCCTGATCATATTTGATGAATATCTGAATGTTGATAATGCATATGCTAGAAATGTGCTAATTATAGTTTTATTGTTACATGCTTATATGTTGATGATCTGCTTATAATTAGAACATACATCGATATTATGCATGCAAATAAGAGATTCTCAACATCCAAATATAATATGAAAGATAAAGGTTAAGTTAATGTCATTTTGGGCATCAAAATTTTAAGGCATGATGAGTCCTTCACATTATCAAAGTCACACTTGTTGAGAATATGCTGAGTAAATATGGTCATTATGATTGTATTTGTCTTCACCTTTTGATGCAAAAATACACCTAACGAAAAATTATGTGATGGCATGTCACATAATAATTATGAACACATTATTAGTAGCCTAATGCTTCTAATGAATCATACTGATCGTGATATTGCATATGCAATTAGCGAATTGAGTAAATATACTCATAATCCTAGTGAAGAGCATTGCAATGCAATATCCATGTCCTTGAGATACCTTGAAGGCACCTTTGATTATGACTAGTATATTGTGGTCATCCTTTTATGCTTGAAAGTTTTTGGGATGCTAACTCGCTTTCAAATCCAAATAAGCTAAAGCCTACTTATGGAAATTTGTTTTTGTTGATGATGGAACGATATCATAGAGTCGACCAAGTAGACAATTATGGCTAAATCCAGCATTGAATTAGAGTTGATTGCCTTAGAGAGTGTTTTGATTTGTTCTGGAGTCCCTTCTATAATTGTGTGTATTTTGTGATAGTACTATAGACTGGAGGTTGCATGCTGCGAAACCCGTCTCATCGAGTCATTGGTTCATGGGGACACGAATTAACCTCTTAGGACAAAGTCTCAGCCAAATTCTATAGTTTGGTGAGATTCTTCTTATTTATTTTATATCCTACTATTATTTATTTATGTAATATTTTTTTGTTTTGCATAAGAAATTACGATTCTATTTTAAAAAATAAGTAAAAGGATTTATAACCAACACTTCTCCAAGTCTCAACCATCCCACACAGCTTTGACTTCCTTTCTTCAAGACTAAGGCAACTTAGTTAAAGTTAGACATAAGTGTAGAAACCCTATTTTAAAATAATTTTTGGACTTTATTATTAAGTAAAGTTTATTATTATGGGTGTCGGCCTAATAATATATAAGATTTAATTTATTTAATCCAGTCTAGAAATTAGTCTAGTCCAGTTTTTTAGTCCAGTCCAGCCCAGCAAGCCTGTCAAGTATAGTAATTTGGTCCAGTCCAATTAGGTGAGTCTAGTCCACTTTAGAAGATTTTGATTCACTTAAGAAGATTTAAGATCATTTTTGTGATTTATCCTTGATGCATCTGGTTAATACTTATTTATATGAGATATATGGAAATAACCTCTGGTACATCTCATCTGATTAACTCCGAGATAATTATTGAATTAGGGACAGGTAATGTTCTGACATTCAAGACAAATCTTAAGGGGTGAACCAGCCGGTTTTCGACGAATCGGCCAGTTCGTTGACTAATCGGCTGGTTCATTAACTTTTTTTAGTCTACCATTTTCATCTAGTTTTCTGCTCTATCACCTGAACTGTGATATCCCAAACCTTGATATTGTCTAGCCGGTTAATTAAATTTTTAGCGACGATTTTCATACGCAATATGTAGGTCGATTTGCATAGACGATATTTTGCCGGTAACCTTTAGCGACTATATGTTTCTTTTTTTTTACGAACCATAAGTTGTAAATTATCAATAACCATTATAAGTGATATTGATTGAGTTCTTTAGTGACAAGTAGCTTAAATCATATTTTTGGAGACCTTTAGCGACAAATCGGTGAACATTAGACATATGATTCTTAGCGTAATTTCTTTTAGAAAATCATACGCTATAAGTTAATAGATGCAGTTATAAATAATACGGATTTAAGTCTTTAGTGACGATTAGCATAAACAATATATTTTTTTGAAACCTTTAGCGACAATCAGTGAAGCAGAGTTAGTTTTTTAAAAAATTAAATTTAAATTGGAATATCGAATAAGGAGAAAAAATTACATATTTGATTTCTTTTGTCAACTCTTTAAATTTAGAAACACAATTTAGTGAGGGAACAAGGGTGGGAAAAGTGAAGGAAAAGAGACATGTATTTATATGAAATTTTGGTTATAAATAGTTAGATGGAGAATTAGAGAAAGAGAAGGAGTGAAATTGCGGTAATTAATTCAGTTAAAAAAAAGGAAAGAAGTCAGAATTAAGAGAACATAGGGAGAGACATTTTGGTTTCTGGAATGAGAGAGAGAGATTTTCAGAAAAGAGGGCTGTATGTGAGCTGGTGAGAAAAGGGAGAAAAGAGTTCTTTTGCCGACAAGGTTTCCGGCGAGTCGATCCGATATCCGGTAAGATTTTCATTTGTTACAATTTCAGTTTTTGGGTGTATTTAGAACCGTGCAGAGTGCGATATATACGTTTGTATTAGTGATTGTGAAGGAAATAAAAAAGGTTAAGGATGTGGGTGGCCATGGCTGTCGTGGTTTGTGCTCCGGCGCGGCCATGGTACTACCGAGATGAGCAAGGAAATGGAATAGCCATAGTGCGTGATGCATGACTGTGTACAGGTTGTTTTGCGTGGGAGTAATGAGAGTATAGTGCTTGTGTGTGAGCAAGTGTGAGTTGTATGTAAGAGTCAAGAAAAAGGGGAGGGGCCGTGACTGTGAGGAGCATGTATGTCTATTAACAGTTGTGGCCCAGTTTAAAAGGAATCATGGCACCAGGTTGTGAACATTAGGATTTGAAGGGAGAACAACAGACTCGGAATTAGAGGAATAAGATTAGGATGCCATGGAAATAGAGAAGAAAAAGTAAAAAAAAAAGAAGAAAGAGAATAAAGAGATGTGAGGAGCATAGGCTAAGATCATTTGCGAAGGGAAGAAAACTGGTGACCCTGGTACCATGTAAAGAGATTTGAATGGCTGCTGGCAGTGTGATTTTGGGTGTACATGTGTGTTTGTGAGGAAGATGGTGTTTAGGAGTATATGTAAGGTGTGTACAAATGTAATAGTGTGTATAAGGAAAATGGGTAGGACAGCCGTGGGATGAAGAAGACAGCTATGTTGTGGCTGTGTTTCAGAGAAGGATGAAGAAGAAGAAGAAGAAAGTGGGTAATGGGTTTATGCTGTAAGCTGGTACATTGTGCATGAACAGTTGCACCAAGTGACGGTTGGGCATTGTGCGATTGTCAAAAAATGTTGAAATTTTATAAGAAGGTTAGAGAAATGTTAAAATTATTATTAAAATTTCATATTTTCTGATATTTTTTAATATTTTTCATAATTTTTGCAATTTCAGTTCTTCTAAAATTCATTTGGAGTCTTTAAAATTCTTATTAAATTCTGAGAAATTTTTGTGTAATGTTTTAATGGTATAAAGAAGCTACAGTTTTGTAATTTTTAGAGTTGTTTTGGTACTAAATCAGTATCGCATCTGAGTTAGTTAAATGGATGATTTTATCTTAAAATAGTTGTGACGCTGTTTAATTTTTTATTTCAATTTCTATACTATCCCCATATATTTTAAAGTTGTGCCAAAATTTGTGGGACACTGATTTGAGCTGAAAATATTTATAGCTATTTTTAGGCTTTTCTAGTATAATTTTTTTTATTTTTAATTCGAAAATAATCAAAATTTAAGAACGTGTTAGGTTCTCGGTTAGGTTAGCCATACATAGGATCCGTTTCATTTTGGCTTAGGTTGAGAGTGTCAGAGTGAGTATCTAGCATAGGATGTACAATATATGATGCTAAAATTTGTTCTAATAAGTAACTTGTCAATTTAGGTTAAATCGAGGAATTTGAACAAGTTGAATATCGGCTCATAGCTTCAGACTGAGATAAGAGATTTTCATCCGAACCTAACTCCTCTTTTTGATTCGTATATTATTCTAATTTTCTATCGCTATTTCTTTGGACTCAGTTATAATTGTTATGAAATTTCAGCGATTGCCATTAATACCCTGTTTTGAGCCTTATATGTTTTTGAAATTTCTTTTCGATGCTGCGTATTTATTTCTCGTTATGCATCAATTTAATCATTGCATCATCGATTATTGCACTCTGCATATTGACATGAGTTAGTGTATTGAGGAGTTAAGGATGGTCTGTATCGGGGGTGATATAAGGATGGTCTGTTATTGTCGGGAGATGCTAGTACCTTGAGGGTTTAGTTAGTGTTCATATGCATATGTAACTATAGTGTTATTGAGCATCGCCTTTGTGGCTTTGCTAAGTAATTACCCGCACTACCTGTGTGGCTTTGCATATCACTTGTGTTCAATATCATCTGCATTGTTTCAGTGTTCTATTGATTTCTAATTTGATGGATTGAGATTAATCTCTTCCCATATTGCCATTGAAATAAATTCTCCAAATTGTTTGTATTCCCTACTGAATTTTGAGCGACCTTACTAAGCTTTCAAAAGCTCACTCTCCCTTTTATGTTCCCTTCTGCAGGTAATAAACATCAGTAGATTCTTGGATTAGCTAGAGCTTGATTACGGAGCTGGTTTAGATTTGATTTTCATTGTTTTCTTTACTTAAGCCCCTGCAAGGGAACTAGTGTGTAATTTAATAAATTAAGTACTTTACATTTGTTTTGTGATGAGAACAGTTTACTGAGACAGTTGAGTTATTTGTAGAGCTCTGATCTAGGATTTATTGGGTTTCCTTGTGGTATTGAGTTGATTGGATAATTGAGGGTTTGATTGATTGATCGGCTAACGTTCCAAAAATACTGGGATGTTACATGAACACAGACTAAGATAGTCATCCTTACTATTTCTATTGCCCCAGACCTTTATAAAAATAGTCTTTGGGTTACATTTTCAAGGATGAGCTTTTTCTCCCTATAGCTTTTATATCATTTCTCTCATAGAAGTGGTAGATCATGTACACTGTTCAAAATTTATTTTGGTGTCTCTCTCATACAAAGAGAATTGATTCTCTCTTCATGTCTCTCTCTCTCCCCCTAAAAAAGTGAAAAAATCCACCCTCTCCATCATACAGTTTCTGCGTCTCCGCCGGCTTAATCCATCATGTGGTGGCATGGTAGAGTAGGCCTCTGATGTTGAGTGGTTTTTTTTAATGTTGTCTTTGTGTTAATTTCATCTTTGCGACTGTGATAGTTGTTATCATTGGTCGTCGTTTGATCTTTAACATCATTCGATCTCTGCACTGGCCTACCAACAGAAGGCATCTTGTGGGATTGATCACGTATGTGGGTAAGGGTTTCAATTTGGGTTGATAAGGTTGGTTGGGTAACAAGGGGAAGTTGCTTGGTAGGGGATCGTGGGTTATTACTCGGTGGGTTTTGGGATCGACGGTCAGAGAAGGGAGTTTGTGGGTTTTGGGCATGTAGCCGGAGAAGAGAGTCTATGGGTTCGAGTGTGGTGGCCGGAGAAGGGAATATATGGGTTTGGGGTGTGATGGTCAGAGACGGGAATATCTAGGTTTTGGGAGTAGTGGACGGAGAAGGGAGTCTGTGGATGGGTTATTATTTTTCTAGGGTGTTAGCCCTAGGGTTGGATAACCTTGGCTTACATCTTGTTTTGATGATAACTACACATTGATTATGTTCTAATGTGTGCTTTGAGTGTATTCTTAGTAGGTATATACATGCACACTCATGAAGACACATTTGAGAAATTGGATAGATGGATTAAAGCCAAAGAAGCTTAAAGTTATAGTGGACATGCTATAGAAGTTTCATCAAGTCCAATGTCGAAGAGCAACAAAGAATGCATCGGTTAAGTTACTATCAATTATAATTGATCTTTACTATTATGTAACTAGTCTTGGTTTGATGCTTGGATTGATGAATATGACCTAAAAAGACCTTAGGACACCTTGTGCATTGCATGTGAGTTCATAACCTTTCACACAAGTGTGGTTCTTAAAAATGAGTGAACTTTGGAGCTCACTCAGATTTTCTCAAAACCTATTTTGGTTCTAATCTTTTCATATCTTGATAAAACTTTTCATTAGCTTTCCAACTCAAAAAACGGCACCTCAATCCGATTTTTCTAAAGAAAGTTATGCCCAAAATAGGAAAGGGGGTTCCGTGAGGCAGCCAAAAGGCAGTAAGGTAATCCAGTCGACTGCATTCCAATGTAATCGACTGCATTGGTCAAAATTCAGCTCCAACGGCTATTTTCGAGAGAATACAGTCGACTGCATTTGGAATACAGTTGACTGCAATGGCAGTTTTGCTCACTTTTTGTCTATAACGGCTATATTTCATTTGCTCCATATATAAATGGTTTGGGGCTTCATCATACATCATGGAAACCACATTCTAAGCCTCCATTCATTAGAGAAATATCAAGGCTCATAGATTAAACTTCTCTCTCTTCATCTTCATGATTTTACATCATTAAAGAGAGCATCTTTGTGAGCAATTCTTTGATTGAGAGTGAGCATTCTTCAAGTCATCAATTCTCTCATCTCTCTATTATACTAGAGCTTTATTTGTACTCATTTCCTTTCAAGAAGGTTTCTTTGTACACAATTGATCTTTGTAAAAGGATTGTGATCAAGGCTTGGGTTTGTCAAGTCTTGGGTGAGCTTTGTGGATTCAAGGCTTGTGCTTGGTGTGGGAATATCACCAAGTGTTGTAAGGGTTTTGATCTTGACCAGGAAGAAGATTGTTGCTAGTGGATTCTAGTGCTCTTGCAAGGGACTTCCTTGAAGAGGTGGATGTAGGCTTGAGGGTAGTTCAAGCCGAACCATTTAAATCTCCTTGTCAAGTATCTCTAACTCAATCTCTTTACTTACTGCTCTTTAATTGTTTGAGATTGTTTAGTTAGCATCTTCATTGAATTATTACTTGGTTTGATTGAGATTTATGATTGTGCTTAGTTTAAATTCCCCATTAATTTTCAAAAACCCTATTCACCCCCCTCTAGGGTTATTTTATTGGTTTCATAGGGTTTGTACCCCCTCCCCCCTAATTGGTTCCCCTCCCCCTATTCACAGAAGGTTGGTAGTTACTGAGGTGCTTTGGGATGTCAGGGTGCTCTAACGGTGGGTGTTCATGGAGGTGGCGGCTCTGGTCAGGATTTGGAAGGATGTTCCAGTGGTTGGGTTTTGGGAATGTGGTGGTGGTTGAGGTGGCGGTTTGTGGATTGACAGGGCTGAACGGCCATTCGTGGTCCGTTTTTAGTGCCAGATCTTGGTGGCTGGAGGATGATTGACAAATGTCAGCTTCAGGCACTGCATGCATTGAAGGTGACGCGTAGAGATGTGTGTCCGGGTGGGGTATCCTAGTGTCTAGCATGTGGCTTATTTTCAGATGGAATTGGATGACAGCTGGCTACAGTGGTGTCTTGTTGCGTGTAGTTATCTTTTGGCTTTTGTTTAGCTTTTGATTGGTTGTTTTGTAGTTTTATATGTTTCAACTTTTATTTAGCTTTTGTAGTTATCTATTTTAGCTTTTGTTTAGCTTTAAATTTCCTATTTTAATTATTTTTAGCTTGTATTTACTGTAAGAAAAAAACAACCATAGTATTTAGTTTTCCTGCAGTTCCTATTGAATGAGGATGTCATCTGACTGCTATCTTTAAGATCAATGGTAGGGTTCTTGCCTCTTTTTAGAAAAAAAGAAGAAGTGGTAGATTATCTCTTCAAAGAACTTAGCCTTTCATATTTATTTCTATATATTCTTAAGTCACTTGCATCATGGATCCTTCACAAAGCATTCACAAGTTTTTTAGGCAAGTGCACTCGCGAGGTATATTTATTGCTTTCTAGACTGGTATAATATAATGGTCTAGAGTATTTTCCTTTCCCGTGATCACATTTCCAATACACAAAAATTATAAAGAAAGAGTTATTTCATTTCACAGTTTAAATCTAAGACCGAAATGTAGGTCGCCTCGCGTAGGACCCAATCGAACTACGATAGTTTTGTTTCTAGTTTGTTTGACCAAATACGTAAGCTATTTAACCCCTGCTATCAAATTCAAACCAATAATATAGGATTAGAACTTTACGTGTTTGTATTTGTTTAGGGCCAAAAATCAATAGAATTGAAGTAGAGACCGAAAGGGTATAATGGGTACCTAACACCTTCCCGTCATATAACTTAGTCCCGAACCCGTTTGCCTCTTTTCAATAAATTAGTTGTCTTTGGACATTTTAGAGTCATTTTTAGGATTTTTCTTATTTTCCTTTTGTTTATAAAATAAGATGACAACTCCTAATTTTAGACCTTTCCTGAGGTCTAGGATTTTTTCGAGACAGTTCGCTATAGTGGTGGCTTTGCTGGGAACTAAAATACTAAGAACTAGACTTGAAATTTTTTTACTACTTTTTGGCCTTCTTTGTTTTGTTTTGTGTATAATGTGTACAATATGCTATAACTGTGGTAATTGTGCTCTTATTTTGTGCCTCACAAACACGTAAAATTATCTCAAACCCACCCACTCGAGGGTAATGGTTGCAACCCCCAGACTTCCTAGTTATCTGGGGAAAATTTGACTGTACTCTCATCTCTAAGGCCTAGTATCAAAGGTCCTCCTAGTTTCTTGTTATATTAAAGGACTTGTGTACACGTACCAGTGACCACCCATTATTAACTCCTTGAGTTACAGGTGAGAGGTATATCGTACAAGTCAAGCCGATAGAGTGACCTTACACCTGGTGTCAAGAGAGAAACCACACACCTAGATCATTTCAAGTTATACCCTTTTCTAGGAGAATACCTGTTTGGCCTATGTCATATAGGCTGGGAGACCAGCCAATATTTTATAAGCTAGCTAGCATTCTCGCTAAAGGGAAGACTCTGAGAAACCGGCCGATTCTCCGAGTAAGCAATCGGACGATTAGTTAGTAAGTGTTACCCTTGCAAATACGAACTGGCTAGTTTATTCCCTAGACCCTCCAACCTACTGACCAACCAGCTGGTTAACCCACAAGGTTACCAGACGCTTAGTCAAGACCCTGACCTTCTCAAAATTTTGCAAATCCAAAACTTCCAACCCACTGACCAACCAGATAGTAAACCCGTAAGATTACCCTAACTTTTCCTGAGTTTTTTGGAGTTTCAAAAATCCAACCCACTGAGAAACTGGCCGGTTAACCCACAAGGTTACTAGATGGTTAGTCAGAGCCTTACCTCCCCACAAATTTTCAAAAACCCAAATCTACCCCATTGACCAACTTGCTTGTTAACCCACAAGGTTACTAGATTATTAACAGCACCCCAAACTTCCCCAGAATTTTCAAAGATCCAAAATTACCTCACTGACCAACTGACCTGTTAGCCTATAAGCTTAACCGAAGAGTTAATCATTACCCCACTTTCAGACATTCTCTCAAAATCCCAGAATAATTCACTGAACAACCGAACGGTTCACCCACAAGGTCAATCGGCCAGTTAATCAGTGTCCAATTCCTGTACGGCTCTAAATCGACCGTTTAAATATTTTGTACTTTGGTGTATTTATGTGCGTCCACTGATTGTTTGGTCCAATCAAGGCTATAATTTTCTACCTTGAGGCATTTTTCTTTAGTTCCCTTTAGTATGGAAAAGTTTTTTTTTGTGTGAAAGAGTTCAAAATATTTTTCTTTTGTCTCTTAGAAAGGTAAGAAGTTCTATGCCCAATCTCTACGATAACAAAATATATATATACATGATAACGATAGTAATTAAAAATAATATTTTTTAAAACAATTCAAAAAATTTTCTTTTCTCTCTTAGAAGGTACGAGCTCTGGTATCGGTTCCACATTCTGGCATCGGGACCAATCCAAAAAATTCTCTCACATCCCAATGGTGGAAGAATTGAATACCCTCAGATCCATGATCTTGTTCAAATCCTCGGAGATATGTAGAAAGGTTTTCCAGAAGGTCTCACTATCTTGGCTGCTCAACAGGCAAAGACGACTATGAGTTTAGAATTCTAGGGGGACCTTGCCGAGCAGAGAAGGTACATATATACCACATCTACGACATTGACAGATTCTCTCATTCGAGTGAAAGACGTCATCAACAAAGGAACAATAATCAAGGATGGAAAGCCAATACACAATATTGGTTAAAAGAATCTTAACGCTTAGCCGAGGATGTTTGCAGATAATGATATGGTTAGATCTCGAGATGTGGTCTCCTGGGAGCCGACTGTCACTAGGTAAAAGTTCTCCAATCTGCACGCCCTTACACAAAGTGTTTGATCAGATACTCAGTAAAGGTATAATTGTCAAGTTACCCCCTATCGATACACTGAAAAGGCCTGACATGCAAGTTCAATCTGAATATCACCAAGGATCTAGACACCATTAAGGGAAATGTATTACCTTGAAGCAGGCTATCCAAGATCTCATCGATAATGGTTTAATCAGCCTTTCTGTCGAGTCCAATGTGAAAGAAGAACTTCTACCAGTATACCGAGCAAGCATGGTGAGACATCTTTTCAGGCACTAGATCTTTCTACGCCTGACCAGGAGGAGGACATCGTATATTTAGTTGGCCAGATCCCCCTCGATTAGCCGATGGTCAAAGGCTTTCCCAATGCTGAGCTGTGCACAATGCTAAGCAGGAACCTTAGTTTTTTTTTTGTTTTGTTTTAATTGGTTTTCCTAGCACTTCCTAGTTTATCTTTTAGGATTTCTTTTGATTGGTAATATAGCCATTGTTTTTGCTTAGTCTGATGCGATTGATGAAAAATTAAAAAAATAAAAGTAAAAAAGGAAAAAGAAAAAAGAAAAAAAATGGAATAAATTTTTAAAAAAATCCAGAATATTTTCTTTTGGAAGGTGACAAGTTCTGGCATTAGTACGAAGCGCTAATATCGGGATACGTCCAGAAAACTTAAGTGGATCCCAATGGCCAAGGGATTCCCTCAGCCTAATGATCTCGTCCAAATCCTTGGTGATTGACAAAAGCGTTTTCAAGCTTACCTCACCATTGTAGTAGCTCAAGAAACCAAAATTGCCTCAAATATAGAATATGAGATTAAACATAGGAAAATAGTAGAACGAAGAATCTGGAGAAAATAAAAAAAATCAAAGATTGAAAAAGAAAAAGAAAATAAAAAGGGAAAGCCCGAACTTGAAGCCGATGGGCAGTATAAATCTAATGACGACTGAAAGACTATTATCCTGTAATGGAAGGAAAAATTGGCTACGCTTGAGTCGCACATCGTTAAGAAGAGAAGGACCAATGACCAATGGACCTCAGTACCCTCACCGTGAGCCCAAAGGACAGACTCCCTCTGAAATTTAAAATGCCAAATATGGACAAATTTGATCGGACGATGGATTCGCAGATCCATGTGAAGATGTATATACATGTATTAGCTCCTCATGGAGCCCTTGCTCTATGGTTATTTACCCTTGATGATTCAATAATGCAAACATGGGAAGATGTGGTGCAAGAATTTGTCAATCAGTACCAGTATAATGCTGATTTGGATTACTCGAAGAGACTTGGAAACTACCAAATAGGAGCCTAAGAAGTCAGTTTCAACCTACAATTTTTATTAGATATTCTGTTCTATCACAAGAACATACACTGAGATAGTCATCCTCATCATTTATGTTATCCTAGATCTCTATAAAAAGGGTATTTGGGTTATATTTTCAAGGATGAGCTTTTTCTCCCTAGATCTTTTGTATTATTTTTCTCATAGAAATGGTATATCATCTCTTGAGAGAAGTTACTCTTTCATATTCATTTCTATATGTTCTCAAGTCACTTGCATTGTGGATCATTCACAACATTCCCGAGTCTTCTAGGCAAGCACACTCGCGAGGTATACTTATTGCTTTCTAGACCAGTTTAATATAATGGTGTAGAGTATTTCCCTTCCCCCGCGATCACATTTTCATCACACAAAAATTATGAAAAAAGTTTATTTCATTTCATAGTTTAAGCCTAAGACGAAAATAAAGGTCACCTCCCGTAGGACCTGGTCAAACTACAGATGATTTTGATTCTGATTTGTTCGACCAAATATGTAGTCCATCTTACCCCTTCTGTCGAATTCAAACCAATAATATAGAATTAGAACTAAGGTGAGTTTTATTGCACATTTTTATGTGTTTAAGGCAAAAAAAATAATAGAAATGAAGTAGAGACCGAAAGGGTATGTCGGGTGCCTAACACCTTCTCGTCATATAACTTAATCCCCATATTCATTTTCCTGTTTTCAATATATTAATATTTGGAAATTTAATAGGATTTTTCTTATTTTCTTTTTGTTTAGTAAAATAAGATGACGACTCCTAATTTTAGACCTTTCTAAAGGTATAGGATTTTTTTCGAGGTGGTTCACTAATAAGTATTAAGAGGACTATTGCTAAAATAGTTTGTGTAGCTGTTATAATCACCGTTTATGAAGGCAATTGGTTCACTTTTTGTGTTTAGGGCTTTTAGATTGAATGGTGTAGTCATTGAGGTAGATATGAATGTCATCATTCTTTTTTTGTTAGTTCAGTCTGTAGTGTTGCCTGGTTATGAAGGCAATGTCTTCATTGGGAGCAATAATCAACAAGTCGAATCCATCCATTTCATCGTACAAAAGGGTAGGGAAGTTGGTAGCTCTTTCTTTTTTCAGGCTAACAGATCATCCCACTAAATCCAAACTTGATTTTATGTATGATAATTTCCCTTTATGTTGATTGTTTTCTCATGAAAAACTACGTCATTTCACTATTAGACCCAAGCTTGATTGTCCTTTTGTACACAAAAAGGGTTGTTCATACAACACTCCATATGCAAGAATCAAAACTTCAAACCTAAGCTACATTCTCAATTTCATAAAACCAAGAAGGCTTTATTTGCTTATCTTTGTTAGTTTTGAATGTTTAATGACCGCCACACAAGGAAATCGTCAGAAATATTCTTGTACAATGCAAGAAAAATTTTCTTTGTGAATCGTTTTACAAAAGCCTCGAATTAGCATAATAATTTTGTCATTGTAGCAGCATCATATACTTGATACTCTCATTCCAACTGAAAAGTCTCTTACCTTTTGTATTAATGTGTCTTAGATAAAAAAATCCAGAATGTGTGGGAGTCCCACATCGGTTATTTAGAGAAGGTTGCGACTTGACCCTAAGTATATAAGTGGTCTTGTCCTACATTGGTAATTTAGAGAAAGTCACTACTTATATCTAAGTATATATATGTTATCTTGTATTGTATTTTAAGTACAAAAGTGAAGAGCCATTCTTTGAGAGAGTTTGTTGAGAGAGACAAATATTTGTAATCTCCATAGCCAGACATAGTGAAAACGCTGCTACCACCGTTGAGTAGGTTTTCGCCGAACCACGTAAATCTTGTATCTTGTGTGCCTTTATTTTCTGTTATTATTTCGATTCTCTTCTTTATTTCTTGGTGCAAAATCTAGTATTTTGTTTACAAGTGGTATTAGAGCTGAGGTTCAGCGATAGATTGAAAGCACCTTGCAATGGTGCCAAATACTTCGACAAGGTATGATTTGGAGAAGTTTGATGGATGGAACGATTTTAGT
The DNA here is from genome assembly GCA_033070095.1 of Escallonia herrerae. Classification (NCBI taxonomy): domain Eukaryota; kingdom Viridiplantae; phylum Streptophyta; class Magnoliopsida; order Escalloniales; family Escalloniaceae; genus Escallonia; species Escallonia herrerae. The sequence continues at coordinate 255,644 of JAVXUP010000971.1, read as the reverse complement.
GTATGGAAGATGAAGATGCGTGCTGTTATAATGCAACAAGGGTTGTTGAAAGTGTTAAAGGGAAAACAAGGGCTTCCTGATACGATATTTACTGATGAAAAAGAAGACATGTTGGAGAGAGCCCATAATGCCCTGTTGCTGTTTTTAGCCGACAACGTGTTGCGAAAGATTTCTCAGGAAATGACTACGACTGGATTGTGGCTGAAATTAGAGAGCTTATACATAAGGAAGTGTCTGACAAATCGCATATATTTAAAGCAACGACTGTATACTTTTCGAATGAAAGAAGGTACATCGATTAGTGATCATCTTGATGAATATAACAAAGTAATGTTAGACCTGCAAAATATTGATATCAAGATAGAAGATGAGGATAAAGCTTTATTGTTGCTGTGTTCTTTATTTCCGTCATAGGAACATCTTGTTACTACCTTATTATATGGGAAGGATAGTATCTCCATGGAGGAGGTTGAGGCTGTAATAAATTCTCATGAATTAAGGAAGAAGGTTTTTGAAAATAGGGGAGAAGAAAATGGTGATAGTCTGATGGCTCAAGGCCGAAGCACTGACCATTCTTGGTCTAGAAATAAAGGAAGATCTAGGTCTCAGTCAAAGGCCATAAAATTAAAGTGCTATCATTGTCACAAGGAAGGACATTATAGAAAGGATTGTCCTGAGCGTAAAGGGAAGAAAAATGATAATTCCAAGACGGCTGATGCTGGAGTAATAGAAGATAATTTTGATGGTGCAGATCTTCTATCAGTTACTATCAGTCCCTCAGATGGAGGGTGGATTCCTGATACGGGTTGCTCATATCATATGTGTCCCAATAGAGATTGGTTTGCCATTTATCGCTCATTTGATGGTGGTAAAGTTCTTATGGGAAAGGATGTCACCTGTAAGGTGGTTGAGATATGTTCAATTTAGATTAGGATGCATGATGATATTGCTAGAACATTGACTAATGTCAGGCACGTACTAGAGCTGAGGAAAAATCTAATTTCTCTGGGTACACTTGACTCCAATGGTTGTAGTTATCAGGTTGCGTGTGGAGTTATGAGGATAATGAAGGGTGATCTCGTTGTGATGAAGGGGTCGAAACAAAATGGTCTATATTTGTTATAGGGTAGCACATTTACATAAGCAGCAGTGATAGTTTCATCTTCTAATATAGATTTTGACATTACCAAGTTTTGGCATATGTGTCTTGGGCATATGAGTGAGAGGGGTATGGATGTGCTGAGCAAACAAGGTTTTCTAGGAAGCAAGAAAACTGATAAGCTGGATTTTTGTGAACATTGTGTCTGCGGGAAGTAATGTAGGGTGAAATTCAATTAGACTGTTCATACCACCAAAGGTACGGTGGATTATATCCATTCAGATCTTTGGGGACCTTCCACGGTTCCTTCTAAGGGTGGTGGCAGATTTATGTTAACCTTTATTGATGACTTCTCAAGAAAGGTCAGGTGTACATTCTAAAAAAGAAGAGTGATGTCTTTGATCAGTGGAAGCAGTTTAAGATGATGATTGAAAAATAGACCGACAAAGAAATTAAATGCTTGAGGACTGACAATGGCATGAAATTATGTTTGGATGAGTTTACTAAGTTCTGTAAGAATGAAGGTATAGCGAGGCATCGCACTGTTAGAAAAACGCCATAGCAGAATGAGGTTGCAGAACAAATGAATAGGACTTTCCTTGAGAGGGATCGATGTATGCTTTCAAATGCTGGGTTATCGAAGGAATTTCGGGCAGAAGCTGTTAACACATATGCATATTTGATAAATAGGTCTCCATCGACTGCAATTGATTGCAAGACTCCTGAAGAAGTTTGGTCTGGTAAGCATGCTAATTATGAAAATTTAAGGACATTTGGTTGTCCTGCTTATGCTCATGTTGATGATGATAAACTTGAGCCGAGAGCAAAGAATTGCATTTTCTTTGGCTATGCAACTGGGTAAAAAGGTATAGGTTATGGTGTCCTGATTTTAAGTCATCTAGGTTCCTAATTAGCAGAGATGTGACATTTGATGAGTCTTTGATGCTTTCAAATAAGGAGGAGTTGATTAATGTAAGGAAAGACCACGGTGCCAGGGAAAAGGTGGAGCTGGAGGTTTGAGTTCTAGATTCTTTGCCTAATCTTACAGATGAGGAAGATGGTTCTCATTCTACCGTGGAGAATGAAGAAACTCAGGAACAATAGTATAGTATTGCCAGAAACAGATCAAGAAGAGAAATTCGAATTCCTCAGAAGTATGGATATGTGGATATGGCTGCTTATGCTCTTAAGGTGGCAGAAAGTACAGAGTTTGAAGAGATTGTTACATACAAAGAGGCCATCAAGAGCACAAAATTAGTATAGTGGACAGTTGCTATGAGTGAGGAGATGAAATCTCTTTACAAGAATCAAACGTGAAAATTAGCAAAACCGCGTGTGGGTCAGAAGATTGTTGGTTGCAAATGGGTCTACAAGAAGAAGGAGAGAATTCCTGGAATGGCAGATGTAAGGTATAAAGCACGCTCGGTAGCTAAGGGTTTTACTCAGAGAGAATGTATTGATTACAATGAAATATTAGCTCCTGTAGTAAAACATACTTCGATAAGAGTGTCGCTTGCTATGGTTGCTCTATATGACTTGGATTTAGAGCAGCTGGATGTCAAGACAGCTTTTCTACACGGTGAGTTGGAAGAGCAGATATTCATGCGTCAGCTAGAGGGGTTCGTGATCCTGGATAATGAAGATCATGTTTGCTTGTTGAAAAAATCCTTGTATGGATTAAAGCAATCTTCAAGGCAGTGGTATAAACGGTTTGACACTTTCATGATAGAGAGAGGTTACGCCAAGAGTGCCTATGATAGTTATGTGTATCACCAGAAGCTCGCGGATGGTTCTCATATATACTTGCTGTTGTCTGTTGACGACATGTTAATTGTTGCAAAATCGATGTCAGAGTACAACGGTTTGAAAGAGCAGTTGAAAACGGAATTTGAGATGAAAGACTTGGGTGCAGCAAAGAGGATATTAGGAATGGAGATTCAGAGGGATCCACCTGTAAGAATTTTGTGCTTGTACCAGAAAAAGAATGTTGAGCGAGTATGTAACGACCCCGAAAATCCGGAGCTCCGCCGCCCCGAACTCCCGGGTCGTTAACCTACCGGATACAAACATGTCAGACCTGTTCACTAACACATATTCCAAATCATCTAATTCAACATCAACTCATATTTCTCAAGATACTGGATCATAATTGCTTAACTTAAACTATTACAGCTTAGGTTATTCGCAATTCAAATTTCCTAAGAACAAATTATCTGTACCGACCCGCGCAGGGGTCTTACTATACAGTGGTGATGGGCTTATCGGAATCTCAGACTCTAAACCCCATTCCCAAGCAATCTACTGATGATCAAAACTTGCAGAAAGGAATCAAACGAAGGGTGAGCTTTTGAGAGCTCAGTAAGGTCGCACAAGGACTACCAACAGGATTACAAAACGATTCCAAAGAATCCAATCAACGACAATTTCCAGAATACCTCAGATGATCAAAAACTCAATGACTTCCAAAAGAATCAAAACTCATCAGAAATAGGTACCAAAATAAACCAGAACAAACATGACCGATTCCAAAAAGAACAATCGATAATAGATAATTTCTAGAGTCATCATTTCCAAATACAATGAAGGTTTTTCAAAAGATTTCAACAGAAGCACAGATCGTTTCAGATAATACTTTTTAGACATTTTGCGTAATAGTCACGGTAGTGTACAGAGCAGATAAAATAAAAAATTAACGTTGATCCTGGGCGATTGCAATGCCATTCCGGCACGCTAACAGAATGTACACATGCATGATGTACCAGAATAATTACTAGTCCATTTAGGTACTAGCCTGCATTCCTTGCAGGATTCAGACCAGCCTTATAACGTCCGCCTCAGAACAGAACAGATAACCCAGGTCAACACAGAAAAATTAACAATATCAATGAGCATTAACATAAGCTCAATCATGGAGATCAATTCAGATTCCAATAACAATAATCATACTGACACAAGTCAGCATTCGAAATTTTTAGAAGAAATCGGATTTTTAGAAGAAATCAGAATTTTAGAGGAAATCAGAATTTTCAGAAGAAAATCATAGATAAACAACAAAGCGATTACGAATAATTATCGAGTTTTAAGCACAACAATTCGAAAGAACGGATACAGACAATTGTCAAATCTGCTTAGCACACAATAATAGGCGTGCATCACAAGATTTCCAAACAATCGATCCAGGTTCAATATTATGGTTTTCTGGGCAATAACATGATGATAGCCATACAGAATTCAGAGTTCGGCATTAACCATAAATAAATCAAATGAGTACTTACGAGTACAAGCAATAGAATAAGGGTTCGGACAAAGTCCTTACCCAAGGTTCAGATAGAATCCCTTACCTGGATCCGCAGCTAAATTATCCTAACCGGAAGTCTTTAGCTGTAACCTAAACGAAATAATCGAACCATTAGAATACAGCCTACAGAACAAAATTATAACTTAATATGAACTCACACATGCTCCCAAAATGAACCTCCCCTCACCGGGTATGTAAAATTACCGAAACACCCTTAGGGTGTAAAATTACCAAAATGCCCCTCTCGGCCTTAAATCACCAAAATGCCCCTCTCGGCCCTAAATCACTACAACAATCTTACCATATGCAAATTTATCCAAAAATACATTTCTTAGGTCAAATTACCAAAATACCCCTCCGGGGTGGTAAACTACCAAAATACCCCCGTTACACTTAAATTCTCAAAATGACTTTTCCATAAGCAAAGTCATTAAAATAATCTTACTGTATGAAAATTTACATCAAAATACCTCATATAGGTAAAATTACCAAAATACCCCTTTAGGGTGGTAAATTACCAAAACACCCCTGGGAGTTTTCGGTACCGGAAAAATCTCAAAATATCTTAAACCGCTATTTTAAGTATCCTGATGTCATTTCTGGACTAAAAAGTATTTTAGAAAATTTTCGTCCGAAAATCCCAAACTGGTATCCGGACCGAGCGCTAAAAGGCCAGTTTCGCGAAAAATACCTATCGGCTTCAGAATTGCACAAAATTTTAGAATATGAAACATATCAGTATAATAAGATATGCATAAAATTTTTAGATCAAAATATCTTGGTTTGATATGCTAAATAATTCGATAAAGTTATTTAATCGGTGTTCCAATTTAGTGCTCTTCGTGGATTCCAAAAATTCCCGAAACATTCCATAGTGTAGTTCTCGTAAAAATATTGGGGGTTACAGCTTCATACTTTGTGTAATTTTAGCCCTAACTATTTATGAAAATTCGGAGAAAACTGCCTAATGATTTTTTACCTTTAGCGACAATTACACTTACTATTGAGATCTAAACACACACTATTTCACCTTTTTGCACACACATCATCTTCTCCATTTTACCGAGATACAGCCGTCCCACATAAGCACTCCCTTCCACTGCTACCCATTAATACGCCCTTTAATTCTTCTAAATACACTCTACGATACTTAAACACGTACATTAACACACATATATACACTTATAACACACACCATTACACACATACTTACCCGAAACACACTCTGCATATACACTTCCACCCACTGCGAAGCACACCTAACAAAACCCACTGTAACCCACACTGAACCACGCATAACCTCTCCCATCTCCCTACTACACACATACAAATCATCACCTCCATTAAATTGTCCAACACACAAACTTGAACACCACCTGCACACACATTACACGAACTAATTACACATTTGTGGACACACATTACACATACTAACACACAGTCATGCACTTGTGTTCGTTATCCTAGAGCACCTGCACCTCCAACACATACTTGCACAAACTGTTGCAGCAAATCCATGTACACACCACTGCTGCACAATCCCTAAAACAAGCACATACACACACTCCCACTGCACAGCCCCCTACACACACACACACACACACACACACAAACTAGCTGCTGCAGCAGCAGCATACCACCACTACTACAGCAATTACGCACACACTAGTTTGTATGCTGCATAACACCTGCACAGCAGCAGCGCAATAGCTACAAAATAGCAGCGCAACAGCTACAAAACAGCAGCATCACAGCAGCTGCAAAATAGCAGCACAGCAGCAACATAATAGCTGCAAAACAACAGCACAGCGGCTGCATAACAGCAGCTACATACCAGCACCACTGCGGCAGCAGTGCAGCAGCAGTTACACACCCAACACTGCTGTAATAGCAGAAAACACACACAAAATATCTACTGATTATTCCACTACACTCCCCCTAATATCAACACCTAAACACACTGAACTTATACACACGTTATCCCTGAAATATTCATATTCACATACCAAATTCACAGTGAAAATTACACTAAGAGAAGAAGATAATTACCAATTAGGGTTGCTTCAACTCTTCTTTTCCTCCTTCTTCCTTTTCCCTTATTTGTCCCTGCCCGAATTCCCCTATTTTCTCTTCTTTCCTCTGTGCTCTGTTTCGTTTCCTGTTGCTGTTTCTCTTCTTCTTCTCTTTTTTTTCTTCCTTTCATTCCTCTCTCTACCGAGCTCCTGCTTCGCTCCTCAGTTTCTCCCTTCTTCTTTTGTTTCCTTTTTCCTTCTTTCATCGTTACCCGAAGCTCCCTAATCCCATTATTAAATCCACATAGCTTAGTCACTTAAGCTACTAGGAGGTGGCTCCATGTGATGATCATCTTCCCAAAAATTTGACACCTAGCTGCAAATTTTTCCCAATTTGCAAAACAACCCCTCTACTTTTCTAAAATTACAAAAATGCCCCAAAATTTTGAAAATTATATTCTTGCCTCGAAATCTTTTTAAGCTCCGATGCACTACTAATACCCGAGCATCGCTTAAAATTAACGCCCGTTTATTTTTTTGGGTCACGAATGACTATTTTAAACAGCTTCCGAAGTTCGGGATATTACAGAGTACTACAGCGCTTTGGTATGAAAAACTCTAAACTTGTGACTATTCATTTGGCGGCACACTTCAAGATTTCAACAGTTGATTCCCCATAGACCCAAGAGAAGGTGGAGCACATGCCTTGTGTTCCATATGCTAGTGCAGCAGGCAGTCTCATGTATGCTATGGTTTGTACGAGACTGGATATTTCTCATGCAGTCAGTGTGGTTAGTAGATACATGGGTAATCCTGGGAAAGCTCATTGGTAGGCAGTGAAGTGGATACTTTGAAACATGAGAGGTACTGTAGATACTGGTTTAGTCTACCATCAGGGCAGTGATGAGAATGGCAGAGTTATTGGATATCTGGATTCAGACTACATTGCAGATTTGGATAGAAGGAGATCTTTGACAGGTTATATTGTCACTTTTTTGAGCTGTGTGATCAGTTAAAAGGCTACTCTTCAGACTATTGTTGCCTTGTCTACTACAAAAGTTGAGTACATAGCAGTGACCGAAGCAGTGAAGGAAGCTATTTGGTTAAAGGGCTTGGTTGGTGATTTGGGGTTGAAGTGTAATACCCCGAAATTTTCCTTTTCCTTGTGCGAAATTATTATTTTAAGTCAATAAGTTTGTGGTTTTTTTGATAATATTGAGAAAATGGTTGTTAGTGTTTCTGAAATTCCTTGTCGAATGAATAGTGGTTTCATTTGAATCAAAATGGGAAGGGGAAATGATGTTTTGGGTGACTGAAAGATTCTGTTGAATGAAAATAGTTTTGCTTCGAATGAAAAGATTTTTGCTTCGAACGAAAAGATTTTTGCTTCGAACGAAAAGTATTTAAAACCGTGAAAAGCGTTTCTGAAGTTTTAATTTGGATTAAAAAAGTTTTCATTCGAATTAAAAGTTTTAATTTGAATGAAAACATGTTTTCAGTAGAATTTTTTTTTTGAAGCATTTTCACCTCTGTCGAATTCAGTCGAATGAAAACTTAAATATTTTATCCCATATAAATGATTGTCTCATTTCCTTTCCAACCTTTTTGGGGTTCTCTGTTCCTTTTTCCTTTGCGATAGAGAGAGAAAGAGAAGGCTTGGGAAGCTCTTGAGTCCTAAGGAGATGCTTGAAGATTTGTATTCTTCAAAGCTTGGTTAAGGTAAGGGATGTAACGTTTTTGCTGTGGTATGGTGTAACGCCGCCGAAAATCCGGAGCTTCGCCGCCCCGAACACCCGGGTCGTTAACCTACCGGATCACACCAAACCTGTCAAATCCTGTACACAACCACATACTTTAAAGCATCTAATCCGATACCGACTCGAATTCTCCAAAATACAAGATTTCAACAAAACCTGCTTGAACTCAAACCATTAAAACCTAGGTTCTTTTCAAGCTTGAATCCCTAAAGGATGAATCAAGAGTACAAACCTACGCAGGGGTCTTACTATACATTGGTGATGGGCTCATCGGAACCTCACGCAGACTCTAACCCATTCCCGAATCTGCTACAGCTTATCATCACCTGCAGAAGGGAATCAAACGGAGAGTGAGCTTTTGAGAGCTCAGTAAGGTCGTACAAGGACTACAGAAGAGATTATAACACGACTCTAAAAATCCAACCGACGATGATTTTCAAGACACTTCGAACGATCAAAATTCAATAATTACCCAAACTGAGTAAAGTTCATCAAAAATAGATACCAAAATACATATTAACAATCACAACAGATCCAAACTGATCAATAAAAGATCCTTTTCAAGTCCACATTTCCAAGTACCACAAAAATTTCCCTTGCTCAAGGGATTTCAATCCGAGCAGAAATCAAATCAGATAATACGATTAAGGTTTGTCAGGGGATTTCAACCCAAGTACAAATCCTTCTAGCTAAGTACAATGAATGTTTGTCAAGGGCTTTCAACCCAAGTACAAATCATTCTAGCTAACGAAAATCAAAAATCAAATGTTGATCCTGGGCGATTGCAATGCCATTACGGCAAGCTCATATAGTGTACTCATGCATGATGTACTAAAAGAATTACTAGTCCACTTGGGTACTAGCCTGCGTTTCATGCAGGATTCAACCAGCCTTATACCGCCTCCCCACTAAACAGGGACCCAGGCCAACACAGAAATTAACAATATCAATGAGCATTAGCATAAGCTCATATCCCCGAAATCAATTCGGTTTCTCATAACAATAATCATACTGACATAAGTCAGCATTCAGGATTTTTAGAAGAAATCAGATTTTTCAGAAGAAATCAGAATTTCAGAAGAAAATCACAGATAAACAACAAAAACAATTACGAACAGATATCAGATTTAGACATAACAATTCAGAAGAAATCATAATTTCAGAAGAAAAATCATAGATAAACAACAAAACCAATTACGAATAATTAGCTCGCAATAACAGGCGAGCATCAAAAGATTTCCAAACAATCGATTCAGGTTCAATATCGGGATTTTCAAGGCAATAACATGCTGATAGCCATACAAATTTCAGAGTTCGGCATTAGCCGTAAGTAAATCAAATGAGTACTTACGAGTACGAGCAATCGAAATAAGGGTTCGGACAAAGTCCTTACCCAGGGTTCAGATAGAATCCCTTACCTGGATCCGCAGCTAAATTATCCTAACCGGAAGTCTTTAGCTTGAACCTAAACGGAATAATCGAACCATTAGAAACAGCCTACAGAACAAGATTATAACTTAATACGAACTCACACATACTCCCAAAATGAACCTCCCCTCACAGGATATGTAAAATTACCGAAACACCCCTAGGGTGTAAAATTACCGAAATGCCCCTCTCGGACTTAAATTATCCAAACGGCCTTCCCGTAAGTAGAATCATTGAAATAAAATTTTCATATGTAAATTTATGCCAAAATACCTTTCTTAGGTCAAATTACCAAAATACCCCTCCGGGGTGGCAAATTACCAAAACACCCCCCGTTACACTTTAATTCTCAAAATGACTTTTCCCTAAGCAAAGTCACTGAAATAATCTTACCGTATGTAAATTTACTTCAAAATATCTCTTATAGGTAAAATTATCAAAATACCCCTTCGGGGTGGTAAATTACCAAAACACCCCTGGGGGTTTCCGGCACCGGAAAAATCTCAAAAATATCTTAAACTGCTATCTTAAGCATCTCGATGTTATTTCTGGCCTAAAAAGTATTTTATAAAATTTTCGTCCGAAAATCCTGAACCGGTGTCCGGACCGAACGCTAAAAGGCTAGTTTCGTGAAAAAATGCCTATCGGCCTCGGAATGATCCAAAATTTTAGATACTGAATCATATCTATAAAATAGGGCTTCCATAAAATTTTCAGGTTAAAATAACTTGGTTTGATATGCTAAATAAATCGATAAAGTTCTTCAATCAGTACCCTAATTTAGGGCCTTTCGCGGACTCCAAAAATTCCCAAAATTTTCTAGAGGGTAGATCTTGTAAAAACATTGGGTGTTACTGTTTTGAGTTTTGTCTAACTTGGACCCTAACTATTTATGACAATTTGTAGAAAAACCTGCCCAAATAAATTTCCTCTTTAGTGACAATTTCACTTCCTATTCAAATTCACACACACACACACACACACACACACACACACTAAAACACCTAATTTTCACACAGTCATCATCTTCCCCAGTTTTTCAGCTGAAACAACTTCCTGCCACATTCATCCATCACCCACGAATTCACAAACGCACACACTACTTTCTTTAAACACACAATTACTCACCTAAACACTCATCACCCTTCCTTGATTTTGTGTATACACACACTTACACATAATTCATCAACTCACACTGCCGTGGCCATGAACACACACACACACACACACACACAACTTGCTATAACCCGGAAAACACACACTAGTCACAAGCACACAACGGAACACACATAGCGTCGTACACTGCCATACACCAACACATCCCAATCCTTCTATACACGATTCCACTCTTAAACCCACATACCCGAACCACCACAGTCACGACACACACACACACACACACACACACACTGTGACACAGTAATACACATGAACACACACAGAAATTTAACACACTGACTAGGGTGGAGAGATTACCCTCTTCGAAGGTGTCCTTCAATCTCTCTTTTTTTATTTCGATTCACCCCTTGCCCGAGCCTTGCTTCCCTCTCTCTGTTTTTCTTTCTCTTCTCTGTTTCCTCTTCTGTCTCTGTTCTGTTCTTCTCCTTTCCTGAAAGGGAAAGGTTCCCTTTTTGTCTTTTCTTTCTTTTTTTTGTTTTCTTTCTTTAAACTTATCCATTCTTTCTCAATTATCTTCTCTCTTTTTTTTCCTAGCTTAGTCATTAAGCTAGTAGGAGGTGGCACTCCCACAATTTTTCTCAAAATTTCAAATTAACCCCCAAAATTTTCCAAAATTACGAAAATGCCCCCAAATTTTCAAAAATTATATTTTTGCCCCAAAATTCTTTTAAGCTTTCACAAGCTTCTAATGCTCAAGTATTGCTCAAAATTAGCGACCGTTTATTTTTCGGAGCCCGAATGGTTATTTTAATCGGCTCCCAAAGTTCAAGATATTACATTCTTCCCCCCTTATAAAAATTTCGTCCTCGAAATTTGCTCGCAGATTCTCTATCACTTATGGCGTCCAGGCACTATGCCTCCGTTGCGCCACTCTGATAACTATCTCTTGGTAGTTACGCTACCTTTGACTTTCGCACCCAGATTCTTGTCCCATGAATACCCAGATGAAACTGGTTAAATCCAAATCATAACACTAAATTGAAATTTTGTCGGATAATCACTTTCCTCTAATTAGTCCCGAATTTCACGAACAATGATTTAACGGATACAGAACTCACTAAGCAGAACCTACACCGCTCAAAATTTTGCCCATATCAAACAAATAAAATCGAATCTAATACCACAAACTTTTATTGCACTGTACCGATAATATACCAGAGGGTTTACCCTTTGTGCAACTTACTTAATGATTGTAAGCTTAGCCCTAAGCTCGAGGCGTATTAAAACGCTAAGCGATAGTCACGTGTGACTGGCCATCTAGCAAGGCTATTAGGAGTAGGGTAACCAATTCATATAAGCACTTATGCCGCACAGCAAATAGCAAAACTGTAGCCACTAGGCTTTCACTGCACACTTTAATACCTCAAAACAACGAGTCCAAATTACTGACAAGTTCATCACCTGATTCACAGTCACATTATTTACAAAAATCTTCTAACCTTATCCTTCAATCATCTGTTTCAGCTAAACGTTTAAAATCTTCCAGTTCCGAAAGCAATTAACCAACAGTTTGTTATCCCAGATTCAGACAAATTTCATCTTATACCAAATCATCGAATAACTTATCAAAACCTAATCAGCATTCCCAGAGTCTATTCTCGTTTATAGATTATCTGAGGTTTAGGAATTTACCTAACCTCATATCCAGGCAAGGAAAACTACGCAAATATTGATAGTACTAATCGCAATCAGGCAATCAAATACAAAAATCTTTAACAAAATCATGCATATTAGCTTTTGAGATTCACAACAGAATTCTGTGACATTCCAGAAGAAACGACGGACACAGAAGCAATGATATCGGTCTGACGAAAGCAATGTCAACCCAATGACTCAGAGCAATCAGAATCAGAAGGAGTTATTGGTCTTTAATAAGATTTGTAGCTTTCCCATGGCCAGTGGGTCAGATACTACCTCATCAAGTCCAAATAGATTCAAAAGGACAGATAAATATCTCGGAAGGAATAAGACGAACCAGCATGAATGACATCTTTTCTGACGTCTCAGCGTAAGCTGACATTCAATTAAGTCGTCCTTGAATTCAATATGCAAAAGAATGATTCAAATGACAGAGCAAAATTCCAAATCCCTTCTTGTACCCTTAAACCAAAATTTTTGGTCTTAACACCAGTCATTTTCCAAAATAGTACTCTTACTCATACATCAAATCACCAACTTAACTACTGCTCAGACCCTATAAACTTTCCAGATATGACTAAGGTTTTCCCTAATAATAAACGGATGCGTGATTAGCAAATCACCAATTCATACCTAGTATGATGGTAAAACCTTAAACAACAAATGATACGAGGTCCATAGAAGAACCTCTATCCCAAATATAGACTGTATATTCACAGATAACCACAAAACAGCCGAAGACTCTCCCAACGGAGTACTTATCACAACATCAATTCTTATAGGACATATCTTCATCCTCAATCTCTATGCCAAATTGACAGATGTAAGGAAATATGATGTTCCAAACTTACCTAGTAATAGGATAATCTGTGGTGTACCTAGCACCACGTCACCGAATGTCACTAAATCTTGAGCAGACCTTAAATAAACTTTAACTGATATTCTGGGCCTCAGCCCTTACTGATCTTGTCCTCTTCCTGCCGAGGAACACTGTTCACTGTTACATTAGCTATAGGTGCATGATAAAATTTGACTAATCATTTCTCGCAACAGATAGTTTCAAACTTAATGTTTCACACTGCCATGCTTAAAACATCATCCAATCATTTCATTGCGTAACTCACTACTCTGACTTCTACCTCACATATCACATGGGGTGGATAGAAATTGACCCGCCACTCTAACCAGTACTCTATGTTGGTCAAACTCCAGAACCATAAAATGGTCCAAGTATAATACTCTGAGCTGGTCGAGCGCCTTCACCTGCGCTCCCTTAAATTCCATATCACGCCTTGATCAAATTTCAGAATTCTATCCAGGTCTCAATACCATCGAACCAAAGTGGGCCTCAATCTCTGATTTTGCCCCAACCTTTAACCTAGGGCACCGTACTGTGCCGACTGTAAAAACTTTTTGCTAACGATTGTCAGCTCATACAAATCTGTTCAGGAAAATTCTCACTTATCTCTCTTATATCTGCCCTGTGTTTACTTATGCCTTCCTCCATTGTCAGACTTAGATTGTTCCAAAACATCGGCCAAATAAAGACATTTCATCTCGCTCGTCAATCGAGCTGGAAGCATTCTATCTCTCAGTCCAAGCCTAAGCCCCACTCAGACTTCTGGCAGTTATCTGCCTCCAGGAATAACATTCTTACTGCGAATCCAACAAATCATGAAATCTCATCTCAACCTTGTTTATTGAATCTTAACCTGTTATCTCACATCAACAATTCTCTCACATCTGTTCACGAAGTCTCGCAAAATACCAATCAAAATAATTCTCTAAAAGGTTCCCAAGTGACATAAATCAATTACTGATAAGTCAGATTCTTCACTACCATTTTCCACCCTGATCAACCTCGCCTCTCAGTTTATATCCAGCAATTTCAACCTTTGTCACTTTACTTATAGTTACTCAAAGTTTATACAATCAGTTGCTCAAAATTTTCGCAACTTTACCAATCCAATTTGCTGCTTCTATAGGGTCCAATAACCTCCCTGTAGCTAATCCTTTTATTTATTAAGATCACCCAAGATACTCTTATCTCGAGGTTATGGTTAACTAGGATTCGATACTACAGGCTGCCGGTTGCCAATTTCTATGTCATCGAAATTGGAATCGGGTTCATGGTGTTTAGAATCACAACCATCCGTTCTAGGGTTCTACTGTTTTCCCCATAGGGTAGGGTTACCTCTCTACAATCATAATACTCATACAGTATATTTGCCAATCAAAACATCATCTGATCAGGTCTTTCAAATACCGGGCATTTTCCTATTCCATCTTACACAATCCTCTTGGAATTTCATCTATCGGGGACCACTAGGCCCTCCATATCATTACCGCTGCCAGAGCTTCAAATTCTGACCATAAGGATACAATAAGCAGTTATCAAAGTTATACCAACACGGGTATAAAGAACAACACAATGACTAGTCAAGGCAGACTTCTTAACTCTACCATCATCCTACCCCACTCTCATTAACCGGAATACCATTCCACAGATTCATGTTACCTATACCATGTGGTTCCATGCCTACAGATTCATATGCCTATACTTCTAATACCACAAGAACGAACTGCTCTGATACCAACTGTAACGCCCCCAAAAATCCGGAGCTTTGCCGCCCCGAACACCCGGGTCGTTAACCTACCGGATCACACCAAACCTGTCAAATTCTGTACACAACCACATACTTTAAAGCATCTAATCCGATACCGACTCGAATTCTCCAAAATACAAGATTTCAACAAAACCTGCTTGAACTCAAACCATTAAAACCTAGGTTCTTTTCAAGCTTGAATCCCTAAAGGATGAATCAAGAGTACAAACCCACGCAGGGGTCTTACTATACATTGGTGATGGGCTCACCGGAACCTCACGAAGACTCTAACCCATTCCCGAATCTGCTACAGCTTATCATCACCTGCAGAAGGGAATCAAACGGAGAGTGAGCTTTTGAGAGCTCAGTAAGGTCGTACAAGGACTACAGAAGAGATTATAACACGACTCTAAAAATCCAACCGACGATGATTTTCAAGACACTTCGAACGATCAAAATTTAATAATTACCCAAACTGAGTAAAGTTCATCAAAAATAGATACCAAAATACATATTAACAATCAGAACATATCCAAACTGATAAATAAAAGATCCTTTTCAAGTCCACATTTCCAAGTACCACAAAAATTTCCCTTGCTTAAGGGATTTCAATCCGAGCAGAAATCAAATCAGATAATACGATTAAGGTTTGTCAGGGGATTTCAACCCAAGTACAAATCCTTCTAGCTAAGTACAATGAATGTTTGTCAAGGGCTTTTAACCCAAGTACAAATCATTCTAGCTAACGAAAATCAAAAATCAAATGTTGATCCTGGGCGATTGCAATGGCATTACGGCAAGCTCATATAGTGTACTCATGCATGATGTACTAAAAGAATCACTAGTCCACTTGGGTACTAGCCTGCGTTTCATGCAGGATTCAACCAGCCTTATACCGCCTCCCCACTAAACAGGTACCCAGGCCAATACAGAAATTAACAATATCAATGAGCATTAGCATAAGCTCATATCCCCGAAATCAATTCGGTTTCTCATAACAGTAATCATACTGACATAAGTCAGCATTCGGGATTTTCAGAAGAAATCAGATTTTTCAGAAGAAAATCACAGATAAACAACAAAAACGATTACGAACAGATATCAGATTTAGACATAACAATTTCAGAATTTCAGAAGAAAAATCATAGATAAACAACAAAACCGATTAAGAATAATTAGCTCGCAATAACAGGCGAGCATCAAAAGATTTCCAAACAATCGATTCAGGTTCAATATTAGGATTTTCAGGGCAATAACATGCTGATAGCCATACAAATTTCAGAGTTCGGCATTAGCCGTAAGTAAATCAAATGAGTACTTACGAGTACGAGCAATCGAAATAAGGATTCGGACAAAGTCCTTACCCAGGGTTCAGATAGAATCCCTTACCTGGATCCGCAGCTAAATTATCCTAACTGGAAGTCTTTAGCTTGAACCTAAACGGAATAATCGAACCATTAGAAACAGCCTACAGAACAAGATTATAACTTAATACAAACTCACACATACTCCCAAAATGAACCTCCCCTCACAGCATATGTAAAATTACCGAAACACCCCTAGGGTGTAAAATTACCGAAATGCCCCTCTCGGACTTAAATTATCCAAACGGCCTTCCCATAAGTAGAATCATTGAAATAAACTTTTCATATGTAAATTTATGCCAAAATACCTTTCTTATGTTAAATTACCAAAATACCCCTCCGGGGTGGCAAATTACCAAAACACCCCCGTTACACTTTAATTCTCAAAATGACTTTTCCATAAGCAAAGTCATTGAAATAATCTTACCGTATGTAAATTTACTTCAAAATATCTCTTATAGGTAAAATTATCAAAATACCCCTTCGGGGTGGTAAATTACCAAAACACCCCTGGGGGTTTCCGGCACCGGAAAAATCTTAAAAATATCTTAAACCGCTATCTTAAGCATCCCGATGTTATTTCTGGCCTAAAAAGTATTTTATAAAATTTTCGTCCGAAAATCCTGAACCGGTGTCCGGACCGAGCGCTAAAAGGCTAGTTTCGTGAAAAAATGTCTATCGGCCTCGGAATGATCCAAAATTTTAGATGCTAAATCATATCTATAAAATAGGGCTTTCATAAAATTTTCAGGTTAAAATAACTTGGTTTGATATGCTAAATAAATCAATAAAGTTCTTCAATCAGTACCCTAATTTAGGGCCCTTCGCGGACTCCAAAAATTCCCAAAATTTTCTAGAGGGTAGATCTTGTAAAAACATTGGGTGTTACTGTTTTGAGTTTTGTCTAACTTGGACCCTAACTATTTATGAAAATTTGTAGAAAAACCTGCCCAAATAAATTTCCTCTTTAGTGACAATTTCACTTCCTATTCAAATTCACACACACACACTAAAACACCTAATTTTCACACAGTCATCATCTTCCCCAGTTTTTCAGCTGAAACAACTTCCTGCCACATTCATCCATCACCCACGAATTCACAAACGCACACACTACTTTCTTTAAACACACAATTACTCACCTAAACACTCATCACCCTTCCTTGATTTCGTGTATACACACACTTACACACAATTCATCAACTCACACTGCCGTGGCCATGAACACACACACACACAACCTGCTATAACCCGGAAAACACACACTAGTCACAAGCACACAACGGAACACACATAGCGTCGTACACTGTCATACACCAACACATCCCAATCCTTCTATACACGATTCCACTCTTAAACCCACATACCCGAACCACCACAGTCACGACACACACACACACACACACACTGTGACACAGGATGCAAAGCCACACAGGCAGTGCAGGAAAACACTTAGCAAAGCCACATAGGCAGTGCTGGGTAATCACTTAACAAAGTCACAAAGGCGATGCTCAGTAACACTGTGGTTAGATATGCATATGAACACTAGCTAGACCATTGATGTACTAACATCTCCCGACAATAACAGACCATCCTTGTACCACTCCCGATACAGACCATCCTTATAACTCCTCAATACACTAACTCATGTCAATATGCAGAATGCAATAATTGATAATACAATGAATAAATCGATACACAATGGTAATGAATTCCGAGCATCGATAAGGAATTAAAATAAACGTGTAAGGCTCAAAACAGAGTATTAAAGGAAAACGATGCAAGTCATAGCAATTATAACCGAGTTCAAAGAAAATTCGATAATAATTTAGACAAATAATCATGAGAACAAATAGACAAATTTCTAACCTCGATCCTAGTGAGCTGAAGCTAAAACGGTCTCGATTAAATCCTCAGAATTAACATAGGTAGACAAATTACTTATCAGAACGCTATCCACACTAATATCTTATAAACCTAATGTAACTATCCACAGCGTACCCATTTCTCTGCCCGAAACTACGAAATTTGAAGCGAGTTCCACACAAGGCCAACTTATCCCAAAACTCGTCACACCCCTCGAGGCTCAGAAATACCCAAGAAATGTTTTTAATTGCCATTAAGCATTCTTTATAGCTTAATACAACATATGGAATAAAAATATAATTTTTGAATATTTTTGAATTAAAAATAATTGTTTAAATACACTAAAAACCCATAAATTGCCAAAATTGCTTCTAGCTGGAAATAAAGACTCATAATTTTTTTTAAAGCCTTAATATATATATATATATATATATATATATATAAATTATAGAAATAAAAATCAGAATTTAAAAGGCACTAAAACGTTTTCTTTATTTTTCGTTTTGCTAAGTTCAATGCGATACAGAAAAGAATAATAAATCAACTCCAAAAACTACTAAATTTATACAGAGTCTTTCTTATACTGTAAAAATATGATTCTAATTTTTTCAAAACATTTTCATGAGTTTAAAGACTCCAAAGGAATTTGACAAATTTAAGTTTACAGAAAATATTAAAAATACATACATTCTCATAAAATTAAAAAATTTTGTCAAAAATTTTAACTTAGCCCAAAGTATTATACTTTAAAAGTGTACGCGTTAAAAATTACCTTTCGCTACCCCGTGCATGTATCTCACACATGCTTACGCTGTCCCCTCACACACACACACACAGAGATATATATATATATATATATATATATATATATATATATATATATATATATATATATATATCACTCAAACACACAATTTCACCACTGTCCTCATACGCCCACTGCCTCATGGCAGTGGGTCTTCAGCTTCTTCTTCACTCACACACACATATACATAATGTTGCTGCTAGAATGTTGGTCGAGATCACAGCTAGGAAATGGACCTGCAAAATAGAACACGGAGTGACCACCGGGGATGTTCCGGTGGAGGCGGCTCCGATGCTAAAGTCAGAACGTCGCTACTAGGGTAGAACTCTGAATAGCAGTAAATGCACTGAGTGCTTGTGTGTGTGAACTTGTCTGTGTACTTGAGGATTTTCCCATTATATAGGCCATTTCCAGACTCCTCTCTCCTTTAGGACTATTTTCTGACCGTAACGTATTAAAGCCATATTAGGACTATCCTTTTAGCAGTTGAGTCCTAAATGGGTTCTATCACCTATCTTAGAATCTGTCCCGATACAGATTCCTTAGCCCGTTCAAAGTCATCCATGCCACGTGTCATCAGTTGGTTAGGTGGATATTTTGGCTATATCATAATGCCCCCTGCCTTTGACGATTCCCTTGAGTGAACGGTTAAAGGCATATGCGTAAGAACTGACCGAAGGCAGTTAGCTATGAATTTTCCATGTTTGTTATTCAGCAGAACTTTTCAGAATTCCACACTCAAAAGCATGTGCTAGGGAGATCTACTCGGGAGCTCTGGTCGGACGTCCTGGTCAGGAAGTCTAGTGGGTCATCCTGGTCAGGAGCTCTGGTCGGATGCCCTGGTCGGGACCTCTGGTCTGTCATCCTGGTCGGGAGGTCTGGTTGGACGCCCCTGCTCGGGCAGTCTGGTCGGACGCCCCTGCTCGGACATCCCTACTCTAGCAATCTGGTCAGGAGACCTACTCGGGCAATCTGGTCGGGCGCCCCTGCTCGGGCAGTCTAGTCGGATGCCTCTGCTCGGACATTCGGGCAGTCTGGTCGGGAAACCTGTTCGGACATCCCAACTCGGGCAATCTGATCGGGAGACCTGCTTGGAAGCCTTGTTCGGGCAGTCTGGTCGGACGCCCCTGCTCGGGCAGTCTGAGCGGATGCCTTTGCTCGGACATTTCGGCAGTCTGGTCAGACGCCTTTGCTCGGACATTCGGGCCCTCTGGTCGGGAGACCTGTTCGGACGCCCTGCTCGGACGTCGGGAAACCTGTTCGGACGTCCCAACCCGGGCAATCTGGTCGGGAGACCTACTCAAAAGCCCTGTTTGGGCATTCTGGTCGGATGCCCCTGCTCGGGCAGTCTGAGCGGACGCCTCTACTTGGACATTCCGGCAGTCTGGTCGGACGCCTTTGCTCGGACATTCGGGCCCTCTGGTCGGGAGACCTGTTCGGACGTCCTGCTCGGACAGCCCTGGTCGTTGCTCAGGCATCCCTGCTGGGGCAGTCTGATCAGACATCTCTGCTAGGGCAGTTTGGTCAGGAGACTGCTTGGACTCCCTGGTCAGACGCCCTGGTCAAGTATCCTTGCTCGGGTAGTCTGTTCGGGAGACCTGCTCGGGCAGACTGTCATTGTGCTTGGGCATTAATAAAATTTTGCTCGGGCATCCCTACTCGAGAGTGGATCAATTTTTGTCTTGCCACGTATCAGGGAAACATGCAGGTTTAACGGTTTTTTTGTCGCCAAAGTTGAGGCAGTTACATTTTGAATTTCAAAATTTAATGCTCCGGGAATCCCGCAAGACACGTGTCTTGAATGTTGCCGCCTTCGTAGGGGCAATTACTCCAACTCCCTTCTATATATTTGGACTCCTCTCTTCATTTGCCCCCTGCTACTCACTCTCACTCTGTTCGGCTCATCTTTTAAGAAGTTTCTCTTCTTTTCTTCTTGTTCGGCACATATCTATTTCCTTTTAATAGCTCTCAACATCGTAGCTTCTGTTAGAACATGTCTTCAACAACTTCGAGTAGTTCTTCGTCGCCTTCGAGTAGTTCCACAGAAAATGATTTAGAAAGTGATTCTGAAAGTAGATCTTCACAAGTAAGTACTTCAACTTATAGAAGTCAAGTAGGGGCTTCTACTCCTCAAACCAGCACTTCGTTTCGCCATAGAGATTCTCTTGGGGAAATCAATCAAGGATGAAGCCGAGGATAAATTTGATGAAGACACTTGGTTCGCCGCAGATGAGAAGAGGAACAAGATGACAAAAGAAAGCATAGTCGAGCTTTTGAAAGAGTATCCTTTGCCTCCTCCCTTCTCTGCTCGGGTTCCTGCACTCCAAGAGCCTACCAACTATGGTACGAACTTGGAAACAAGTGTCTACGAAGGCCAGACTAGATCTGGCTATAGAGTTCCAATGCACCCCTTTGCTGTCGCCTTTTTCAACCACTATAAAATGGCGCCAGGTCAACTTGTGCCCAACGGGTGGAGAAAACTAGTTGGCTTGATCTATCTTGTGCAGATCTCAGGGTATCCAGTGACGGTCCATGATTTCATGAGATTATACCTTGAAGTATGCTTTATAAAGAGTGTGGCCAAAGGTGATGGTTGGTATTATATTCACAACCGAATCAGAGTGATAAAGGGAGGTCCCAAATCCAACAAAGGTTGGCACTCCCGATACTTCTTCATTCAGAGGCCAAGCGGCAAATGGCAGTTCCTAAGAAAGTGGAATGGTTTCTGTAAAGATTTTGAAAAGAATGGGTTCTTGGATCCCAATGCTATGACAAAGAAACTGCTTGATCACATAAAGAGGAGGGGTGTTCTTCATATTGATGAGCCCCTTACAGATCAAGAGATGCGGCATGCGGGGCTCATTCCTCCTGCCCTCGCTATGCCTGTTTCTCCAACTCCTGTTTTAGAACCTCAAATTGTTTAGAGGTCTAAGGCCCAAGAACCGACGATAGGAATGTCGTCTTCTAGGACTCCAAATCTAGGTAGAGTCTAAAGCCATGTTTATGTATTTCTTTCCTATGTAATTGTAAACATGTTACCTAACCCTGTTCTTTTTACAGAAATGGCTGGCAAAGGAGAAGGTGCAAAAGGTGACTTTTTGGGTCTGCTCCAAAAGGCTTCGAAGGAGAAAAGGAAGGAGAGCACATGGAAAGGTTCTTCCCCTCTTGTAAAAAGGCTTCGTGCTCCTACTCCTTCAGTACCTCCGCTTGTGGTTGAGGATCTTCCCAACGAGAATGATCTAATTTTTCGTCCCAGATGGACCATTAAGAGAGGCGACTCGGGAATGCCCCATTTGTATGTCTTTGCTCAGCACTTAGCTCATGGGGTGTTGCCAAGTGATAAACTCATCTTGGAAAACCAGCCTCATGAGGCCTTTGCTATGGCGCACGTCCAAGCTGCTTACAACGTAATTTGAATTACTTCATTCTTTTTGGGCTGTCAGTTAAACTCTTCCCATCTTTCTACCACATAATCGTCTTCATCTCTCTTTTCTTTTCAGGCATATTGCTATAGCAGCCAGATGCAGGACAGGTTCTCGATGGCGATGGACGTGGCCCATAATGCTGAGACTGACAAGAGAGCAGCCGAAGGCAAGGCTAACAAACTTGATAAGGAAGTCAAGAACCTCAAGACGGAGAATGCTGATCTGCTTACCAAGCTTGGTCGTCTGGAAAAAAGATGTGAGAAGCTGAGGCATGAAAAGGCTGAGATCGGGAACAAGGCCATCCAGGCATTCCTTGATGGGACAGCTGGTGATAAATGGCTCCGGAAGAGGACTGAAGATGGGCTTTCCATCTTTCAGGAGGGCTTCCAAAAAGCCAAGGAACTAACGATGGCCAAGTATCCAAGCCTTTTCTTGGACGACGTTGTGGTGCCCAGCTTTGAGTCACCGTCTGGGGAAACGGCCGCGCCTACTGAAGCTGGAGATGCTATTTCTCCCGGGGAGAAAAGTGTCCGATCCGGGAATGCTCCTGCATCTTAGGACAATTTATCTTTATTCCCCTGTTTTGCAATTTCCATTTGATGTGCCCCCAATACTTTTATTGCCTCAGAGGCTTGCAAATGGATATTTTTTTTGTTTTACCCCTTGAGGGGTTTTATTTTTGCAATCGTGTTTTGAATATTTCACCTTTTGCACTGTTTTTACTTTGACACGAACCCTTATCGTCAGCTAAGGGCTGGCAAAGAAGCCTCGCACTCACGCTTGGCTGAATTTCGAATTAACAAAACTGGGTGGGACAACGATCCCCCACATGGTTTAGCCTTTTCTCGGGCCAGAACTAAAGCTAGACCGTGTTAGGTAAGACTTGTGTCTTACCCTATCACATTGGGTGATACTTTGCTTGAGCAACATTCGTGGTTTTACTTTGACGTGAACCCTTATCGCCAGCTAAGGGCTGGCAAAGAAGCCTCGCACTCACGCTTGGCCAGATTTTGAATTAACAAAATAGGGTGGGGCGACGATCCCCCACTTAGTTTTGCCGTTTCTCAGGCTAGAACTAAAGCTAGACCGTGTTAGGTAAGACTTGTGTCTTACCCTATCACATTGGGTGATACTTTGCTTGAGCAACATTCGTGGTTTTACTTGATCGAGCAGTCTATTCGGGCAGTCTGCTCGGGTATTGAATGTACGTCGTTCTTGGGAACATGGATATCGTTATCCAAGCTAACCAATCATCGTTGTGCTAATGTAAGCAATACCTCTTTCAAATAATGATAAAGATGTTATATCGGATAGACGAAACGATATACTTCAAACTGAAGAAGATGAAGAAGATTTTTATTATAATAGAAATACTTCATCTTTACCATCCTTCTGTGTTCTATCCCACTTTACCCCCCAAAAAAGGAAAATGTCTTGTAACAGATGCAAGACTCTACTAGTAGTATTGCCTCAAGTTGTCAGCATTCCATGTTCGCGGGATCGCTTCTCCTGAAAGTATTTCTAGTGAATAAGCGCCTGGTCTAAGCACCTTCGATATCTTATAAGGTCCTTCCTAGTTTGGCGACAACTTCCCCACAGCAGCCTTCGGGTCTGAAACTTCCAATTTTCTGAGGACTAGATCGCCAACTCTAAATATCCTCATTCAAACCCTTCGATTGTAGAATCGCGCAGTTTGTTGTTTCGTTGAAATCATCCGATCTAAGGCTTGGGCTCGCACATCATCTAACAAATCTAGATTTCCTCTAAGATTCTCCTCGTTTTCTGCCTTCGAAAATTACAACTCTCGAACCGTGGGGAGGCCCACTTCTACGGGTAGCAGCGCCTCTGTCCCGAAACACAGCAGAAATGGTGTCTCGCCTGTCATAGAATGGGGTGTTGTGCGGTATGCCCAAAGTACCTTAGGAAGCTCATCAACCCATGCCCCCTTAGCATCGTCCAGCTTTCTCTTCAACCTTTGAAGGATTAAGCGATTCATGTTCTCTATTTGTCCATTGGATTGGGGATGAGCGACTGATGTAAAATGGAGACTGATAGAAAGACCTTCGCAAAAGCTTCGAAAGTTAGAATTATCGAATTGCTTCCCATTATCGGTGATCAGGACCTTTGGAACCCCAAAGCGACAGACAACGTTCTTCCAGAAGAACTCTTCGTATTTCGACGCCGTTATGGTGGCCAATGGTTCGGCCTCAGTTCATTTTGTGGGGCGAATTTTTGACATCGATCACACCTTTTCGTGAACTTTATCGCATCTCTCTGCATCCCTAGCTAGTAATAACCTTGCCTCAAGATTTTGTGCACTAGATTTCTTCCACCCAAGTGTTGTCTGCAAATACCTTCATGAACCTCCTGTAACGCATAATCTGCCACTTTAGGAGTCAGGCACTTCAGGTACGGCAGGCTAAAAGACTTCTTGTATAGCACCCCATCTACAAGGGCAAACCGAGTAGCTTTAGCACGTAAATTACGTGCTTCGCTTTGCTCTAAAGGTAACGCTCCTGAGGCGAGGTACTGAATAATTGGGTCCATCCAACACGGTTCATATTCTACTACATCTACTTCATTTGAGAGCTAGATACTTCTTTCTTGGAGGAACTTAATGTATATTGCACGGGAGAACCCCGAAATGTCTTCGGAAGTCAGTCTTGACAGTGAGTCTGCTTGGGCATTTTGGTCTCGCGGTATGTGGCGGATGGCGAAATTCTTGAACTTAGCGGCTTCCGTCTTCACGGCCTGGAGATATTGGGCCATTCTATCATCTTTCGCTCCATACTCTCCCAAGATATGATTCATAACTAACTAAGAATCGCTGTGTACGGAAAGAGAGTCGACTTTCAGAGAGTGTGCCAACTTATTCCTGCTAATAGCGCTTCGTACTCAGCTTCATTATTTGATGCCTGAAAGTTGAAGCGAAGGGCATACTCAATCACGAACTTTTCAGGGCTGATAAGTATAAGCCCGGCTCCGCTATTTCCTACCTTGGAAGAGCCATCGACATAAAGAAGCCAAGGATCCGAAACTTCTGAAAGAATCAACTGCTGGGGGTCTTCCGGTATTGTGCACTCAACAAAAAAATCTGATAAGGCTTGAGCCTTAATTACTGTACGGGGTTGGTACTTGATATCAAATTCGCCCAGTTCCACCAACCAGTTTACCAATCTCCCCGATGCATCAGGATTTTGGAGAACTTTCCCCAATGGCTGATCAGTCAACACAACGATGGTGTGCGACTGGAAATATGGTCTCAGTTTTCTAGCCGATGTGACAAGGGCAAGGGCCACTTTGTCTATTCGAGGGTATCTCGTCTCCACGTCTTGTAGGACCTTGCTTATGTAATAAACAGGTCTTTGCTTGCCTTCTTCTTCTCGGATCAAGACCGTGCTCACCGCTACCTCACTGATCGATAGGTATAGGAACAAGTCTTCACCAGTAACTGGTTTTGTAAGAAGCGGCGGGGACGATAAATAACGCTTCAATTCCTCGAACGACTTTTGGCATTCTTCTGTCCACTCGAAATCTTTCGCCTTCTTGATAGCCTTAAAAAAGGGAAGGCATTTTTCCGCTGATTTGGACATGAACCTCCTTAAAGCAGCTACTCATTCTGTAAGTTCCTGAACCTGCTTGATTGTTTTAGGCGACTTCATGGCATGAATAGCGCCTATCTTCTCTGGGTTGGCTTCGATACCCCGCTGAGATACCATGAATCCTAAGAACTTCCCTGACGCTACGCCAAACGCACACTTGAGTGGGTTTAGCTTCATGTTATAAGCTCTCAGGATGTCAAAGGTTTCTTTGAGGTCTTTCACATGAGCCTCCACTTCTACACTCTTTACCAGCATGTCATCCACGTATACCTCCATATTTTTCCTGATTGAATCGTGGAAGATCATGTTAACAAGGCGCTGATAAGTTGCCCCCGCGTTCTTTAGTCCGAAAGGCATGACTTTGTAGCAATATAATCCCCCATTCTGTAATAAAGGAGGTTTTGGGAATATCATCTACGCACATCTTGATCTGGTTGTAACCAGAATACGCATCCATAAAACTTAACAGCTCATGACCCAAAGTTGCATCAATCAAGATATCAATTCGTGGTAGCGGGTAACTGTCCTTTGGGCAGGCCTTGTTGAGGTCAGTGAAGTCGATGCATATGCGCCAACGGTCGCTCGACTTGGGTACCATCACAACATTGGAGATCCAATCAGGGTATGATATCTCCTCAATGAATCCGGCTGCCAACAACTTGGCAACTTCTTCCTCAATTTTTACCTGTCTTTCTGGAGCGAACGTTCTCTTCTTTTTCTTGACCGGCTTCTTGAGCGGGTCCACATTCAATTTATGGGT
Organism: Escallonia herrerae; assembly: GCA_033070095.1. Classification (NCBI taxonomy): domain Eukaryota; kingdom Viridiplantae; phylum Streptophyta; class Magnoliopsida; order Escalloniales; family Escalloniaceae; genus Escallonia; species Escallonia herrerae. Next base: position 228,805 of record JAVXUP010000971.1, on the reverse strand, counting down.
GATCACTTTCGGATCAATCCCGGGCATATCCGATGCCGTCCAAGCGAAGATATCTGAGTAGCTTCGCAATAAGTCCACAAGCTTGAGCTTGAGGTCGTCTGACAAGCCTGTCCCTACCCTTACTGTTTTCTCTCGGTTTCCTGGATATAGCTCGATATCAATGAGGTCTTCTGCGGACTTACCTCTTTCGACTTTGGTCTCATCCCTCAAATCTTCAATCATGAGGGTTTCATTGGCTCTGTTTCGGCATGACGCCATGTAGCACTGCCGAGCCACGACCTGGTCTCCCTTGACTTCCCCAACTCCATTCTCTGTGGGGAATTTCATTTTCATGTGGTATGTCGATACCACCGCCCTTAATTGATTTAATGCTGTTCGGCCCAAAATTGCATTATAGGCCGAAGGAACACGTACCACCACAAAATCTAGCATCAGCTTAGCTTGGGTCGGAAGGGCCCCACAGTCACTGGTAATGTAATAATTCCCTCAGAAACAACAGGGTGGTTAGAAAAACCGTATAGAGGCATATCTATCTTTTGTAAGCGGTCGGATGGGATGTTCATTCTTTGAAACGCCTCATAAAAAAGTACTTCCACTGAGCTCCCATTATCTACGAGGATTCTTTTCACGTCGAAGTTTCCCACCCGAAGTGTAACTACCAGGGGGTTGTCATGAGGTGTTCTTGTGTCTCCCACATCGTCATCAGAGAAGGATATTGTTAGGGCCGGTTCTTTCTTCTGCTTTTTAGTCGACGGTCTCACAGTTGTGAGGACTTCCCTTACGTAAGCTTTTCGTCCTTGTCCGGAAGAGCCTCCTGCGGCGATTCCTCCCGAGATAGTATTGATGACGCCCGCATTTTCTCGCACTTCTTCTCTTCGTGCTAAGGGGGTGGCTTCCCTCTTTTCATTTCTTCGATTGGCATACCCTCGCAGGTGTCCTCGTTTGATAAGAGCCTCTATTGCACGCTTGAGCGATTCACACTTGTCGGTAGTATGGCCATGGTCATTGTGGTAATGGCACCACAAATTCCTATCTCTCTGACTAGGCGCCGATCTCATCTTGTCTGGTCTTTCCAGTATCTCCTTATCCTTTATCTCATGGAGAATCTGCGATGGTCTAGCATTCAATGGCGTCAAATTCTTCATGTCAAACATTTCTTTGGGGCGTCTTTTGTCCCTTCTTGAACGCTTAGAACCCCGTCCACCTCTTGGACTATCTTCTCGAGCTCTCTTTTCTTGCCCTTGCCCATTGTCTCCTCGGTGTTCTTTGTGGGTTTCCAAGTATTCTTCGGCCTGGATGTACTTGTTGGCTTTATCCAACAAGTCGCTCATGCTTCCAGGGGAGCTCTTATTCACCGCAAATGCAAACTTGGTTGTAGGACGAAGCCCGCGCATAAAAGCTGTGTACTTTACTGACTCATCCAGGTTATCTATTTCTAATGTCGCCGCGTTGAAGCGTCCCAAATATCACGACAAGGATTCGTTCCTTTCTTGGACTACGTTGAGGAGACTAGCTGAATTCTTCCTCCGAGTTCGGCTGCTCACAAAATGTTTCTGAAACAAGTCAGACAGCTGGGCGAAGGAATGGATGGACCTAGGTCGTAGAGACTTAAACCACGCATGCACCGCCTTCCTCAAAGTGGTTGGGAATGCCCGGCACATTAGGCATCTGAGACCTGGAGGAGCAGCATATTTGTTTGAAACTGGTAGACGCGCTCTTCGGGGTCTCCGCTCCCATCATATAAATCGCACTGCGGCATCCAAAAATTAAAAGGAAGTCTCGCCTTCTCAATTGCTTTGGACAGGGGGTATCCAGAATCCTCCCTTGGAGGAGTGAATTCCTCCGGGCATGGTCCGGAGATAGGTTTGCGAGAAGTTCGCCCTTGGGGACACACATTTCGTGTGGAGCCATGAATTCGTCCTTGGGGACAATGCCTTTGGTCCCCGCAGCGTCGACCTCGAATTTTGCCGCCTACCACGGGAGGCGAATTCGTGTTGTCCTCTATTGACTTCTCACATCGGAGATATGATCCACTTCTGGTGACATGTTTCTCGGTTTCTTGTTCTGGCTGATAGCTGGGATCAGTCTCTGATTTATGCCTTCGGCCATAGCTGGACCTTGAGGTCAGTCTAAGGCGAAGGTCGCTGGGATCTAGATGTGTCTGGTTAGTAGAAATCTTCGGGGCCACCGCTTCAAGCTTTTTCTGTAAGGTAGTTACCACGCCCTTAAGTTCGTGGACTTCTCTAGTCATATCTGCGTTCGGAGTGTCAAACAGCTTTCGGGTCAGGCGATGGCGCAAGTCTCCCCTCTTTAGAAGAGGGGTCGGGGAACGAGTTCCCTGGGAGCTGTCAGTCGTCTTCGGGGTGACTGAAGTCACATTAATCCAGTCGTTACTGGAATGCTATTGGGATGGTGTTGGTTGCCGACCTCTTCAGCAGGTGTCGCTCGATTTCGCTCGCTGATTTTGGACGGAGCGACTGGCTGGAGGAGTGTCTGAAGGTGATTGCCTGGCCATGTTCCCTATCGGTCCCACGGATGGCACCAAAATGTTACTGCTAGAATGTTGGTCGGGACCATAGCTAGGAAATGGACCTGCAAAATAGAACACGGAGTGACCACCGGGGATGTTTCGGTGGAGACGGCTCCGATGCTAAAGTCAGAACGTCGCTACTAGGGTAGAACTCTGCATAGCAGTAAATGCACTGAGTGCTTGTGTGTGTGAACTTGTCTGTGTACCTGAGGATTTTCCCATTATATAGGCCATTTCCAGACTCCTCTCTCCTTTAGGACTCTTTTCTGACTGATCCTTAACGTATTAGAGCCATATTAGGACTATCCTTTTAGCAGTTGAGTCCTAAACGGGTTCTATCACCTCTCTTAGAATCTGTCCCGATACAGATTCCTTAGCCCGCTCAAAGTCATCCATGCCACGTGTCATCAGTTGGTTAGGTGGATATTTTGGCTATATCACATAACATACACACACATCACTCCAATACACTCACAATACCCACTCAGTTTATATAGACACATACCTCACATGCACTCAGTTTATATATATACATATGCCACTCACTAAACACAACACTCATACACACACACACACACACACACACATTAATCACAAATTTACACACTCACTTCACACCACACAACTTATACTACTCACACATGCACCTATCACACATTCATGACCGCACCTTCATGCATCTACATATCCATCTTCCATGCCCATCTTCACATCTGAGCACCCAAACAACACAACACTCCAAGCACCACCGAAAACACACACACTAAAGCACACAACACACACGCGCCACAACGCAGCTCACACCGACTGCCTTACGGCAGTGGGTTTCTATCTCTTCCTCTATCTATTTTCCAACACCCCTCTGCACTTCACTCACTCACCCAACGCAACACCTTGTTGCTGCTGCCTCCTTCTCCCTTAATACACATCCTAATACACACCCAGATACATTCATATCATCTCACAAGCCCATTGCCGTTCCTCCTCTTTCTTTCTTTTGCACTCAAACACATATATACACACACGCAACACATAGACACACACTCCCCTGGTAACTTACTCCCACTATCCTACGGCCTCTCCTTCTCCCTCTTTTCCTTCCATCATACTTACTCACATATATGGATAAGCAACCCACTCCCCAGCTTTCACATACCATTGGCACGGCCATGACAGATCACCCATTCACACCCACTGCCTCATGGCAGTGGGTCTCTCCCTCCTTTCTCTCTTTTTCATCACTAACCCGTATGCATAACACACATATTTACACACTCAGGTTCGCATCTAAGCACTCAATCCGCCCATGAATTCCTACAATAGACTAACATTTACCCACGGCCGATTTTCATTTTTCTTCCCTAGACCCACAACCGTAACTAAACGATAGAGAAAAGTATATGGAAAACATACCGGAAATTATCCGGAACAATCTTTTCGATCAACCTTCTTCCTCTCCCATGGTATCTCTCTCTCTCAAGGTAGATCTGACGAGTTGGATAGGAGTCATGGACGGTTGCCCTGGTATGTGTAGGTTTATATATATAACCCTAATTTGAAAATCACAATAAAACCCTTAACACTTTCATTAGTTGCTCAAAAATTTATCCGAACCTTTTATTATTGCAAAATGGTCCAAAAATAATTATCTACAATGGTTTATGCACTAGGAAAATTATTAACGGGTCTTTTACGCTATCTCGTGTCACAAATCGCCGCTAATAAGAACGCTGATACTTAAAGAAGTTTATTTGTCTCTAAAAAGTATATCAATGCTAAAAATTAATTCATCGCTAAAATACACGTTGATCTTAAATAATAAAATATATGTCGCTAAAAATTATATCAATGCTAAGTAAAAATTAAATTTGTAGCAAAAAATACCAATTTAATTTATGAGGAGTATTTCAGGGTTCAGGGTATTACATTCTCCCCAACTTATAAAAATTTCGTCCTTCAAATTTCACAACGTTAAAAATGTCCAAATACTACGCTTTCACTACGTGACTGTTATAGTATCCAACATAATGGCCGATCATTTTTTAAACTCTTCACCGAACTTCATGTGCCTCAACTTTAAGTCAGCTGGAAACATTTCCTTCCCACTATCTCACTACAAGAAAAAAGGCTTTTAGCGACGGGAAAATCCGTCGCTAAAAGCCTAAAATACGACGCTAAATGTTTTAGCGACGGATTTACCGTCGCTAAAAGTCCCTCGTATAAAAGCCCGTTACTAATAATTTGGCGACGAAATTTTCAAATCCGTCGTTTAATATTTAAGTTTTTGCGACGGATTTATTTATTAATTAGCGACGGAATATCCGTCTCTAATTATATTTTAAGTATTTTAATTTAATTTCTTTTTTTTAAATTAGCGACGGAATAAATGTTTTAGCGACGAAATATTCCGTCTCTAAATATTTTATTTAGCGACGGAATATTCCGTCGCTAAAAAACTGATAGTAATAAATACAAATTAGCGACGGATATAATCCGTCGCCAAAAGTCAAAATTTTTTAAAAATATTTTTTTTATTTTTCTAATGCCCAAACCTGTAATAAAAAAATCAATGCTCAACAACAACGCGCAATAATCAATACACAAAGAAATATATATATAATCATAAAAAAAACTCATTATGTACAAGTTGGGAACCGGATATAACCGGTTAGAGGAGGGGAGAAGAGTACAAGCCGGGCGTGGGGGCGGGGGGAGGGGGGGGGGGGAAGCTGGGACCGGGCACGAGAAGGGGCTCATCAGGGGTTGCCGAGTCCCGGATCTGGATCCTGCTGATTCGGGGCCGGCTCGGCATGTCCAGCTGCGGTACCCTGTTGATCCTGCTCCCTGATCATCCTCAACACCACCGTAGCAATGCGCTGGATCTCCTCGTCGTCCAACGGATGCCGAGGAGCCGGTGTCTGTGGAGGGGCAGCAGGGGGTGAGGACGCTCCTATCACGGCACGAGCAGTCGTGCTAGGCAGGCCGCGTATGCGGCCTTTCGGCCGATTGACGACCTCCGGCGTATCCAGCCATCGCTTCAATGCCCCAGTACTCGCACCCGTACTAGTGGACGCTGATGGCTGTCCGGACTGCTCCTCGGACCCCCTAAGCTGTTCATACGAGGCCTGCAAAAACAGTGATTTAAAGATATGTTAGGGCATTAATTAACGCAACAGACATTGAGGATAGAAAGACAAAAAATTAACAACTTAAACAAATTGACTCACATCGATCCGCCGGGCAATATCTGAAATATAGTCGCCCGCCCGGTGCATCTCGTCCTTGTCCTTCTTCCGCACGTGCGTCTGATTATACGTCAGAGCTACGACCTCATCCTCCTCCAGATCCGGGTGCTCGACCGCATTCTTGTGTCGGACGATGTCGTGTGGCACCGACCCCCCCGTGTGCGTCGGATCTCTGTTCTGTCTGTTCTCAGCCCCGCTCTTACTCTTGGCGTCCCAACCTGGATCCGCAGCCCACCGATCTATCATCTCCGTCCATACAGTCGGAGATATCCAATGTGGGGGATATCTCGTCATCTCCGTCATCGGGGCACCCTCGGGCAGCATCTTCTTCGCCCGGTCCCGTGCGTCGTGGAGCCATCGGCGGTAATTCTTGCCGATGTAAGCAAAGAAGGCCTGCTGCCCCAGTGCCTGCTGCTCAGGCGAGTCAAACGTGAACCCCTCCTGTAAGGCATTCAATAACACAAATTAACTACAGAAAACAAACTCTAATTAAACAAATACTATCGCTGAAAAAAATACTTCACCGTACCAGCCACTCCTCCCATAGGGACTCCCTCGCAGCGGCATCCCAGTCCTTCCAGTACAGGCGTGGCTCGAAGAATCGGCCCTTCACAAGAACGCCGATCTTCGTCCTCGCCTGATTCTCCAGGATCCTGCCAAAGAAGTAAATAAATAAATTAATACAGTTCAAATATAAATTAACACCCCAAAATTTTAAATATAAGGCATGATGTGATATTTTTTTTACTTACAGGCCCTCCTGGGTGAGCGTAACTCTCTGTTTACGCTGGGGGTCGATGCGTACCCCGCGTGTCGGACCACGGCCTCGTCGAGATCCTACAAAACACAGACATTAATACAGTTCAAATATACTTTAAATATAAGGCTAGCGAAAATGTACTAAACACCGTTATCAACTATACCTGAGGTAGAACCCACGGAAGAAGGAGAATCAACGCGCGTGTGGGATGAATCTGCGTCGGGCTGGGGCTGGGGCTAGAGCTGGGGCCCCATCTGCTGTACGCGATCACTCTGTGCCTCGTCATCAGTGGGCAATGACGAGGTGGGACTACCGGGGAGGAAGCAGCTCGGCGTCCAACCCGGCCACGAATAGCCCGTATCCTATCCATATCTGACTTCGTATAGATAAATTACAAATACATTAACACATTAAAAATAATAATTTAACAGAAATCATCATTGGCACTATATATATGAACGGAGGTGCAAAAACACATCAATATGAACCAAGTTCTAAAATGTTACTACATTTTTTCCCGGTTTGTTACAACATTACAAGTCAATCATTTTCAGTTTGAGAATCATCGTCATCTTTATCACTTTCTTCGTCGTCCTCTTCTTCGTGGGACTCGTCGTCCTCTTCATCTTCTAATTCATCCTCTTCATCAGTAGACTCGGTCACATCATCTCCAACACTTTCCACGTCTTCCACGTCATCATCTACGACTTCTTCTCCTACATGAAGTGTTGTTGGAAGAGGAAGATCGTCCTCCTCGTTGTTGACCTCAACAGGGAACAAGACATGTGGTTGGTCGGCTTGAAAGGAGTCTAGCTCACTGTCATATGTCACGGGCAATTTCTTGGACTTGATAATTGTATACCAATGAGATTTGGGATTGGCGACGTCCTCCGCGTAAAAGACTTGTACAGCTTGACTAGCAAACACAAAGGGCTCGTCTGATGCAAGTCTTGACTTGACATTGACATCTACAATCCCTTGAGAGCTAACACGGATTCCTCTACTGCATGTGACATCGAACCACGTACACTTGAACATTACCAGGCAGTTTTGGGAACCCAGATATGTTAGCTCAACAATCTCATCTAGCTCTCCGTAAAAGTCCATGCAATTCTTGGCATAACAGTCGCCGTTGACCAAGACTCCACTGTTTTGGGTTTGTTTTGTTCGGTCATCATCTTTTACGTTAAACCTAAACCCGTTGATGATATAGCCTCCATAACAGGATGTTTGTTTGTTAGGGCCTTCAGCTAGTAATTTCAAGCAGGAGGCCACTGGTCTATCCATTGACTGAACCTATTGTAGATGACGGTAAAAATTAAGGATAAATCAGTATACTAATTGGCCACAGAACTGTATATAACACATAATATATGATTTCGATGTTAAACAATCTTACACGCCTTTTGAACCACTGTACAAATTGTGATTTCCGATGAGATTCAAGTACAGCGGGATCAGTGATTAAAGATTCCGCATCGAACTCACTGCAAACCAATATAGTTGACTCGCTTAACACACACTTTCAATTATGTACAGCAATGTAAGTGAATTAAGACTTTAACTTACTCAACGAATGCCAAAACTTCATCGCAATTTAGAAGGGCATATATTGTTGCAGCACTGTACTCTTCATCCGTTAGCCATCGAGTATACGTTCGGCCGAACGGACTACCTGACTGCTTGAATATTGACAATTGCCCTTCCAAATTTGTGCTTGATCCGGGGTCATTTCGGCCTAGTTGATTTAACCTTGTACCAACATCAGGCCCGAAATATTGACTACAAAAGTTTACAAGTTCTTCCATTACGTAAGCCTCCGCAATTGAGCCCTCAACCCGAGCCTTATTGCGAACTTTTTTCTTTAAATGAAACATGAACCTAGAAGTTTAGCGAATCGAGTTAGGTGGAATATCAATGATAACAGGTGTCGCATTAAGTGTAAACGAACAACTGTAACAATTTAAAGATTACCTCTCGAAGGGATACATCCACCGATATTGCACGGGTCCACCCATCTTAGCTTCATATGCCAAGTGAACAGGCAGATGCTCCATTGAATCAAAGAACGAAGGTGGGAAGATTTTCTCCAGCTTGCAAATCGTCACCACAATGTTCTTCTCAAGCACTTCCATGTTACTCACCCGGATCGTAGAAGAACATATATCTAAAAAGAAATGAGATAATTCAGTCAAAGTCTCGCAAACAACCCGTGGCAACAGTCTCTGGAAGGCAATAGGAATGAATCTCTCCATGAATACATGGCAGTCGTGACTCTTCATCCCTTGGAACTTGCATTCCGATACATTGCAACAACGAGATATGTTGGACGCAAACCCATCCAGAAGCTTCAAATTCTTAACCCACTGACAGACCTTCTCCACTTGTTTCTTGTCTAGATAGTAAGGTGCTTTCGAAAGTATCGTCCTCCCATTGACTGTCCGGGGATGCAATTCATGGCGTACACCCAACTGTTGTAGATCCCTTCTTGCTTTAAGGTGATCTTTCGATTTGCCCTTGACATTCATCACTGTGTTGAACACATTATCAAAAATGTTCTTCTCAATATGCATCATATCCATGTTGTTTCGGATAACGAGCGTCCTCCAGTAGGCTAACTCCCAGAAGATACAAAATTTTCTCCAGTTGTGCTCTTTCCCATACCCTGGAATTTTCTGATCTGGCACACCCTTGCCGTGTGGTATGTCAGTATCAAGTGCCTCCAGGTGTGAGAGCACTTCTTCACCAGATGGGTAGTCCAGTGTGACAACCTCACGCTCGATTGTCCCGTCAAATTTATCCTTCTGCCTACGAAACTGATGGCCCGGTGGCAAAAGCTTACAGTGACATCCGAACCACGAGGGCTTTCCGCCGTGCTTTAACTTATGACCGGGGTTCACGCCCATACAAGCAGGGCATGCTAGCTTCCCATGTGTGCTCCAGCCACACGTCATTCCCAATGCGAAAAAATCATGTATAGTCCACATCAAAGCAGCCCTCATTTGAAAATTCTGTTTAAGGGATGCATCATATGTTTCAACTCCATGATTCCATAATTGTTTTAACTCATCAATCAACGGCCTTAAATACACATCTATGTCCTTGCCGGGACTCTTCGGCCCCGAAATAAGCAACGACAAGAACATGTACGGCTTCTTCATGCACATGCCTGGTGGAAGGTTGTACTAAGCAATAATAACAGGCCAACATGAGTAAGGCGTGGTAGATTGACCGAAAGGGTTGAACCCATCGGTTGCCAGACCAAGTCTAACATTCTGAACTTCCTGAGCAAAGACTGGATGCATGCAGTCAAACTCCTTCCACGCCTCTCCATCAGCTGGGTGTGTCAGCACATCGGCATCGTTGCTACGAGTCTCACGGTGAGCCCTCATATGTTCAGCCGTATTGGAGGAGTAGTACATTCTTTGAAGCCGTGGTGTGACCGGGAAATATCGCAATATCTTCCATGCAATGTTTTTCTTCTTCCCTTTGTCAAGTTTGTACCTCGAATGATCACATACTGGACACCGTGACAAATCCTTATTCTCTTTCCAGAATAATACACAATCGTTATTGCACGCATCTATCCGCTCGTAGCTCAACCCAAGTTTCCTCATCATCTTCTTCGCGTCATAGTACGACGCAATGATGGTGGTGTCACTGGAGGTGGCGCGGTGTCGAGGGGATGATGGTGGTGTCGCCGGAGGTGTGCCTCGCCGTAGAGGGGGTCGCCGTAGGTGAGAACGTCGGTGGGTGAGAGATAATTAAGAGAAACGGAGAGAGAAACAGGAGGAAGGCAGATCTGATCTATTTTAAGGCGGACTTTTAGCAATGGAAAGTTACCGTCGCTAAAAGTCCGTCGATAAAAGTCTTTTTTAACACTTTTACCGACAGAATTTCTAGCGACGGTACCATTCCGTCGCTTAATTTTTTTAAAAAACCATCGAAAATCATAAAATTCTCTAAAAAAATTTAGTGACGGTTTAGTCCGTTGGTAACAGTCCGTCTGCATAACATTTTACAGACAGAATGGTCCGTCGCTGCTGCATTTTTAATGATGGACTTTTACCGACGGTGAAACCCGTCGCTGAAAGATCTTTTAGCGACGGAATTTCTTCAGTCGCTAAAAGTCCGTCGCAAAATCCTTATTTTCTTGTAGTGTCTTAAGTCAACTTTACTCAAATGAATCCTAGTGACTTTATATATAATTGTCCAAAATATTTGTCAAAAACCCAAAATTGCAATTCAGCAACCTCGAAGTTCACTATACTATAGGATTCCAATTGTAACTTAGGTTCTCGAAACCTAATCAACTAGATCATTACTTAAGCTCTAAGTACTAAAGGACCCAACCTTGTCACATGCGCTCCCAATTAGAAGTCGTGACTACTATCAAAGTTCTTAAAATGAAATATTAACCCACCATATCACTAATAGCACTAGGTTTAGACAGAGCATCTAAATCCATAAAAAGAAAAGTATCTCTTAGACCACAATTTTAAAGAGCTCATTCTCTTAATAATCTCCTTTAAAAGAAAAATCAAAAGCAACGGTTTCAGTCAATACACACACCCAATGTAATCAAATTACTCACAGCCGGATAAAGTTCTCAAAAATTAAACTTTAAAAATTCAATTAATTATAATGAACTCTCAGACTCAAATGCTGCCAAAATAACCCGTTTAACTTCAAGCCGAAGGTATACTAGAGTATTAAAAATTTCCTCATCACACGAGACTTGCACTCTACACCTTGAGTTTAACTTCCATTCTTATCAAAGCCATAATTGGAGTCATCTTAATTCTCTCTTAATGACATTTTGCTGAGGTTAACCAGTAACTAAGGTGGCTACATTATTGGCACGCTTTTAGCCTAATGCATTTCCCATCCTATTGCTAACCCCAAACTTTAGAGTTTCTTTATGGTCATAAACGTTTTAATCCTTCAAACACATGATTACTCAATACATAATCAATTCATTCTTCCTATTTGTTGTCCATTGACTACCATGACCCTAACTCAATGTTTAAGATCTAACTAAAATTGTAATTGCTATGTCTATGAAGTTCATTTATTAATTTGTCACCAAAATCGATACCATCAAATAACCTTCGGAGAAAACCTCTTTATCTTAGCCAATATGGATAGCAAATCTAAGAGCACGTAGCGTCACACCAAAATACTCAAACTGCAACCATTATACTTTTGCTAGGCAGTCGGATATCAAACCAAACTAGTTTAAACTATTACCGAATCCATCATATTGAAAGTATCCTCTTAATGGACCCAAAAATCTAATTCTACATACACATGCATCGCACATCCATTAGAATCACAACCTTTAACATTTATACCTTCTATTTGACGGAGCTACTCAAAGAAACGAAAAGATCACTATCTTATCCTTCAGTCATCTTCTTTGGTTAATACTTTAGGTCCGAGAATTATTAGGTAAGTAATTTGTCTACTATTGCGTATTCAATGCAAATTCAATCCAATTCTAAGACCTCAAATAAGTCTTCAAAACTTAATACAAGTTTTCAAAATCTAATCTCAGTCACAATCTATCTTAGGCTTACAAGTCTACAGAATCTCATACCTAAGCTTTGATACCAACCGTAACATCCCAAAATTTCTGGAGCGTTAACCGATCAATCGATCAACTCCTCAATTATTCATTCAATTCAATACCTCTAAAGATAACTCAAGAATATCCATATCAGAGCTCTACAATAATTAAAATATCTCGGCAAACCTTTCCCAACACAAGACGAATTCAAAGTACTAATTTATTAAGTTACACACTAGTTCCCTTGCAGGAGCTTAAATAAACAAATAATGAAAATTCTAAGTTGTTCCATAACCAAGCTCATTAGTTCTGAAATCTTACTGTCGATTGTTTCCTGCAGAAGGGAAAAGAAAAAGGGAGTGAGCTTTTGGGAGCTCAGTAAGGTCGCTCAAAAATTCAGAAAAAGGAATACAATTGATTAACAGATTGACTTCCAAAACGATAAGGGAGGGGATTCAACTCAATCCCTAAAACCAGATATAGAGACAGAAACAATTTCAAACACACTGAAACGATGCAGATATATTGAACATGAGTGGATGTAAAGCCACTGCTGGGTAATCACTTAGCAAAGCTACAAAGGCGATGCTCACTAACACTGTGGTTACATATGCGTATGAACACTAGCTAGACCATTAAAGTACTAGCATCTTCCGACAATAACAGACCATCCTTTTACCACCCCCGATACAGACCATCCTTATAACTCCTCAATACACTAACTCATGTCAATATGTAGAATGTAATACTCGATAATACAATGAATAAATCGAAGCACAATCACTACAAGAAAAAAGGCTTTTAGCGACGGAGAAATCCATCGCTAAAAGTTTTAGCGACGGATATATCGTCGCTTAAAGTCCCTCGTATAAAAGACCGTTACTAAAAGTTTGGCGATGGAATTTTCAAATCTGTCGTCTAATATTGCACTTTTTGCAACGGAGTTATTTATTAATTAGCGACGGAATATCCGTTGCTAATTATATTTTAAGTATTTTAATTTATTTTCTGTTTTGTGAAATTAGCGACTGAATAAATTTTTTAGCGACGGAACATTCTGACGCTAAATAAGATTTTTGGCGACGAAATATTCCGTATCTAAAAAGCTGATAGAAGAAACACTTTTAGCGACGGAATTAATCCGTCACTAAAAGTCAATTTTTTTTAAAAAAATATTTTTTTTATTTTTCTATTACCCAGACCTGTAATAAAAATTTCAATTCTCAACAATGCACAATAACCAATACACAAAGAAATATATATAATCAATTATAAAAAATGTTTATTATAAAAAATAGTCATGATGTACAAGCCGGGCGTTAGGGGGGGACAAGCTGGGACCGGGCACGAGAAGGGGCTCATCAGCAGTTGCCGAGTCCCGGATCTGGATCCTGCTGATCCGGGGGCTTGTCCAGCAGAGGTACCCTGCTGATCCTGCTCCCTGATCATCCTCAACACCACCGTAGCAATGTGCTGGATCTCCTCGTCGTCCAACGGATGCCGAGGAGCCGGTGTCTGTGGAGGGGCAGCGGGGGGTGAGGACGCTCCTATCACGGCACGAGCAGTCGTGCTAGGCAAGCCGCGTATGTGGCCTTCGGCCGATTGACGACCTCCGGCGTATTCAGCCATCGCTTCAACGCCCCAGTAGTCGCACCCGTACTAGTGGACGCTGATGGCTGTCCGGACTGCTGCTCGAAACCCCTAAGCTGTTCATACGAGGCCTGCAAAAACAGTGATTTAAAGATATGTTAGGGCACTAATTAGGGCAACAGACATTGAGGATAGAAAGACACAAAATTAACAACTTAAACAAATTGACTTACATCGATCCGCCGGGCAATATCCGAAACATAGTTGCCGGCCCGGTGCGCCTCATCCTTGTCCACTTTCGCACGTGCGTCTAGTTATACGTTAGAGCTATGACCTCATCCTCCGCCAGATCCAGGTTCTGGACCGCATTCTTGTGTCGGATGATGTCGTGTGGCACCGACCCCCCCCCCCCGTGTGCGTCAGATCTCTGTTCTGTCTATTCTTGGCCCCGCTCTTACTCTTGGCATCCCAGCCTGGATCCGCAGCCCACCGATCTATCATCTCGGTCCATACAGTCAGAGATATCCAATGTGGGGGATATCTCATCATCTCCGTCATCGGGGTACCCTCGGGCAGTATCTTTTCTCCCGGTCCCGTGCGTCGTGGAGCGATAAGCGATAATTCTTGTCGATGTAAGCAAAGAAGGCCTGTTGCCCCAGTGCCTGCTGATCAGGCGAGTCAAACGTGAACCCCTCCTGTAAGGCATTTAATAACACAAATTAACTACAGAAAACAAACTCTAATTAAACAAATACTATCGCAGAAAAAAATACTTCACCGTACCAGCCACTCCTCCCATAGGGACTCCCTCGCAGCGGCATCCCAGTTCTTCCAGTACAGGCGTGGCTTGAAGAATCGGCCCTTCACAAGAACGCCGATCTTCGTCTTCCCCTGATTCTCCAGGATCCTGCCAAAGAAGTAAATAAATAAATTAATACAATTCAAATAATAATTGACACCCCAAAATATAAGGCATAATATGATTTTTTTTTACTTACAGGCCCTCCTGGGTGAGCGTAACTCTCTGTTTACGCTGGGGGTCGATGCCTACCCCGCGTGGCGGGCCACGGCCTTGTCGAGATCCTACATAACACAGACATTAATACAGTTCAAATAAACTTTAAATATAAGGCTAGCAAAATGTACTAAACACCGTTATCAACTATACCTGAGGTAGAACCCACAGAAGAAGGAGAATCAGCGCGCGTGTGGGGTGAATCTGCGTCGGGCTGGGGCGACGGTTGGGGTTGGGGCTGGAGCTGGGGCCCCATCTACTATACGTGAGCACTCTGTGCCTCGTCATCAGTGGGCAATGACGAGGTGGGACCCACCGGGGAGGAAGTAGCTCGGCGTCCAACCCGGGCACGAATAGCCCGTATCCTATCCATATCTGACTTCGTATAGATAAATTACAAATACATGAACACATTAAAAATAATAATTTGGCAGAAATCATCATCGACACTATATATATATATATGAACGAAGGTGCAAAAACACATCAATATGAACCAAGTTCTAAAATGATACTACATTTTTTCCCTTGTTTGTTACAACATTACAAGTCAATCATTTTCAGTTTAAGAATCATCATCATCTTCATCACTTTCCTCGTCGTCCTCTTCTTCGTGGGACTCGTCGTCCTCTTCATCTTCTAATTCATCCTCTTCATCAGTAGACTCAATCACATCATCTCCAACACTTTCCACGTCTTTCGCATCATCATCTACGACTTCTTCTCCTACATGAAGTGTTGTTGGAAGAGGAAGATCGTCCTCCTCGTTGTTGACCTCAACAGGGAACAAGACAGGTGGTTGGTCGGCTTGAAAAGAGTCTAGCTCACTGCCATATGTCAGGGGCAATTTTTTGGACTTGATAATGGTATACCAATGAGATTTGGGATTGGCGACATCCTCCGCATAAAAGACTTGTACAGCTTGACTAGCAAACACAAAGGGCTTGTCTGATGCAAGTCTTGACTTGACATTGACATCTACAATCCCTTGAGTGCTAACACGGATTCCTCTACTGCATGTGACATCGAACCACGTACACTTGAACATTACCAGGTGATTTTGGGAACGCGGATATGTTAGCTCACAATCTCATCTAGCTCTCCGTAAAAGTCCATGCAATTCTCAGCATAACAGTCACCATTGACCAAGACTCCACTGTTTTGAGTTTATTTTGTTCGGTCATCATCTTTTATGTTGAACCTAAACCCGTTGATGATATAGCCTCCATGACAGGATGTTTGCTTGTTAGGGCCTTCAGCTAGTAATTTGAAGCAGGAGGCCACTGTTCTATCCATTGACTGAACCTATTGTAGATGACGGTAAAAATTAAGCTAAAATATGTATACTAATTGGCCACAGAACTGTATATAACACATAATATAATTTCGTTAAACAATCTTACATGCCTTTTGAACCACTGTACAAATTGTGATTTTCGATGAGATTCAAGTCCAGCAGGATCAGAGATTAAAGATTCCGCATCGAACTCACTGTAAACAATGTAACTGCAATCTTATCACACACTTTCAATTTTGTACAGCAATGTAAGTGAATTAAGACTTTAACTTACTCAACGAATGCCGAAACTTCATCGCAATTTAGAAGGGCATATATTGTTGCAGCACTGTACTCTTCATCTGTTAGCCATCCAGTATACGTTCGGCCGAACGGACTACCTGACTGCTTGAATATTGACAATTGCCCTTCCAAATTTGTGCTTGATCCGGGGTTATTTCGGCCTAGTTGATTTAACCTTGTATCAACATCAGGCCCGAAATATTGACTACAAAAGCTTACAAGTTCTTTCATTACGTAAGTCTCTACAATTGAGCCCTCAACTTGACCTTATTGCGGACTTTTTTCTTTAAATGGAACATGAACCTAAAAGTTTAGCGAATCGAGTTAGGTGGAATATCAATGATAACCGGTGTCGCATTAATGCAAATAAACAACTGTAACAATTTAAAGATTACCTCTCGAAGGGATACATCCACCGATATTGCACGGGTCCACCCATCTTAGCTTCATATGCCAAGTGAACAGGCATATGCTCTATTGAATCAAAGAATGAAGGTGGGAAGATTTTCTCCAGCTTGCAAATCGTCACCACAATGTTCTTCTCGAGCACTTCCATGTTACTCAACCAGATCGTAGAAGAACATATATCTCGAAAGAAATGAGATAATTCAGTCAAAGTCTCACAAGCAACCCGTGGCACAGTCCTCAGAAGGTAATAGTAATGAATCTCTCCATAAATACGTGGCAGTCGTGACTTTTCATCCCTTGGAACTTGCATTTCGATACATTGCAACAACGAGATATGTTGGACGCAAACCCATCCGGAAGCTTTAAATTCTTAACCCACTGACAGACTTTCTCCACTTATTTCTTGTCTAGACAGTAAGGTGCTTTCGGAAGTATTGTCCTCCCACTGACTGTCCGAGGATGCAATTCACGGCGTACACCCAACTGTTGTAGATCCCTTCTCGCTTTAAGGTGATCTTTCGATTTGCCCTTGACATTCATCACTGTGTTGAACACATTATCAAAAATGTTCTTCTCAATATGCATCATATCCATGTTGTTTCGGATAACGAGCGTCCTCCAGTAGGCTAACTCCCAGAAGATACAAAATTTTCTCCAGTTGTGCTCTTTCCCGTACCCTGGAATCTTCTAATCTGGCACACCCTTACCGTGTGGTATGTCAGTATCAAGTGCCTCCAGGTGTGAGAGCACTTCTTCACCAGATGGGTAGTCCAGTGTGACAACCTCACGCTCGATTGTCCCGTCAAATTTATCCTTCTGCCTATGAAACTGATGGCCCGGTGGCAAAAGCTTACAGTGACATCCGAACCACGAGGGCTTCCTGCCGTGCTTTAACTTATGACCGGGGTTCATGCCCATACAAGCAGGGCATGCTAGCTTCCCATGTGTGCTCCAGCCACACGTCATTCCCAATGCGGGAAAATCATGTATAGTCCACATCAAAGCAGCCCTCATCTGAAAATTCTGTTTAAGGGATGCATCATATGTTTCGACTCCATGATTCCATAATTGTTTTAACTCATCAATCAACGGCCTTAAATACACATCTATGTCCTTGCCGGGACTCTTCGGCCCCGGAATAAGCAACGACAAGAACATGTACGGCTTCTTCATGCACATGCCTGGTGGAAGGTTGTACGGGACAATAATAACAGGCCAACAGGAGTAAGGCGTGGTAGACTGACCGAAAGGGTTGAACCCATCGGTTGCCAGACCAAGTCTAACATTTCGAACTTCCTGAGCAAAGACTGGATGCCTGCAGTCAAACTCCTTCCACGCCTCTCCATCAGCTGGGTGTGTCAGCACATCGGCATCGTTGCTACGAGTCTCACGGTGAGCCTTCATATGTTCAGCCGTATTGGAGGAGTAGTACATTCTCTGAAGCCGTGGTGTGACCGGGAAATATCGCAATATCTTCCATGCAATGTTTTTCTTCTTCCCTTTGTCCGGTTTGTACCTCGAATGATCACATACTGGACACCGTGACAAATCCTTATTCTCTTTCCAGAATAATACACAATCGTTATTGCACGCATCTATCCGCTCATAGCTCAACCCAAGTTTCCTCATCATCTTCTTCGCGTCATAGTACGACGGCGGTAGCTTTTCACTTTCGGACAGAATTTCTTTGATTAAGGTAACAAACTCGTTAAAACCTTTCTCACTCAGCCCGTGGTCTGATTTCAACTGTAATAACCTACTAACCCCAGACAGCCGTGTGTGTTTCGAAGCTCCATCCCACAGCGGCTCTTCCGCAGCTCTCAACAACTCATAAAACTGATGAGGCCCCTCGTTCGGCGGTTGAGGACTGTCGTCACCACCGTCTTTAACCCAATCAACATTAGCATGCCCAGCATCCATAATCATATCTCGGTAATCATACCATGCCTCTTCCCTAACTTCAGTTTGACTAGCCGGGTTGGATGACAATACTATCGTTTTCCCGTGCTGCGTCCACCTTGTGTATCCACCCATAAAACCGTACCGACGAAGATGCCATTTTACTTCAATTCTTTTTCTCCAATGCAACAACTCACATCTACCGCACGGACACCTTATCTTATCAAAGTCAACATGTGCAGGATGAGCATAAGCGAAGTCGATAAATTCGTCAACGCGATCCTCAAAATCGTCAGCATTCTTCCTTTTCATCCAACTTCGATCGACCGACATGACGACTGAATTATCGTACTGTATACCACCTTCAATGATGACCAATGATTAGGCAGGGTCGATGTAAATATTAATGCATGAATGTGACAACATGTCTATGTATTTTCCCTCCATTCTCTAATAGGTAGTGGTCCTATCCCATTCAGAAAAGTACATGTTTATAAAACAGTGAATAACTCATGCTTAGTCCTATGTCTGCGAAAAATTCGGCAGCATCTCCCCGCATTTCTCCAAGTACACGACATCGATTAGGTGTTTTAACATTCATCTAACCTTGCATTGCAAGGTTTGACGAATGTTAGAACACCAGATCTATGTGCACCCGGAGAAATACATGAGAACGTGTACCAAATATCCACGACATAGAACACAGAGCATGAGTTGAAACACTGATTTATAAACACGTAGCTTTTCCAAATTGTCCAAAACTGGACGTCCAAAGGCTCATTACAAAGCATTACTTTGTAATGACTACCTTTGAAAGGGAACTAAGGGTTTTTATGCAAGCATGCATTCAAAAATTGATAATATATGCAAGAATCTTTTCGAAATATCAAAATTGTAGAAAGATCGTTGCATATGTTACCAATTCTACTTTAAATAGAATTCGTTCGCAACGAGTTGAACCATCTCGTTACCAATGGACTTCGCAAAACAACAACGAATATAAAGAATGCAGGGTTTATAAGCAATGAGTAATTGAACCATCTCTGGGTTAATTAGTGTTAATGAGGATTACCTTGGGCTAATTATAGCTAATTAGGGTTGATTACGAGTAATTAGGGTTATTTTGAGCTAATAGCCGGGTTTTATTGTGCGGAGTCGTGTTGATTAGTCCTAATTAGGCTTAATTGGGTTATGTTAGGGCAAATTAGTGTTAATGATGATTACCTTGGACTAATTATAGCTAATTAGAGTTGATTATGACTAATTAGGGTTATTTTGAGCTAATTAGGGTTTAATTGTGCGGAATAGTGTTGATTAGTCCTAATTAGGGCTAATTAGGCTTAATTGGGTTATTAGGCTTAATTACAACTACTTAGGTGCGTAATCAGAGTTTAGTTAGGTTTTAGGGTTTAGGGTTTAATTAATCTAATCACGGGTCTACAAGATATGAGTTATTAGGGCTAATTAGGGTTTAATTTGGACTGATTGGTGTTAATTAGGATCAATTTGGGGTAATTACAGCTAATTTAATTTACATTGGGTTCTTAGGGTTAATTAAAACTAATTAGGCTCGTTAGAGCTCATTAGGGTTAATTGAGTTCATTAGGGTTAATCGGGACTAATTAGGGCTAATTATAGTCAATGTTGGAGCCACGATGAGATTCTAAGGGGTGCTAAAAATGTCGCGTTAACCTAATTAACCTAAATTCAACAACCAACCATTCAACTAATTCATAGATTTCTCAATCCAATTGGGTTCCATCCTCCGTCAACAATCTCAATTCTCAAATTCTTAATGCACAGTCAACAATCTCAATTCCCAATACCTCATAAAGGGTGTCGGTATGGTGTCTGACACCTCCGGACACGTCCGAAGACATTGATTTATTTTCTAAATGCCGGACGCCGTGTCTATCACCCCTTGAAGGGGTGCCGGACACCTCTTGAAGAGATGTCCACAAGTATAAAGCCAAAATGTGACATTTCAGTGTCGGTGTCGATCGGACGCGGTGGCCGTGACCTATCGACACCTCAACACCTCATCGACACATCCAGAAACGTGACAGACACCTCCGGACACGTGTCCTACACCTCTGGACACGTCCGAAGTCATTGATTTATTTTTTAAATGCCAGACACCGTGTCCGTCACCCCTTGAAGAGGTGTCGAACACCCCTTGACGAGGTGTCCACAAGTATAAAGCCAAAATGTGACATTTTTCGGTGTCAGTGTCGATCGAACGGGGTGTCCGTGACCTACCGACACCTTGACACCCCATCGACACATCCGGACACGTGTCGGACACCTCCGGACACGTGTCCGACACCTCTCAGCGGTGTTCGAAGATATTGATTTATTTTTTAATTGCCGGACACCGTGTCGTACACCCATTGAAGAGGTGTCCACAAGTAAAAAGCTAAAATATGTTGTTTCGGTGTCGGCGTCGATCGGACGCGGTGTCCGTGTTTGTGCTACCTAACGGGGATCTCAATCCAATTGGGTCCCATCCTCCGTCAACAATCTCAATTGTCAAATGCTCAATGTAATAAAAATTAATAAAAATCACACATTCAATCCAATTGGGTCCCATCCTCCGTCAACAATCTCAATATCTCAAATGCTCAATGCACAATTAACAATCTAAAATCATCAATTAACAACCTAAAATCATCAATTAATAATCTCATTTACTTCAAATGCACAGCTAATAAGCTAATATCATCAATTAACAACCTAAAATCATCGATCAATAATCACAATTCTCAAATGCACAATTAACAACCTAAAATTATCAAACAAATGATCAATGTTCAAATGGAAAAAAATCGTTCAAAATGCACATATCCGATGCCCTTGAATTATTTCAATTTGGGGTTTGATTCGATTAGGGCAACTAATTTAGGGTTCAATTAGGGGGTTCAGTTACTTCAATTTAGGGTTCAATTAGGAGGTTCTATTAGTTCAATTTAGGGTTCAGTTGAATTGGGGCATTCAATTTAGGGTTCAATTAGGAGGTTTAATTAGTTCAATTTAGGGTTCGATTCGATTAGGGCATTCAATTTAGGGTTTAATTACATCAATTTAGGTTCAATTATGATTCAATTAGTTCAATTTAGTGGTCGGTTGAATTGAGCATTCAATTAGGGGGTTCAATAAGTTCAATTTAGGGTTCAGTTGGATTAAGGCATTCAATTTAGGGTTCAATTAGTTTAATTTAGGGTTCGATTCAATTAAGGCATTCAATTAGGGTTTAATTAGGGTTCAATTATTTTAATTTAGGGTTCAATTAGGAGGTTCTATTAGTTCAATTTAGGGTTCGGTTGAATTGGGGCATTTAATTTAGGGTTCAATTAGTTCGATTAAGGGTTCAATTAGTTCAATTTAGGGTTCGATTCGATTAGGGCATTCAATTTAGGGTTTAATTATGATTCAATTACTTCAATTTAGGATTCAATTATGGTTCAATTAGTTCAATTTAGGGGTCGGTTGAATTGGGACATTCAAATTAGGGTTCAATTAAACATGATTATGACATGTAAACCATAATAGCATACCTAAGTTTAGACAAAAGTAAACAACTTTGCGAAAAAGGGTTCATTGGGAATCTGATTCACATTGCAATTTCAACTTCACAGAAAAAAGCTTCACAACATAAGACTAAACAAGCATAAACAAGCACAAAATTCACATTGCTAGACAAACTTCACATAAACCTAAAATTGTTGCATAAGGTAAATTCTAAAACTCCTGATACCAATGGTGTAGCTGATGGCGGTAAGAATTCACGGCGGTGGCGGTGGCAAGTTCAATTCCGTCGGGGGGTGGGTTGTCGTGGATGACAGAGACGGAGGTGGTTGTTTGGTCGAGGTGGCAACGGAAGTGGCGCGGCGTCGGGGGGGGGGGGTGGTGGGTTGCCGTAGATGTGAAGGTCGCCGGAGTAAATATCGCCGGTGAGAGATAATTAAGAGAGAAAGAGAGAGAGAAACGAGAGAAAGAAAAGAAAAAGGGGATCTGATATTTTAGATAAGACCTTTAGCGACGGGACTAGGCCGTCGATAAAAGTCCGTCAGTAAAGCCCTCCTTTCGCCGACAGACTTTTTATTGACGGAAAAATTCCTTCGCTTATATATTTTTCAAAAATCATCAAAAATTATAAAATTTTATAAAATATTTAGCGACAGTACTATCCGTCGGTAAAAGTTTGACTGTAATAATCCGTTGGCAAACACTTTGACCGACGGAATATTTCGTCGTTAAATATTTTTACCGACGGAAATAAAGGCTCATAATTTTTGTTAAAGCCTTAATATATGTATAAAATTATAGAATTAAAAATCAGAATTTAAAAGGCAATAAACTTTTTCTTTATTTTTTGTTTTGCTAAATTCATTGCGATACAGAAAATGATAATAAATCAACTCAAAAAATTACCAAATTTATAATGAGTCTTTCTTATACTGTAAAAACATCATTCAAATTTTTCCAGAACATTTTCATGAGCTTAAAGACACCAAAGGAATTTGACAAATTTAAGTTTACAGAAAATATTAAAAATACATACATCCTAGGAAAATTAAAATTTTTTGCCAGAAATTTTAACTTAGCCTGAAGTATTATACTTTAAAAAGTTTACTCGTAACAATTACCATACGCTACCCCATGCATGTGTCTCACTTAATGCTAACTCGATACCCACAATTTCAATACTGCACACTTTCCTCTCTCATTGTATACATTTGAACGCATGCAATCACACAACACACACACGGTAGTGGGTCTATCCTTCTTCTCCCTTCTCCATATTCTTTAATACCGACACATATATAAACACACCACACACACACGCAAATATATATATATATATATATATATATATATATATATATATATATATATATATATATATATATATATATATATATATATATATATGTGTGTGTGTGTGTGTGTGTGTGTGTGTGTGTGTGTGTGTGTGTGTGTAGGGAAAAGTGAATATAAGGCTAGCCTCACGCAAGTTGCGTGCGCTAGCAAACAAAACTACGTAGTTTTGGTTAAATTTCCTTAAATTTTTTTCTTTTTTCTGTGTCTTCTCCTAACTTTCTTTCCCTCTCCCCCGCTAATAACCCCACCCCCATTACCCAGCACTCTCGCTGCCTCCACCGATAGGACCACCACCACTGTGACCCTTCGAACAATGATCCACCATATCACAACCGTGACCTCTCAAATTCCGACCCACCACCACTGTGACCCACTGAACCCCAACCTACCACCACCACAGTATTAGCATGCTACCACTACACTATCAGCCTACCATCTTTCTTCCCTAATTTAAGGTGCTTCTTTGCCACACAAACCCACCTTCACAACTAACGACCACCGGGATTACAGAGACCCACCACCCTCAACATTGCACAGACACACACAACGCGTCCCCCCACCCCTAATACACACACACACACACACACACTTACCAAATTTATGTGTGTTTGTAGGTGTGTTTCTTTGAAATTTGATCAATTAAAGTTTTCTTTTGAGTTCCAGTTTGATGGAGCAATCAAGTGCTCCGATGATTTCAATATTCATAGTGGGGGCTAAGGTGCTACTGATTGTGGCAATCGATTGTGGTGGGTAGGTTGGTTCACGGTGGTGGTAGGTGGGGCAACTGGTTGTGGTGGTGGGTTGCTGGGTCAGCACGGGGTTATGGCCATGATGTGGTGGTACTGGGGTTGTAGCCATGATGATGTGGTGGCAGCAGGATAATAGTCATGCTGTGGTGCTGGTGCGGCTACGGAATTGATGTGGTGGTGGCGTGGCGATGGCTATATGTGACGGTGGCTAGACCGTCACCCTGCTGTGGTGGCTATCTGTGGTGGAAATGGAGGGGATGGAAGCTAGTTGGCGACAGAGGTAGGCATGGTGGGTGTGACGGTGGCAGTGGCTTTCTAGAGCCAGCCTCTGACATAGAGAAAGGAAGAGAGAAAAATAAGGAGAAGGGAGGAGAGAAAAAAACAGGAAAAAAAATAAATTATGTTTGTTTGAGCCAAAACTACGTATTTTTGAATGCTAGCCTCATGCAAGTTCGCTTTCCCCTGTATATAGATAGATATATATCCCTTTCGAAATCTTGATCTCTCTAGCTCCCCATCTAACTGCTACTCTTAGTAGGGTTAGCCATGCCCCCTATTTCTCTTAAACCCCTTCGCTATTTAAGATATCTAAGGCCCAGCAGGCCTCGTTAAACGGGAAGATTTTGGAAAAAAAACGGTAATCTAGTCCGTCCATGATCACTTATGAGTGGCCAGATGACAGTTAGAGAAATAACTATTTTGCCACCGATAAATGTGGATCGGACTCATATATATATATATATAGGAGCCGATCCCTGTCTACCGGTGGAGAAATTGTTATTTCTCCACCATAAATTTTGCCGTCCACGTCTACTCGTGGACGGATCAGATGTGTTTTTTTTTTCTTGAAAAACATGCAACCGCTGCTCTTTCATGCAGTTGCAAAATTTGACAATAATGCCTTGTAAGGACAACAAAACCCCAACCGCAAGAAAGACTAGTGGTTGGGGGCCCACGGGACCACACCCAACTGCAACAAAGTGTAGCGGTTGGCCATGACCCCAATTGGCATGTTTTTAATGCCCACCGCAACACTTTGGTGCGGTCGGTAATTTTTTTTGTCCTTTCTTCTCTTGTTGCAATTAAAATTTTTTTTTAATTTTTTCCCCATTTCTATCCATTTTTACACATGTTTTTAATGCCAACCACAACACTTTGGTGCGGTTGGTATTTTTTTTGTCCTTTCTTGTCCTGTTGCAAATTAAAAAAAATTTATTTTTTTAAAAAAAATTTTAAATTTTTTTTTTTCATTTCTCTCCATTTCGTACACATGTATTTAATGCCAATCGCAACACTTTGATGCGGTTGGTATTTTTTTTGTCCTTTCTTGTTCTGTTGCAAATTTAATTTTTTTTTAATTTCTCTCCATAGCATGGCCCACATGTTTTTAATGCCAACCGCAACACTTTGGTGCGGTTGGTATTTTTTTTTGTCCTTTCTTGCCCTGTTTTGCCTTTCTTGTCCTGTTTTGCCTTTGCCTTGTCTCGTCGCGATGTCCTTTTTTCAGAAATGGCATGTCAATGCAGCTCATAGCTCGGCCGGACAGTCCTCTGCAATTTTTTCTTTTACAGCCTTTGACTACACTCATCTCACTGCTCACTCACGGATCTATTTTTTTCTCTGTCTTCTTTCTTCTCTCTCCCTCACTTTTCTCTCTTTATAATCCGTTCTCCCCGACTCTTTCTCCCCCACACACATATACATATATAAAAGCATGTATGGGTTTAAATGGCTAGTCTTTTCTTTTCTTAAAATACACTTTTCTAATTGATTTTTTCATAAAAAGTTAAGGGTGAGTAAGGGCATTTTTTACTTATAACATTTCTTTTCCATTATATATACCTTTATTTGGAGTTTAGGCTTATTAAGTATAAGGGTGTTCTTGACTTCTTATACAATATCGAGCATGTTTCTTGAACAACCCTTATTGAAACATAGTGTGTTAGTAGATAAAAGGGGTATTACGACTTTTACTCAAAAAAGAAAACCCAACCCTATATAGTCATGCATGCTCTCCAAGACCTAGCTCACGTCTGCCTCTATTCATGCTAAACCACAGCCCCCAAACCTCCACACGTTATTGCCATTGTTCAGCAAATTCTGAGGATTCATTTAGCAAAAAGGTGAAAGGTAAGTTTTTATGGACTCTGGTTTAAATTCTGAGGATTCACTACACGTTATTGCCATTGTTCAGCAAAACTTGACCGTGTGTATATAGTTTTACACCTGTTTGCCATTGTTCAGAATTTATAGTTTTACACGTTATTGCCATTGTTCAGCAAATTCTGAGGGTTCAACAAAAAAGGTGAAATGTAAGTTTTTATGGACTCTTTGTTGATTAAAATGTGGAGAAACTCTGATCAAAATTGGAACATAATAACGATTATACGGACTGTGTGTATATAGTTTTGCATGTGTATGACTGTATATGTGATAAAGATAAGATATTACGGTGATTATATGAGAAAAGTGGAGGGTGTAAAATCTTCATGTGCTTCAGTTGAATCACATACATTTAATCAAATAGCTTGCATGCCGCCGTCCACCATTGGATCACCACCAGCTTGCATCCCGTCGAATCACATACATTTGTAAAATCTTCATGTGCTTCAGATAAGATATTACGGTGATTAAGATGAGATATTCAGTTGATTATATGGGAGTAGGTGACGATGTCTCTCTCAGGCATTTAATCAAACAGCTTGCATCCTGCCGTCGACCATCGGATCACCACCAGTTGAAGCCCTTTCCCACCCTTGGCACCATCATGCTAATATAAAGAAATACCAAGACCACCCATATTTTAGATTCTGTACATTACCCAGTACAGAATCTAGGATACCATTGCAAAGCAGGAAAATATAGCTTGCATGCCGCTGTCGACCCCAGTTGAATTACATAAATTTAATCAAACAACTTGCATGCCGCCGTCCACCATTAAATCACCACCAACTTGCATCCCGTCGAATCACATACATTTGTAAAATCTTCATGTGCTTCAGATTAGATATTCAGTTGATTATATGGGAGTACATGACAACGTCTCTCTCGGGCATTTAATCAAATAGCTTGTATCCTGCCGTCGACCATCGAATCACCACCAGTTGAAGCCCTTTCCCACCCGTGGAAGGTACACTTGATTCATCTCTGTTATAAGCAGCAAAGAAGAAAGTGTTTGATTACGGAGGAAAGGGAGACAGTATCGAGGCTGAGTTTGTGGTGGGAGGTGCTAATATGGGTTTTCGTGATAGGATGAGCAATTATACATGACTTAGAATCCTTGGATAAGAATAGAGGTTAGTTGTTTTTGGCATAATTAACCCTAGATTGTTCTTAGAAAAGATGCTCAGTACTTGGGGTAGAAAGGCTCAGGTCAGTCAACTAACCAATTTTTGAGACCAATTATGTGAAGGGCCATGGTAAAACTCTGAACCTTTTTTAGTTGGCATCAGTCCATCGAGACCAAAAGCATAAGCTTCATATTTGGTGTGGGGGTGGTGTCGCAATTTTATACCACATATCCGTATATAGTATCGAAAATATTGACAAACACATGAAAGAAGAGTTATACAAGGCATTTTAAGCGATCAATGTGAGGTAATTATAATTACGCTTTATGCCACATATGCCATAGTTTGAAGCTTAACTGAGGATTAATATTTTGCGTAAGTGAACAATTTAATCTGTGACTGTACATAGTTTTAGTGTATTTTTTTTCTGTTATTTCCTTATACTATTTTATGTTTTTGTTTGAGTCTTTTTCAAGTGTTAATAGTTAAAGTATAGTCCTATGATAGTTTAGTAAGTACGTTAAGTTAGTCTTCAAACTTGCAGTACAATATTCTATTTTTAGGTCAGAATTTTGTTTTATAGTATGTCGGCATATCAATAATGTAGAGTTTTAGAAGGTTTGGATGTGCTTTTATTTTTCACATGGATTTCCTTTTGTTTTTCACATGGACCACAATTAGGAATTTTTTGTACTTATAAATGTGGTAGATATGTTTCATGATATAAGAATTTAAATCAAGCAGGACATCCTATTTTTCTTCAAAATCTCATTTGCTATTTTTTATTTTTAGCTATGTAGATTTTTATTTTGATATTTGAGAGTGTTTTCAGACATATAATAGTAAAAAGTAAGTCCTATATTGGATGCAAATATAGATATGTAATTAGATATGTAATCGTGTGATTGATTACCTTATTCATAGCCTTAGTCTTAGGAGATTGATTATTTTTAGGAATCTGTTTAGGTAGGAAAACTCTTGTATATATAGACATTATGGTGATAATGAGAAGATGATGGTTCCCATGTAAATTAGCATGGTATCAGAGCCACCATCTTTATCTTCCACAAAATTCTAAAGTACTCCATGGCTCAAGATGATGGTAAAGACGGGATCCAGAGGAAGACAATTTCTCCATATGACTTGACGACAAATGATAATCCTGGAATTATCATAACACAAGTGCAGTTGAAAGGCGAGAACTACGATGAATGGGCTCGCTCGATCCGGACAGCCTTGAGAGCAAGGAAGAAGTTCGGTTTCATCGACGGAACAATCAAAAGACCAGATGAAAACTCATCAGATCTTAAAGATTGGTGGACCATCAATTCTCTGTTGGTTTCTTGGATTAGAAACACCATTGAACCTACCCTTCGATCAACTATATCTCATGTGGAGGTAGCCCAGGACTTGTGGACAGATATTAAGGAGCGATTTTTGGTCATAAATGGACCGAGAATTCAACAACTGAAGACGAAACTTGCTGATTGCAAACAGAAGGGTTTGACCATTGTTAATTACTATGGCAAACTGAAGATGATATGGGATGAACTTGCAAATTTTGAACAGATGCCGACATGCAAGTGCGGGAAGTGC
Organism: Escallonia herrerae; assembly: GCA_033070095.1. Classification (NCBI taxonomy): domain Eukaryota; kingdom Viridiplantae; phylum Streptophyta; class Magnoliopsida; order Escalloniales; family Escalloniaceae; genus Escallonia; species Escallonia herrerae. The sequence goes on along the minus strand of JAVXUP010000971.1, from coordinate 199,694 downwards.
ACTTGTGATCTCGGGTCTGTCTTGGAGAAGAAACGGGAAGAGGAGAAAGTGCATCAATTCCTCATGGGTTTAGATGAAACTATTTATGGCACGGTGCGATCCAATCTCCTTGCCCAGGATCCACTGCCAAATCTTAACAGAGTCTATTCGACTCTGATACAAGAAGAAAGAGTGAAAACAATTGCTCGCGAAAAAGAAGAGTGAAGCGAAGCTATGGCCTTTGCAGCCCAAAGCACGGTAGCCCACAGAAGTCGAGGTGAATGGAAGGACAAGAACGTGGTGTGTTTCAACTGCGAATGCTCTGGCCATGAGTCAGAGAACTGTTTCCTACTCGTTGGCTACCCTGAATGGTGGGGCGATCGTCCTCGTGGTGATGGGAAGCAGGTGGCCGTGGTAGAGGACAACAACAGCAAAAGATGGGACATAGTGGAAGTCGTGGACGAGGTGGAACATTGCGTGTAAATGCTGTTCAGACAGCGGGAGAAGGACCTTTCGTCTCAGCAGACAACGCAGTTGATACAGAGAGCTCAGGGACACCTGGACTAAGTACAAAGCAGTGGCAGACTCTTCTTGCGATGCTGAAGAGTCAGAAACCAAATGCGAGTGAGAAGATGATTGGTAAGCACAATCTTTGGATCATCGACACAGGGGCGTCAAATCACATGACAGGCAACGCAAAGAACTTACGTGATGTGCGAGAAATTTCAAGTTGTCCTGTCGCTTTGCCAGATGGAAATAATGCAGTAGCTATTAAAGAGGGCTCAGTCATCCTTGACAGAAATTTGATTCTTAAAGATGTGCTTTATGTGCCCGGCTTAACTTGCAACCTAATTTCTGTGTCGCAATTGATAGATCATTCAGATTGTTTTGTGCAATACACTAACAGTTTGTGCGTTATACAGGGCCGCACTTCGAGGATGCTGATTGGTGCGGGTGAACGACGAGATGGACTTTATTATTTTCGGGCCATACCGAGTATAAAGGCAATGAAAGTGAACGGTGCATGCTCCCTCGATCTTTGGCACAAGCGTTTGGGATATCCTTCTCCGCAAATGATCAAGTTAGTTCCTGTAGTTGATCTTAAGAAGAGTAGTGGTATTTTGAATAAAAGTTGTGATGTATGTCAACGAGCAAAACAAACTAGAGACACATTCCCTTTAAGTGATCATAGAGCTTCAGATATTTTTGAGTTAATTCATTGTGATTTGTGGGGTCCTTATAGAACACCCTCCTCTTGTGGAGCTTTATACTTTTTGACAATTGTTGATGATTATTCTCGTGGTGTCTGGATATTTTTACTTATTGATAAGACAGAGGTGTCTCAAACCTTGAAAAATTTATTTGCCATGATTGCTAGACAATTCAATAAGGAGGTTAAAATTGTAAGGAGTGACAATGGGACATAATTCACTTGTATGAAAAATTATTTCCTAGAACATGGAATTATTTTTCAAACCTCATGCACAGGAACACCTCAACAGAATGGCCGAGTTGAAAGAAAACACCGTCATATTTTGAATGTTGCTCGTGCCTTACGTTTTCAAGGTCATCTTCCAATTAGTTTTTGGGGAGAGTGTGTTTTAACGGCATGGTACTTGATTAATCGAACTCCGTCATCGATTTTAAATAGCAAAACTCCATTTGAAATTATATATGGTCAAGCACCAGAGTATGAACATCTCCGCGTGTTAGGGTCCCTCTGTTTTGCACATATTTAAGGAAAGGCGTGGGATAAGTTTGCCAGTAGAAGTCGTCGGTGCATTTTTGTTGGATACCCCTATGGGAAGAAAGGCTGGAGATTGTATGATTTGGAGACCAGAGAATTTTTTGTGTCCCGTGATGTTGATTTCTATGAGACCGAATTTCCTTATGCAATTTTAGAGAAAGGCACCACCAATGACATTATGGGACAGTCACTTCTTGACTATGTCATTGATGAGGAATTTCGGATTGATGGAGACTTGGTTGACAGGGGGGGTACTGGGGATGCCCATGGAGGACATAAGAATCAGCAGGGTAGTGAAGATGCACAGAATGTTCAGGAGCAACCTGTCAGTAGTGCTGAGCAGAATGTAGCTGACCCCATTGCCCAGGAAGTTCGATCTGATGATGAAGGGAATATGGAGGAGCAGTTCGGTCATGGGCATCGTCGAAAACAAGCCTCGGTTCGATTGCGTGATTATGTTACAAATACAATCCGAAAATTAAGTCCACCTGTTCATTCACCCACGCCACAGCATCTCTCAGGTACGCCCTATCCTATAGCACACTATGTGAATTGTGACAAATTTTCTTTGCGACATAGAACTTTTCTTGCAGCAATTAATGCAGATCATGAACCAACGACTTTCTCTGAAGCTATGAAAGATGAACGATGGCGAGAGGCAATGCAGCGTGAAATACAGGTATTGGAGAATAATGAAACTTGGGAGATAGAGGATTTACCTCCCGGTAAGAAAGCCCTCGGTTGCAAGTGGGTTTATAAGATCAAGTATAATTCTGATGGCACTGTGGAACGCAACAAGGCACGTCTAGTGATTTTTGGTAATCATCAAATTGAAGGGATTGACTATACTGACACTTTTGCTCCGGTTGCAAAGATGGTCACCGTACGGGCATTCTTGGCCGTTGCAGCCGCCAAGAAATGGGAGTTACATCAGATGGACGTTCATAATGCCTTCCTGCATGGGGATCTCCAAGAAGAGGTATATATGAAACTGCCTCCTGGTTTTCGAGTCACAATTCTCGAAAAGGTATGTCGACTACGAAAATCTCTCTATGGGCTAAAGCAAGCACCACAATGTTGGTTTGCAAAGTTGTCAGCTGCCTTGAAAGAATATGGTTTTCAGCAATCATATTCTGATTATTCACTTTTCACATTGCAAAGAGGCATTGTTCAAGTAAATGTCCTCGTCTATGTAGATGATTTAATCATCTCTGGAAATAATCATGCAACTATCCAAAGGTTCAAGACCTATCTTAATGAATGTTTCCACATGAAAGATTTGGGAGCGTTGAAATATTTTTTAGGAGTTGAAGTTGCGAGAGCGCCGGAAGGAATTTTGTTGTGCCAGAGGAAATATGCTCTCGACATTATTTCTGAGGTTGGCTTGTTAGGCGCCAAAGCAGCAAGTGTCCCTCTAGAGCAAAATCATCAGTTGGCCCTGGCTACTGGACGCTTGATTGACGACCCGGAACGCTATCGTAGGTTGGTGGGACGTCTGATTTATCTCTGCCTTACGAGCCCTAAATTATCCTATTGTGTTCATGTTCTCTCTCAATTCATGCAACAACTGAGAGAGGAACACTGGGAGGCTGCTCTTCGCGTGGTGCGTTATTTGAAAGGAAATCCAGGTCAAGGTATTTTTTTGAGTAATGAATGCAATCTACGATTACATGGTTGGGTGTCCTTTAACTAGACGATCACTCACGGGATGGATTATTTTTTTGGGCACTTCACCCATATCATGGAAGACTAAGAAACAGCATACAGTGTCTCGGTCATCCGTAGAAGCAGAGTATAGATCCATGGCAATGACTACGGGTGAACTTCTTTGGTTGAAAGGTATTCTGAAGAGTCTTGGTGTTTCACATAATTTTGCAATGCATCTTTCTTGTGATAGCCAAGCGGCATTGCATATCGCCAAGAATCCAGTCTTTCACGAACGAACAAAACATATTGAGGTGGACTGTCATTTTGTTCGTGATGAAATAATTAAGGACAACATTCATCCTCAGTTTGTTCCTTCTTATGCTCAACTCGCTGATATATTCACCAAAGCGTTGGGCGAATCACAGTTTGACCATTTTACTCGCAAGTTGGGCATTCGTAATCTTCATGCTCCAACTTGAGGGGGGGTATTGGATGCAAATATAGATATGTAATTAGATATGTAATCGTGTGATTGATTACCTTATTCATAGCCTTAGTCTTAGGAGATTGATTATTTTTAGGAATCTGTTTAGGTAGGAAAACTCTTGTATATATAGACATTATGGTGATAATGAGAAGATGATGGTTCCCATGTAAATTAACATCCTAATATATTTTTTGAGTTGAAGTCTAAATGTATACCATTGCACGTGGCAAAAAAGAGGAAGATTGAGCCATTGTGGATGTTTACATCCGTCTCCTAATTGTTGTTACTAAAATGAAGAATGGTTTGATGCAGAGTTTTTGAAGCTTAGCGGTTGCACATTCTTCTTAAAATTTTTGCAGTTAATTCATCTGCAACCAATTTCTAAAGGTATTTTTTTGACATTTCGATTTCACTTGCTCAGTTAATAGTTTTTGCACTTCAGCGGACTTACTTGTGGTTTTAATTGCCAACTGTCATCATGTATTTCTTTTCATATAGCTTATCTACAATATTTGCTATCGAAGACAAATGAATAGGCTGTTATCTAAAAGAGGTAAGATATCTTAGTAGAGTAACTGGAAATAGGAATAAAAAACATACTTATAATATATTCCTATAGGTAAATTCACTTGTAATTTAACCTACAATAGTATATTCCACCTTACATTTCAGAATTGAGGCAAGGCTCTGGCAGTCTTGAAAAAAGGAAGAGTTAGTTGCTAATGAACATAAGCAATGCTATAATAGAGCAAAGAGGAGCAAGATGATGATAGAAAGTAACTCAACTATAAGAGGGCAAAATGATAATGAATCAACTGCTTCTGGCAACAAAATAAGAAAAAGTCCACGTTGGTTGCTTCGAGCTCTATTGGTACCGCAATAATTTCAAGGTCGCACGTTTTTATCAGTATCATAAATAAAAAAATCAATAAACAATGGAAACACACCCACACGTAAGTTTAATAAATGTAACACTAAAGTATAGCAACTGTTTCTTTGTAGGCCAAACAGTGTATGTGCCTGTGTGCTCTGAGATGCATGAATTAAAGAGCACACAACCTTGCAGTCATTGTAAGGCGAAGAGATTTCAATATGAGCCGCCAAGCTAGCTCCTGTAGATGTTGCAGATGAACTACTTTTCTTATTCATATCTCCATCTGAAGAGGCTGAACACTTTCGAAAGAACATTCGTGCATACAATAGCATATTCTCTTTCACATCTTTGGGGTTAACTTGGATAAGGAGCTTGCATCAGCAAGGAGTGGTGTTTATACCTTTCAAGCACAGGGACAGATATATCATGATCTTCCAGCTCTCATACCTAATGAAAATGCCCCGCATTACTTTTAGCTATACTTCTATGACACCCAAAATGAGATGCAGAATAGATTGAATATACTACCAGATGCAAAGTTGAATGAAGCAGTGGTAAACAGATTGATGGGACTTCTTAAGGAAAAACCCTTACTCACAATTAGTGCATAGGTTAAGGGATTACCCTTCATTTGAGGAACTTCAAATTCATATTAGAAAGGATGTCAAGTTAGATCAACGGGTTCACAATACACCAACAGCTGATCAAGTTGCGGCAATATGGATTGAAGGGAATAATCCAAACATACATCTTGAAAGAGATATTGTAGTTCATGCACACTCAGAACATAGACATCGCGTGAAGCATTATTACGGTTGCTATGATCCACTACAATATCCTCTTCTTTTCCCAAAAGGGGAAACTGGATGGCATCAAGATATAAAAAAGAAGAACGCTTCTAGAGAAGAAAGAACCTCAACGATGCAAAATTTTAACTCTGCCGTAGATATATTTAGCCGAGAACATGAAGGCAACATCCATAATTTTATATTTTAAATCTATTAAAATACTGCTACTTAATAATTATCCAACTTTAAATTATGTTGTAGATGTTGGCAACCAAATTGATGCGAAGGTGTCATGTAGACAATATTATTGTTATAAATTGCAAGAGCGAGAATCCAAAAACTCAATAGTATGCAGTGGATATGTACATCGAGCTAGAGACAACTAGGTTAGATTATTTTCAAAAGAGCCAGTCAGATATCAGCTCTGTACTGTATCAGGGCATTGTAGATTTTGTAATGGCGGGAGAAACAAGAGGGAGTTGGGTTGGTCGAAGGATAGTTCTTCCAACATCTTTTGTTGGAGGGCCCCCTGACATACGCCCCCTGACATACGCCGTCGATACCTTGATGCAATGGCTTTAGTTCAGCGATTTGGCAAACCAGATCTTTTCCTTACAATGACATGTAACCCTGAGTAGAAAGAGATACAAGACCAGTTGAAAGAAGGCCAACGTGCACAAGATAGACCAGATTTCGTTTCTAGAGTGTTTTGAGCAAAGTTACATGATCTCAAAGACCAATTGTTTAAGAAAAATATCTTTGGAGGAGTAGCAGCCAATGTCCATGTAATTGAATGCCAGAAAAGGGCTTGCCACATGCACACATGTTGATTATATTAAACTCCAAGCATAAGATTAGTACCCCTTATCAATATGACAAATTTATATGTGCGGAGATCCCTGATAAGAATAAATATCCACAGTTGTATGAGTTAGTCCTTAAACATATGATGCATGGTCCTTGTGGAGATAAAAAAAACCCTTGCATGGTGCACGAAGAATGTAAGAGCCATTATCCTTGACTATTTTGTAAGAAGACAATGCGTGCAAAGGACGACTATCCAATTTATAGAAGAAAAGATAACAAGTAAAAGGTGATGATTCGAAATGTTGAGCTCGATAATCAATGGATAGTACCTTATAATCCTTACCTTCTTACTAATATAATTGTAATATCAACGTTGAAGTATGCTTTGGATTGAAGGCAGTTAAGTATCTTTACAAGTATATCTACAAGGGACATGACAGAGTTGCTATACATATTGCTATTGGAGATAATGAAAATGTGGTCGATGAAATCCAACATTTCCAAGATGCAAGGTGGGTATCTCTCAAGAGGCAATATGGAGGATATATGAGTTCAATCTGAATGAGACGTACCCAGCAGTTATAAACTCGCAACTACACCTTCCAAAGAAGCAGTATGTCACTTATTGGGCAAATCAAAACTTAGAGAATGTGATAGGCAATGACAACCTCTCACGAACAATGCTCACAGAGTTTTTCAAAATATGTGCAGATGGCAAAGAACCAACAAAGTATCTTTATAGAGAATTCCCGGAGCTTTACACATGGAACCACAAGTATAAGTGTTGGAATAAAAGGCAAAAAAAGAAGTGATTGGTCGTGTCAATGGCACAAATCCAGCAGAAGGAGAGAGATATTACTTGAGATTGTTATTAAACCACGTCAGTGGTCCGAAATCCTTTCAAGATCTACTAACAGTTAATGGAAGACAATATATGTCATTTAGAAAGGCTGCACTGAAAAGAGGGCTACTAGAATCTCATCAAAGCATTTTTGTTTGTTTGAATGAAGCAACAACATTTCAGATGCCTCATGCCATGCACAGACTATTTGCTACGTTGTTAGTGCATTGCCAACCAAGTGATGTACGAACGCTATGGGACAGATTTTATGAGCCAATGTCTGAAGATTTTAGAAGAAAACCTGAAATGGCACCCAATTCTTATGTGTCAAGCACTCTGAAAAGTATTAACTTTTTCCTTGAGAGCATGGGGAAATCTATCGGCCAATATGATTTACCAAGTTTACCATCCAACCGTGAAGATACCTTAAACCATATTACAAGAGAATAGAGGGATGAATTGTCTGTTGAGACTCTATTTGAAGACTACTCCGCTGAAGTCATATTGAATCCTGAACAAAAGACTACTTTTGACGCAATAATAGATCGAGTAGATTCTGGAGGGAGTGGTGTTTTCTTCATCGATGGTCCAGGAGGTATAGGGAAAACATTCTTGTAACATGCATTGTTAGAAAATATAAGAAGAAGGAAGATGATAGCACTTGCAACTGTGACATCAGGTGTAGTAGCATCTCTATTACCTGGTGGGAGAACAACCCATTCACATCTAAATATTCCAATTACAGTAAATGAGACAAGTGCTTTTAACATACCCAAGCAAAGTGGGACAGCTGAGTTAATACGTGCATCCAAACTAATTATCTGGGATAAAGCACCAATATCAAAGCGCTTTGCAATTGAGATAGTTGACAGAACATTGAGAGATTACCATGGACAATGAAGAAGAGTTTGGCGGGAAAGTACTTGTCTTTGGAGGGAACTTTTGCCAAGTGTTACCGGTTATTCCAAAGAGCACAAGAGAAGAAACTGTAAATGCAAGCCTTGTGAAATCGTATTTACGGTGAAGGATGCAAAAATTCATTTTAACAAGAAACATGAGAGTAAGAGGCGATCCATGTTTCAGTGAATTTCTTCTACGAGTTGGGGATAAGGACGAGCCAACCAACTAGAATGACACGGTACATATTCCAGATGAAATGGTGATCAATTGTGACAATGATGCAGACTCTGAGCAATCCTTGAATGATTGTATATTTCTTTCTTACAAGAAAATGCACATTCAGCAGTGTACATGACAGAGCGTGCAATACTTGCTTCCAAAAATGAGTACGTGGATAATCTTAATGAAAAGATGATCTCAAAGCTTGCTGGTGATGCAAAAATATACAATAGTTATGATGAAGCAGTTGATGATACCAACGATTACTATACAGAGGAAATTTTAAACTCCTTAACCCCTAATGGCTTAACTCCACACTATTTAGTCCTGAAGGAAAACTGTCCAGTCATGTTGCTAAGAAACTTAGATCCATCTAATGGTTTGTACAACGAGACAAGAATGGTTTGCAAGAAATTTGAAGACAATGTTATCCATGAGAAATTACAATGGGCCAATTTATCGGGAAACCAGTCTTAATACCACGAGTTCCTCTTTCCCCGGCTGAGAATGAAGGCAACCCTTTTCAGTTTAGACGGAAGCAGTTCCCAGTACGCTTATATTTTGCAATGACCATTAACAAGGCTCAAGGATAGACTATACCATTTATCGGCATCTACTTACCCGAGCCAGTTTTCTCTCATGGACAATTATATGTTGCCTTATCAAGAGGAACGTCCATGGCAACAACATAAGTTTTGATCAAGTCAGGGCCAGAAAAAGAAAGGACGACATACACAAAAAATATAGTCTGCAAAGAAGTTATTCAGTCGAATAATTCTTCTTAAATTGCCAGGCTTGATGTATTTAGGCTACAAGTTGTTTTATCACTTTTTTGTGGTTTTATTTTAGACTTTTAAGCTATGGAACATATGACTACTTAAAGGAAAAGGTTTCTTTTTTTTTTTTAGTTACTATCATATTTATTTTTAAAATTTATGTTTATTAATAGCATTTTACAATTGTATCTTTAGAATGAGAAATTTCACAAGTTTTTGTTAATTTTAACATTATTATCATGCAGAGCCACATGATGACTGTTGAGATGGAAGCTACTCAAGCAGTACCCATTAACTCTTTGGTGGCGTACCAAAAGACTTGGACTATAAAAGTCAAAGTATTAGGAGTTGGCACAATCAATTCTTATACTTACGCAAAGGGCGCGGGAAGGATATGGAAGCTAATTTTAATTGATGAAGAGGTACTTACACGAGCGTATTTTTTTTCCTCTTTATACCATCATAATACTATGAAATTCACATTTTTGCATTCTAACAATGCAGGGTATAAAAGTTCTGGCCGTTATGTTTGAGGAAACAATAACAAAATTTGATGGCATCTTCATGTACAACAAGTGTTACAAAATCAGTAATGGAACCGTTAAGCTGATAAATCCAAATTTTCAGAATGTCCATCCTAAGATGGAGTTGATGTTACAAGCAAGCTCAATAGTTCGTGAGGAAGAAAATGAAATCAATGTTCAATCCAACATCATGGCATTCAAGCAAACTACAAATGAAGAGGGAAAAAAAAAAACCAAACACTGGTACGCAATCAACTTTAACTGTATGAATGATTGAATTTTAACTGAAATGGCAAGACCTAATGTCAACAAAAAATGCAGAAATCCTAGGTTTTCTATACAAAGTCAAGAGAAATTCTATCATTAAAAAAACAAGAGGAGGTTCGACAAACAAAAGAGAAGTTATTCTTCTCACCAAAGAGTAAGTACCCATTCATTTAAGTACGTACCTTTACAGTTGTTTTTGCTACAATAATCTTTATTACTATTGTACAGGCTAAACCCGATGACCATATGCTTGTGGGGAGACATGGCTCTAAATGAAGAAAAACTACTTAAGGATATTGTTAACAAGAATGCAGTTATTGCATTATCCAACTTAAGCGAGTTCACGTTCCAAGGTATGACACATGTGAAATATATGGACTCTTATAACATATTACATTCCACTACTAACAATGATGTTACAGGAGAGAAGCAATACTCATCATCGTCACTTTCGGTAGTACAAGTGGAACCTAAGTGCAAAGAAGTAGAAAAGATTAAGAAATGGTATAAAAGTTACAAATATCTTTTTATGCTTATAAATTATGAATAAGTTCTTTCCTTGCATATTATTATCAGCTAACAGTTTGTGATTTTAGGATAAAATATGCAACAAAGAACAAAATAATTGACTTCCTATTCTTGGAGAAACAAATATATCAAGCAAAAGCAATGACGTTAGGAGACATTACATACATGCGCACTTCTTTGGAGTAGGTAAGTCAAAATTCAAATAGTAATGCATGCAAACAATTGTATATAAAAATTTTAGTGTACAAATAAAACTCATGTCCCTTAACTTTGCTTACAAGATTCCTTATATTGCTTTGAAGCAACAATTCTTGAAGTTGAAAACAAGAGACAACCTTACTATGATGCTTGCGTACTTTGTCAAAAATCAATTGGAAGATATGATGATAAGACCGAATGCACAAATGGACATGAGCCAAATGCAAAACATAGTCCCAGGTTAGTGTAGTAAACACAGATGATATCGACGAAATAAATGCACCAACAATCATAATACTAACATCTTGTAATTACATCAAGGTACAACATTAGGCTCGATGTGATTGATGACACATACATGGCTACAGTTATCTTATTTGATGAAGTAACAATAATGATAATTGATTGCAGTATTGAACAATACAAAGAATCTGTAAGGATTAAGGTCATATGTTAATAAAATTCTTTTAGATATTCATGTACACTACAGGTTCTATCATAACATTATCAATTTAATGCAGAATGAAGACTCTAGGTACTACAAAAAGATGGTTGGATGCAAAAAATGAAAAGTATAGGTTTCTTATAAAGTTACAGAGTGTCTCTGAAAGTAAAGATGGCAAGACATCAATTATTGCAGAAGCAATAGAAGTAATTGCAGGGAAGAAGATGCTAGAAGCGGTTGCAGAGAAAGAGACCGTACAAGCACGTGCAAAGAAAGAGATCATAGAAACAATTGCAAGCAAATAGCCTATACTGATTGATGATGACGAGACTCTCGAAAGTTTTCAAAGGAAGAAAAATGCTAAAAACAAAAAAGTTGGCTCCATGACCAAAAATGTCTGTAGGAAGAAGATAAAGATTGAGAATGATTAACATATTAGTATTACTTTGTAGCAAATGACCAAGTTTGGATTATTTAGTATGCTACTTTGACGTTCTAATGTTTTAATGTCTTTTCATAAATAATTTGAAATATATTACATTACGACATGTAACGCACGTGGTACTTATTAGTGTGAGTGTGTGTGGAGAGAGAGATCCGTTGATCGTATGGATAACTTGAGCTAAAGGATGGACGGCCTAGTTTTTTTTTAAAAAAAAAATCCGTCTGTTACGCTGTGTAATGAACGGACAGTTTGACCAAAATATCCCTTCCAGCCGGTTGGGGCTAATATAATGTATATGTCATAGGCCCAAGGTATAGGATAACTTTTGTTTGTCTCGAATATACCTGACCAAATTGGGCCCATGATCAACGTTGGAGCTAATATAATATATGTATGTCATTGCTGGCAAGCACTAGTTGGTGCGTGTAGCAAGTATGAACGCTTTGTTCAACTAAGAAAAGAAGGAACCACGTGCCTTCAGTAGTTCATACAAGTCAATGACTAGTCAAAATTAGTCTTTCCTTTTTATTATTTTTGTGTTGAATTTCTGTAGAATTCAGGAGACATGTACAGGCTGGTTCACGTGATCAGTAAATGCATGTACAGGCTGGTTCACGTGATCAAAATTAGTAACACGCAGTTTCGTAAACCATTCCCGGCTGTAATTCCACCTGAAATTAGCCAGTTGGCACAAAATCTGGAGCCACCCTTGCTGATTTTTACTGGCGGATGAGTATTCTTTGTGGTGCTAGTTATATCAATTTGCATACAATCAAATTAAAGAGTGAAGAGGGCTAAGAGGAGAAGGTAGAAGGCGGGCATGGCTTTCGTCGGAGTGGACCTCATGATCGGTAAAATAGTTTCCATCCTAGAGAATGAAGCATCATTGCTTAGTGGTGTTTATGATGAACTCGATGAGCTCAAGCGCGAGCTGAAAGGCATGAGATCCTGTCTTGAAGATGCGGATAGAAAGAGAATCCTCACTCAAGGAGAGAAATCGTGGGTAGAAGATGTTAGAGACATGTGCAACCCTGTTGAAGATATCCTAGAAGAGTTCATCTATCACAGGAACAAGCCACACAAAGGGGGTAATAAATTCACAAAGCTTCTCTACCGGATAATAAAGTTCCCAAAGAATCTGCTGGAGATGCATCGAGTGGCTTCCAGATTGCAGGACATCAACAAGAAGCTCAAGTCCATTCCGGAGAGAAGGCAGCGTTACCTCGTCGATCCCGTTCAAATTACAATCTCCAATGAAAACCAACGGAGGGTGCAAAACGACAGCGAGGCTTTACTTTTTGCTAAGGATGACCATCTAGTGGGGATAGAAGACGATGAACGCCTACTGGTGGAGTGGTTGACTGACGAGTACCCCGGGCGCAGCGTTATTTCGGTTGTAGGAATGGGTGGTTATGGTAAGAGCACTCTTGCTGCTAAGGTCTACAAAAACCAAATCATCAAGCAGCATTTTGACTGCTATGCTTGGATAGTTGTCTCCCAGAATTACGTCATTGAGGACATATTTAGACGCATGATTGAGGAGTTTTATGGCTCCACAAATGGAAAAGTTCCTGCAGATTTGAGCTCCATGAGGTACAAGGAGCTGCTCAGGGTGCTTGTAGATTACTTGGCCCCAAAAAGGTACACCATTATATTGGACGATGTGTGGGATAGAAACCTGTGGACCGACATTAACGTGTCACTCCAAGATGAGGGACGAAGAAGTCGGGTCATATTCACAACACGAAAAGAGGAAATAGCTTTGTCTTGTTTTGGAGTTAAAAGCTATGTTCACCACATCAAACCATTAAAGCCTAGTGATGCGTGGGATCTCTTCTGTGTTAAAGCATTCTCAAACAGATCTTGTCCAGAAGAGCTTCAACACATAGCCACCGAACTTGTTAGAAAGTGCGGAGGACTACCTCTTGCACTTTTGGCTCTAGGCGGTGTCATGTACTCGAAGAAAACATCGTCAGAGTGGATTGATTTTAGTAGTGGCTTGAATCAGGAACTGAGAAATAACCCTGGCCTAGAAGTAGTCAAGGGCATTTTGTTCCTCAGCTTCAGTGATTTGCCATACCAACTAAAACGCTGCTTCTTGTACTGCTCTATATTTCCGGAAGATCATCAAATGTATCGAGGGAAGGTCGTTCGACTGTGGATAGCGGAAGGTTTCATTGAGTACGATAAGGCTAAGAAGCCTTATGTGTTAGGAGGAGAGTATTTTGAGGAACTTGTTCATCGAAGCATGCTTCAAGCTGTAAGCTGGAGCTACACAGGAAGTCCAATATTATGCCAGATGCACGACTTGGTGCGGGAGCTTGCTATCTCGACGTCGGAGGCAGAGAAGTTCAGTGTCGTGTACAATGGAGAAGGACGTGGCGAAGAGGTCAATATAGCGCCTCGCTTGTCCATTCAAACAATGTCCAAAGAGATAGAATCAATCACAGGCCTAGCAAAAGTTCGATCTCTCTTTGTATTTTCTGTTAACTTGATCCCTCCATCTTCTGCTATTACTTTACCAACTGGGTTGAGACTGATTAGAGTCTTGTATCTAGAAAATGTACCGATTGAGAAATTGTCTGATGAAGTGGGTGACCTCTTTAATTTGAGCTACTTGAACTTGAGAGGAACCAAGTTGAAGGAGCTTCCGAAATCCATAGGAAGGCTCAGCAATCTAGAAACTCTAGACATTAGCGACACAAAAATAGACGTGGTACCAGATGGGATTGGAAAGCTGCAAAAGTTGCAGAATTTAATTGCGTATCATGACAATCCTGATGTTGATAATATCTGTTTTGTTTTGGGCATAAAATTTCCGTCAAGTATCTGCAAGGTAAAGAGCTTGAAAGTCTTTGACTGTGTCACAGCAGAACCAAATTTGTTGAAGCAACTGAGGAATTTGACGCAGCTTGTAAGCTTTGGCATAACAAACGTGAGAAAAGATGATGGAAAGGATCTGTGTATCGCCCTCCAAAGTATGTGTCTACTTCGCAATTTACTTGTGATGGTTACCGATGAGGAGTACCTAGGAATTGATTCACCCACTTTTGCTCCTCCTGACCTTGAAAATCTTGTTTTGGTAGGAAAACTTGAAACTGTACCACGTTGGTTTGGCTCATTTCAGAACCTCACAGGTCTGTATTTGCATTGGTCTAAGTTGATTGAAGATCTACTTCCTGTCATTCAAGCACTGGCCAATTTAGGGGAACTTGCACTTATTAATGCGTATGCTGGAAGCAAATTGCGCTTCTCGACAGGGTTCAATAAACTAGTACATTTGTACTTTCGCAGTCTATCACAGCTGGACGAGATAATAATAGAGAAGGGTGTAATGCCAGGTCTCCAGAGAATTTATGTAGGGAACTGCACGGAGTTAAAGATGCTGCCTCGAGGTATTGAGTATCTTACCAGCCTTACAAAGTTAGATTTGGTATCACCTGTGTCAACAGAGCTTTTAGAAAGCATAAGAGAAGAAGATAGTGTGGACCGCCCAAGGATTCGACACATACCTGAGATAAACCATTTTTTCGAATCAGCCTCTGGGATATCTCACGAAAGCTTGTCCGGGTTGGACTTACAGAAGGTGAGAAATTCATCAGCTCGCTTAAAGTCTGGTTCAAATTGACGAAATTCATCGTTAAGAATATTTGCTGACTTTGGCTTTTTTTTTTTTTTTGTCTGTTCATGATAGGATCATGTGAACCTCTCTAAGCTGTACGTGGAGACGTTATTGACCTTGGGGGTCAGGCGATTGATGTGAACAAAATCTAAAGAGAATATGAACGTCACCGGCTGACTGTCTTTGTGCCTGTATGATGCATTGTGGTCGTGGCCATGGTTATACTTGGTAAGCTCTGTGATATCAGTGAGTTGTTTGTCCTTTGGATAGAAGATTTTCCCGTTTCCCTTTCATGTTTTCTGAAGAAATCTGCTCTAAGGAACCGTTTTCAATCTGAATGCGATACTTTCTTTTGATAAGCAATCACTGAAGAGTTGCTTTGCAATTCATTTCTTGCTTTCGAGAGGTTGGTGACCAAAGTATTCTGTACAAGCAGTTAACATCTGTTTAATCTTTCTGGAAACACGTAAAAGAGATGCATGAAAAGGTTGCATCCAGTCATGGCCTTATTTCCTAATGGGTGGGTTGGCACTTCCAGGAATGTTTTTGAATTGCTGATTCAAATTATGGAAATCAGACCACCCATAACTTTGGTAGATTTCTATATAAAAGAGACTCGGCAAACTTCGTATCTTCTGCTCTCCATGCTTAGGTACTGCCATTAAACTGCTTGTTTTGGCAAGGTAGTGAGATGTTCCTCCCATAGCTACAATAGTACTGAAGCTAGTGACTCGAAAAGTTCAACTCACTTAGCAGGCCTAACAAAGAATACCCAAAAGGTAGCTAACATCCAAATCAAAGAACGAAGGCAGGAGCACCTGCATCAATCAGGTTCACACCTTGCCGAGAGGGAACATAGCTATCATACTTATACAAATATCGTAGACATACACTTCGTGGTCACTTCTGCACTAATCAAACAACAGGGATAGCACACTAGAAAGGCTATAACACTGACTCCCACATAACGACGCAATTGCTTATCAGCCAGCCACGAGCTAGCAACAACTTCGTCAGAAA
The DNA here is from genome assembly GCA_033070095.1 of Escallonia herrerae. NCBI lineage: Eukaryota > Viridiplantae > Streptophyta > Magnoliopsida > Escalloniales > Escalloniaceae > Escallonia > Escallonia herrerae. The sequence goes on along the minus strand of JAVXUP010000971.1, from coordinate 183,580 downwards.
CCAACACAATATTGAAAATTCAACAGCGTGCACAAGAAAAGTTTCAAATAGCTGAGCAATTTCAATTCCATAATCGAGAGCATTCATATAAAAAACAGATATATACACGTGCGCGCGAAGCAAAGAGGATCATCAAGATCTAGCATATCCCAACTTGATAGCCGACAAATATATTACTAGTAATACAAATGAAAAAACTATACCGTGTTCATACTACGTTTCTTAGGTATGCTCGGGTTGCATCCAAGGTAATCCTTCTGTTCACTTGAGTCCCAAAATCTGATAGCCCCAAAATAAACTTTGACATTGTAGTGGGCCTTCAGTCTCGTACGGTTGAAAGGGCCGTGTAGAGGTGGGTACCTGGTGTAGCATAGGTAGATATTCATCAATGATTGCCTGTATTTCTCAAGTACACGTATCTCCATTTCCATGGCTGCAGGTCATAGCTGTCAAATTAGGGTTTTGGTGTACAGCTGCCTCTAGGATTGCTTGTGATTTTCCTATCAGGTTCGGCGGCGCGCAACCATGCATCACGGTGGTTTCAGCCCGCGTTTCTATTGTCACAGCCGGTGATGGTAGTGGTTCATCTTCCTCTGTTTCTTCTTCCGGCGTTTCCAATTCATCTTGCTCATCACTCAATTGATTTTCATCGGGGTCGGATTCATAATTTTCCGTTTGATTGTAGAAATCCATGTTATCCAAAGCCTCATGTTCATCCTCCCAGTTCTCGAGATTGGCTAATATATCCGCTATGTCTGGTAATTGATCTCCCTCATCATCATTTTCAACCTTTTCGTCCATTTGGTTTTCGTCTAGAGGTGTCAAAGGGCCGAGTCAGTCCAGAGGGCCAGATAGGGCTTCAGGCCTTGGAAGCCGGCCGGACCCAAGGCTAGGAAATCGAGGCCCTGTCCAAGCCCAAGCCCTAGGCTTTAGGGCTGGGCCCGGGCCTTTTTTTATTTTTAATATTCTTATTTTGTGTTACGAAAATATTAAGACACGAAATAATTTTTTTGATAAGTCCTCTTCCTTTTATCCGAGTTTGGAACTGGCTGCTTGTAAATATGCAAGCGAAGTTATATACTATAGCCGAGTAACCCGAGCCAAGCTCGGGTCGTTTATAAAATACTGTATGATTAGGACTTAATTTTTTCATGAAAATATAATTAAGTATAAATAAAAAAGTACCTTCATTGATCGTATTGGTTGATTGTTTGTTTTTTATAGTTACATAGATATATTTTTACATTCTAAAGGTTTTAAATGTTCTCAAATATAGTAATTAAGAATTAATTGATTTAATTGTACATTTTTTTTCTAATACATGCGCGATTTATTTTCAAAATCTCATATATGCGATGTAGCTACTTTGATTATTATGCTGTGTTATCAAAGCAAAAAATTGTCTTAAAATCGTACTATTGATTTTATATATTATATTGATAATTTTTGTAATGATTATGTTATGTGTAATATATATATATATATATATATATATATATATATATATATATATATATATATATATATATTATATTATAATAAACTTAAATTAACTGTAACATGTTTTTTTTTCTTCTAAAACTCATATGTCATTTTTGTTTTCTAGATACATGATTTTTTTACCATTGTATGAGAGAGTTAGTTTTAAGGACACAATAGTCAAAATTAAATACGAACATATATATATATATATATATATATATATATATATATATATATATATATAGGGAGCTGATCCGTTGATAACGCTAGCAAAATGGGAGATCTTGCTAGCGCGATCTGACCGTCCATCCCTTCGGGATGGACGGCCCAGATGGCGTATTTTTGCGGCGCTGTCAGCAGTCCGCTACACAGTGTAGCGGACCATACTTTTTACCGTTTTGCCCCTGCTCCCCCCTCCGCTACACTGTCTAGCGGAGCACATAATTGAAGCCCACGTTGACAGCCACGGTGTCGTCCGCTAGACAGTGTAGCGGACGACTGACTCAACTGACACATTACCACGTGTTTGTACCTTTATTTCTACACACGACGGGTTGTCGGAATTCCTCAAGCTCCTTCGGCTACAATTTTCTTCTCCTCCTTCGGACTCGCTACAATTTTCTGCTCCCTTCAAGCTTCGAGTAAAACTTAGCTTCACTCAAGTAAGGTAAGTTTGCGAATGGTGAAGTTTTCTTTATGGATTGAATGGTAAAATATAATTTTATTTTGGTCGGACAAAAACGTATAGATTTTTTTGATGTTCTAGAAATTTGTCACTCTATTCTTCAATTTGTGATGTTCTAGACATGATGTTCATAAAAAAGGTGTAATTTGTAAACTCTAAATAAAATTATAGTTTAATTCGATTTTTTGGCATGATGAATTCGTCTATTTATCTTAGTAATTTTAATTTGTTATGTTCAGTAAATTAATAATTGTTAATTTGGAGACACTTTCAGGGGTTATGCATACGGTATGTTTGTCATCCTAAATTGGTCTATTCGCCCACTGTAATTTTTAGGTAATATTTTCAGTTAGAAATGCCATTTGATTGTTAAGCGTAGTCTATTTCTACACAGGTCTTGTTTCACAATGTCTGATTTCGTGTCGAGCTCCAACGTCCCCGTAGATGCTAGTGATCCGTATCTAGGACGAACGTTTCAAACATTGGAAGAAGCTGAAGAATGTTTTCGAGCGTATTCATTGAGGGTTGGTTTTGGCATTAGAATAAAGACTACAAGAACAAGCAACGTAACAAAAAAGATATGCTCTCGCTTATACGAGTGTCATAGGGGCAGAAATCCACAGCAAAATGAGACACGCGTAGGCAATGATGACAGTGATGACGAAATAGGATATTCGCGTAGAAGACGGGACTGCTTTGAGCGCACAAATTGCCAGGTCAAGATGTTCGTAAGCTACAAAGCCAATCATGATCATTGGCTTATTACCAGCCTGGAACTGGCACACAATCACCCGTTAGTAACTCCTTCTAAGGTGAGTCAGATGCATCAACACAAGAAGATGGGTAAGGTCGCGAGGAGCCTAATTCACACAATGAGCAATGCGCGAATTGGACCTACTGAGATTGTTAATGTTCTTGCTGAACAGGCTGGGGGAATTCAAAATTTAAACTTTAACACGACAGACGTTCGTAACGCGGTCCGAACCCATAGACGAGCCGCGTATGACCTCAATGATGCGCAATCGACAATGAGCCTATTGAAACGGATGCAGATGGAGGACCCGCAGTTTACCTTCGACTATAAACTTGACGACGAGCATCGAGTTAGTACAATTTTTTGGGTCGACGGTCGTTCGAGGCTAGCTTATAAGCATTTTGGGGATGTCGTGACTTTCGACACCACATACCGTACCAACAAGTACTCGATGCCGTTCGCTCCTTTCACCGGCGTCAATCATCATTATCACTCCATCCTGTTCGGGTTCGCCTTGTTAAGGGACGAGAGCGAGGGTTCTTTTGTATGGTTGTTTAGGACGTGGCTGGAAGCAATGAACTTCAAAGCACCCAAAGTGATCATCACCGATCAAGATTTGGCAATGAAGAAGGCTATTGCGACCGTCTTCCCAGACACCCGGCACAACTTGTGCACTTGGCACATAAGCAACAAATACCCTGAACGTCTGCATCACGTGTACGCAAAGTATCCAGACTTTAAACAGGATTTTGACAAGTGCATTACCAAGTCCTTAACGATTGAGGAATTCGAGGAGAGGTGGGAAAAGCTTGTTCGGGATTACTCATTGCAAGACAACGAGTGGCTCCAGCACTTGTACGAGCGCAAAGAGCAATGGATTGGCGTTTACACGAGGAGGTATTTTTCAGCGGGCATGAAAACGACGGGCAGGAGTGAATCTATGAATGCCACGTTCGATAGTTATGTGGGTACAGCTACCAATTTGAAGACTTTCGTTGCATCCGCACAAAAAGCGGTAGCTTCGTTGTTCGTAAAAGAAAGGGCTGCCGACTTTGCAACAACGTACAAACAAAGGAGAAGGTTGCTAGAGACCCCGCTGGAGCTGAACGGTGCCAAAGTCTATACGAAGGAGATCTTCTTGCTATACCAAGTAGAGCTGCGAAAATCGGGACGATACAGTATAAACAAGGTGGCAGAAATGTCTACGCGTGAGTACAAGGTTTATTCGCTCGTGAATGACCTCGTCCCTGAGAAGCTGCGCAGAATTTATACGGTGAGCCACGACACATTGACGGACTCGGTGACATGTGTTTGCAAGAAGTTTGAGTTCCATGGCATCCTGTGTAGACACATTCTGCGGTTTTTCACCCAGAAGAATATCAGGACAATCCCCGATAAATACGTCTTGCCACGGTGGACGAAAGGTGCAAACAGGTTGCACGGTACCATTTCCTTTCCGGAGCACCCGTATACTGACTTTGAAGAATCAGAGACGTTGCGGTATAATCATCTGGTGACGATGTTCACCCGTTTGTCCGTAAAGGCTGCTGCTACAATGGTCGGTTATAAACATCTCCTCGAGGTAGCTCAGCAGCAAGAGCCCATCGTCGACCAGTTGGAAGCAGCTTCAGTCAGCAATGCGGTTGACACCGAGCCTACGACGGAATCAGAAGATGACGAGCCGGGGGAGGAAGGCGACAATGATATCCGGCCGTTGGATCCAATTATATCGCAAACGAAAGGCCGCAAGAGATCTACGCGGATGAAAAGCTCAATTGAAACGGCAACTCAACCTAAAAAGCTGCGAAGGTGTGCATTGTGCAACAAAATGACCGACCACGACAAGCGGAACCATTACAAGGCACTGGGGATAAGTCCAGGGGGTTTGCAAGATGGGGAAGAAGATGACGCCGAAGATGAGGACGGACAAGCTGCAGTGGACCTTTAATTTTTTGTATAAGTTTGACATTTGTAATAATTTTTATATAAGTTTGACATTTGTAATAATTTTTTCTAATAATTATTCAACCGAATACCGGAATTATTTTTTCTGATGTAGCAATTTCTGATGTAGCGGACGGATATGCATAGTCCTAATTTTTTGGTTATCATTTATGTCCGCTATACAATGTAGCGGACGTCATCGCAGAAAAACTTTTGGACATCATTTATGTCCGCTATACAATGTAGCGGACGTCATCGCAGAAAAACTTTTGGTCTTCATTTATGTCCGCTATACAATGTAGCGGACATCATCGCAGAAAAACTTTTGGTTTTCATTTATGTCCGCTATACAATGTAGTGGACCTCTATCCTATTGTACATATTAATCAAAACGGGCAACAGCTTTTATCAGTCCGCTATACTCTCTCTCTCTCTCTCGAACATCTAACCCAAGCCGCTACCCCATCTACGGCGACCCACATCTCCGGCGACACCACCGTCCTCCCCTCATCGCCGACCTCGATGGCTTCTGGATCGGAGACCACCTACGATTTTATTGGCAACTTGCACCTAGCAGGCAAACACTTTTTCAAAGTCATGATGCCGGGATTTGAGAATGAACTTGTAGCCCATCCCTCTTTCTCTGTATTTTCGTGTGTTAAAAGTTTGATCTTTTGGTTAAAAACTAACCTATTTTTTGTATTGTGTTTGTTAGGACATACCGGAAGCCTTTACCAATCAATTTACAACAATTCATGACAGTTCAAGATTATATAGCCGCAAGGGGGCCTGGCAGGTTGAAATCAAGCTGAAGCCCGGCCGACCCCAAAAAAAGCAATTCGCAGAGGGTTGGAACGTCTTCGTGTGCCAGCATGGCCTCGAACTCGGGGACTTTGTAGTGTTTGAACACCTTGGGTGGTGGGATTTTCAAGTTGTAATCTTTGATCGGAGCGCTTGTGAAAAAAATTATTTCCCCCAATGTGAACCCTAATTTATTAATAATAACCAAATTTATTGTATACATGTTCATTATGTTTCCAAATTTTTTCTCGCTTAATTGTGCCGTTTGAGATACATTGTCTTCGGACGCCAATTTATTAAAACTGCATAACGCTACATTGTGTCTAGCGGATGGGCCAAGAAAATACCTTCGAAAATTTTCCCCTCCCCCATCGTCCGCGACATTGTCTAGCAGACAGACCAGCAGACTGTCTTAACCCAACACTTAGAAAATTCACTAGCGGACGGGCCAGCAGAATGCCTTTTTTCCCCACCCCACCGTCCGCGATATTGTCTAGCGGACAGGCCAGCAGAATGCTTTTTTCCCCACCCCCACCGTCCGCGATATTGTCTAGCGGACGGGCCAGCATAATGCTTTTTTCCCCACACCACCGTCCGCGATATTGTCTAGCGGACAGGCCAGCAGAATGTTTTTTCCCCACCCCACCGTCCGCGATATTGTCTAGCGGACGGGCCAGCAGAATGCTTTTTTCCCACCCCACCGTCCGCGATATTGTCTAGCGGACAGGCCAGCAGAATGTTTTTTTCCCCACCCCACCGTCCGCGATATTGTCTAGCGGACGGGCCAGCAGAATGCTTTTTTCCCCACCCCACCGTCCGCGATATTGTCTAGCGGACAGGCCAGCAGAATGTTTTTTTCCCCACCCCACCGTCCGCGATATTGTCTAGCGGACGGGCCAGCAGAATGCTTTTTTCCCCACCCCACCGTCCGCGATATTGTCTAGCGGACAGGCCAGCAGAATGTTTTTTCCCCACCCCACCGTCCGCGATATTGTCTAGCAGACGGGCCAGCAGAATGCTTTTTTCCCCACCCCACCGTCCGCGATATTGTCTAGCGGACGGGCCAGCAGAATGCTTTTTTCCCCACCCCACCGTCCGCGATATTGTCTAGCGGACAGGCCAGCAGAATGTTTTTTTCCCACCCCACCGTCCGCGATATTGTCTAGCCGACGGGCCAGCAGAATGCTTTTTTCCCCACCCCACCGTCCGCGATATTGTCTAGCGGACAGGCCAGCAGAATGCTTATATCCCCACCCCCACCGTCCGCGATATTGTCTAGCGGACAGGCCAGCAGATTGCCTTATATCAACACTTGGAAAATTTTCCCCACCGTCCGCGACATTGTCTAGCGGACGGGCCAGCAGACACTTAGAAAATTCACTTCCCCCACTGTCCGCGACATTGTCTAACGGACAGATTTTGCTTTTCAATCATTCTCAGTGAGAGCCAAAAAAACCAAACTCAAATCATCTTCAACGGAAATCAGACAAAACAATCAATCAATAATCTTCAACACAAATCAATGAGAGCTTTCTAAATATTCATAGTTTATTAAAAAAAAATAAAGTGTAATGGTACAATGTCAACGGGGGGAATCATGTTGGGAGGGATTCTCGGCATTTGCCGGATTTACAATACACGTAACCGCTCTAGGCCGGCCTTTCATAATTTGCCAAGCCATTCTATATCTAAAGGTGTCTACTTCTGCTTGGCTCCACACCGCCGCCTTGAGGCTCTCGGACCGGCAAATGTAATCCATGTACATGCAAAGGAAAACGCCGCAGTCCGAAGTGTTACGTTGCTTGGGCCTCCTCTTCTTCAGTCGCCAATCGAGCTTTGGCCGCGCCGGTACAGGGTTACCACGAACACCATTGACCATTGCACAAAATATATTCTGCAAGAAACATAAAACGGCGTAAGACACGAGTTAACATTTATGCCAAGTTACAATAACTGTTAAACAACAATCGTAATATTACCATTGAATCCAACTGGGCTTTGTACATCTGCAGCACAGGCATAAAGGCGGTATCGTCGTGGAGACTGTCGATCACCGATACGACTTTCTCCACCGGTTCGTAGCAAACCAAGTACCAGTGGCTTTCCCCTAAAAATGGGATTAGAAACACGTCGGCAACACTTGCGCTCACTGGACTATCCCTAGCAAGATACGCTCGTAGGTTAGCGGACGGTCTCCACTGGCCCAACTTTTTCTTCCGCCTTTGCTCGACCCACTCATGCCATTCAGACACTAGGAGGCTATGAAAAAAGGCATCAACCAAAAAAACAGCCGGGTACTCGTTCAGCCGCTCCCGACCCCTTTCCTTCAGAATCTCCACGTATGTGGAGATGACACCGTTGTCTAACCAACTCCCCGGAGCCAGGGAGGCCATTTCTCCCCACTCGCAAGTGTAATCCATGCCCTCCGGATGATTCACACTATACAACGCTTTGTCCCGGGGGAAGCCGCTAAAATAACGCTCTGTGATTATTTGGCATTTATGCGGCTTTAGGGGCTTCACTGGATGCCCTTTGCGATATTGCCCTCGGGGGTCGACGGGGGGATATTGCACTCCTTCCGGGGGGTCGACCGGGGGATATTGCCCTCCTTCGGCAGTAGATGGTCCTGCCCATGGGACAATAGGCAGTGTCTCCGACAGACTGATGTGTCCGAAACCCCAGTCTTGCGTGACTTGACTCTGAGAGAAGGGTTGGGGTTCCGAGTCCAATAGCAAAGAGAAGGAGGGCACACTGTAGTCTTCCCACGGCGCTTGAGCCTGGCCCATGGTGCTTGGCTGTCCCCAATCACCACCCATTCCCGGCACAGAGGGACCACCATATCCCTGGCTCACTCCCGAAGTCTGTCCCGAGGGATCGGTGTATCCCTCGCTCACATATGGGGGCTGCCACCCCGGATAACCCATTCCCGGGCTGACGCCGGAAGGCTGGCCCGATGCTTGGTGTAAAAAATTTCCGCAGCCATACGCCAACGCATCAGCCTGTTGGCGAAGCTCCTCGCCCATTGCATCCACCAAATCCTTCCGCTCGCGCAACTTCTGGAAGAAGGCGAACGAGGCATTAACCTACATCCAGAGAGATAATAAATAAGTAACTTCATACACAGTTAGAATCATCAAGTTCAATTAAAGCACTTATTGGCCAACTTACCAGATTGTATGCCATGTGCTCATCGATCTGACCCCTAGGGTGGTACTTCTCCCCGCGTTCAAACCTTACTGGAGCTACTCTCCTCCGGGTGATGCGGTAGTACCACCCATTGTACTGTTCGATACTGATCACGGGGTCAGGCTCCGACACAATGGCCGCCAGCGTGTCCTGCCAGGAATCCCAAACCTCAAGTTCTCGTGCGCACAAGTCGTGCGCATTTGCCTTGCCAAACCGAGGGACACCCGGTGGGTTCCTGTTAAGCCTCATATCCGGCGCGCCTGCTGGCAACCCCTGCAGGCACTCAAAATGGCGCATGGCGCGATCTGGCAGCTGCCACTCTGCGACCTCGAAGTGGATCAGGGGTGTGCGTTGTAACCCAGAGAGCGTGAAGACGAACGACTCTCCCACCCGTCGCGCCAAATGTTTGTACGGTGCCCATCGCATCTGGCCAGGAGATAACGAGTCGAGCTCCCCCCGATAGTACGTAATGTTGTGATGGGGATCGTCTCTCCTCTGGTAGTGGCTGTCCTTCCGACTGTACTCCCAGGCGCACAACCGAGGCCACACATTATCGGTTCCGTCCCTACGCGTGGGTGCGCCGGTAGCAAGGTGTTCATAAGACCACACCTGAGAGCAAAGACAAATTAAATAAAGTATCGTCAAATTTTATTGTCAATTCAACCCAAAAAAAAAGAAACGAGCGAGTAATCAAGAATTGTATGATATACCTGCAATAGCGAGAGACATGCACATATCGCTTTGGAGTCGGGCCTCGTTGCCTTGTGCAATGCTCGGTAGAGGTACGCAAGAGTTGCGGCTCCCCAGGCATAATCCCCAACCTCCAGCAGGTTACCCAACAACGGTAAATATTTGACGCTGACGGTATTCTTCGACGTTGTTGGGAACAGAATTGCCCCCATCACCCACAAGAGGAAAGCTTGTGTGTACAGCACAAGCATCTGATCCGTGTAGTTATCCGGCAGAACCTTGTAGGTATCTACCAACCATTTCAACTTGATACCCCCAGTGCTAAATTGATCCTGGGGTATCGAAGTAAAGAAGTCCCTAGCGGTCCTCTTATTCGTTGCTTCCGACGGAGGAGCTATTACCGGCCGCCCCGTCACCGGTAACCCTAAGATGAACCCTACATCTTCTAGGGTAATTGTCAGCTCTCCGAGAGGGAAGTGAAACGTATTCGTTTCACTTCTCCACCTTTCAACAAGGGCACCTATTAAGTGCCGGTCAAGTTGTTGAAAGATCTGCCCACGCGTGAAAATCCCAAACCCAATCCCACGCAGTAATCTTTTCTGGGTTCTGTTCAATTTCCATTCTTTAAAATTATCGGATACTTCTACCGTGTTGAGAAGTGCTCTTTCCTACGAATTAATAAATACAATTTAAGCAAATTAAACGATATACAACGTTCCCAAGAATAACAAAGTTGATAAAATAACTATCTTACTCCACCATCCCATATGAGCGTACTGATATGGTTTGCTTGGTCGTATAATACGGACGGATCTTCTGGTCCAGGGTTGAAATCCATTTTTCGCAACTGAAATTATGCAAAACGGCAAGGTTGGAAGCGTAAACATTCTCAAACATACAACGCTAGCACAGTCAACGCTAGCATGTGATCAGATAATACTCACATAAGTTCACATGCTGTGTATATGCAATGTACATAGATACAAACAGACACGGGAATGAGATTTTACAAGTGAAATCACATGAACAAATAATACGCAATACACATATATAATCTATATATATGTATAGATACATTGACAAACGCTAGCACAATGCAGCGTTTCGCACACATTCAAAATCATGCATAAGCCGCGATAACAACTCTAGATTATGAACAAATAAAGGATTGGTTTGTGAAGTTACGTGATTGATTCGTCGAATAAAGGATTTCTTGAGAAGAAATTGCGCCGATCTACTTGCCAACACCGCTAGAAGAATTGTGAGAAGAAGGAATGAATAGCAGTTTAGAAGGAATGAATAAGGGTTTCGGAGTAAAGAAAGGGAAAAACGGTCCGCTACACTGTCTAGCGGACGGTAAGATAATGACAAAGTAACAGTCGTGTTGACTGTGTCAGTCGTCCGCTACACTGTCTAGCGGACGACACCGTGGCTGTCAACGTGGGCTTCAATTATGTGCTCCGCTAGACAGTGTAGCGGAGGGGGGGAGCAGGGGCAAAACGGTAAAAAGTATGGTCCGCTACACTGTGTAGCGGACTGCTGACAGCGCCGCAAAAATACGCGATCTGGGCCGTCCATCCCGAAGGGATGGACGGTCAGATCGCGCTAGCAAGATCTCCCATTTTGCTAGCGCTATCAACGGATCAGCTCCCATATATATATATATATATATATATATATATATAGAGAGAGAGAGAGAGAGAGAGAATTATTTCTCAAATTATATAAGGCTTTCTAATATAGCCCTCATATAGTTCTTGCAAAACTAAATAAACTTAAAAATATGAATCACATCCAAAATAATATTTGCATACCTTTAAATAACTAACATGTTTTAAGTATATAACCTTAAATCCTTTTTCAAATATCAAATGTTTGAATAAGCTTTATCATTATTGTAATTTTAATTAATAATAATTAGACAGTCATTTGTTGGTTGTGTGGTCATACCCAAAAAAAGATGGTTAGTTTTTTATAGTACCAAAAGGATTCTAAAAGCTATATATTATATTTGATAAATCTTTACGTCGATACTGTAAGTACATATTAGAACAAAATAAATATGAATCAATTGTTATATTAATTTTTATTGCTTAAATCTCAATTGTAACATCATTTTTTTCCTCTTTTAAATCTAATATGTTATTTTATTTATTTGATATATAAATTTTCATATTCATATTAGAAAGTGCTTTAAGAATACAATAATTCAAATCAAGTCTTAATAAGTTAGTTTATTAATTAATTAGAGTTTTAAAATGTTTGGAATTAGTTTTTCAGTTATAATGCTTACTGATATGCAAAATAACTTATCAAGAAATAAGGACTCCATCTAGGATAATATTATTTTTATTTTTAAAATAGTATGAATTTATATATTCATATTATAAAGTGGTTTTAAGAATACGATAGTCATATCATATTTTTGCATCTTAAAGGTTTTAAATATTCTCAAATATAGTAGTTAAAAATTAATTAATTTGATTGCACCTTTTCTTTTTCTAATACATATGTTACTTCTCTAAAAAATCTCATATATGCTTATATAACCATTTTGTTGATCGTACAGTCTTATTAAAGCAAAAAATTATCCTGTAATTTGATTATTGACTTTATATATTATGTAAATAATTTTTGCAATGACTATGTTATGTGTAAATAAACATAACTTTATTATATTACAATGTACTTAGATTAATTATAACATTATTGTTTTCTTCTAAATATCCATAAGTATATTTTTTAGATACGTAGTCGTCTTTGCATGGGAGAGTTAGTTTTTAGAACACGATAGTCAAAATCAAATCCTAAAAAATTCGTAAAATTAGAGTTTTAGAATTAGTTTTTACATTATATATAAGGCTTCCTTATATAGCCCTTATATAGTTCTTGCAAAATTAAATAAACTTAAAGATAAAGATCACATTCAAAATAATATTTATATATCTTTAGATACATTGATATATTTCGTACATAGCTTTAAGTCTTTTTCAACTATCAGATTTATGAATAAGCATTATCATTATTACAATTTTAATGAATAATAATTGTACAGTTATTTTTTGTTTGCGTGGTTCCATCCAAAAACTAACGTCAATTTTTTTTTATCAAAAGGATTTTAAAAGATACTATACAAAATTAACAAATCATTACATAGATTATGGTGAGAAATTTAAAAAAAATAATAATTATTACATTATTTTTATGGTTTCAATCACAATTGTAGCATCATTTTTGTTCTCTTTTAAATATAATATGTTATTTTTATTTTTAAGATATACGAATTTTTTATATTTATATTAGAGAGTAGTTTTAAGAATACAGTAGTCAGAATTAAATCCTAATAAGTTAGATCATCAATCAATTAGCGTTTTAGAACATTTAGACTTAAATTTTCAATTATATAGGGGTTAGTAATATGTAAGTTAACTTATGAAGACATAAGAATCCCATCTAAGATAATAATCTCAATTGTAGCATTATTTTTTTTTCTCTTCCAAATTTAGTATGTTATTTTTGTTTTTAAGATATATGAATTTTAATATTCCTAATAGAGAGTGGTTTTAAGGATGCAACAGTCAAAATTAAGTCCTAATAAGTTAGTTCATCAATCACTTAGAGTTTTAGAACGTTTAGAATTAGTTTTTCAATTATAGAAAGCTTAGTAATATAGAAATTAACTTATTAAGAAATAAGAACCCCATCCAAGATAATATTCTTAATTGTAGCATCATTTTTTTTTACTCTTCTAAATCTAGTATGTTATTTTCGTTTTTAAGATATATGAATTTTTATATTCATATTAGAGAGTGGTTTTAAGGATACAATAGTCAAAATTAAGTCCTAATAAGGTAATTCATCAATCAGTTAGAGTTTTAGAACGTTTAAAGTTAGTTTTTCAATTATATAAGGTTTAGTAATATGAAAATTAATTTATCAAGAAATAATAATCCCATCAAGAAATAAGAACCCTATCCAAGATAATATTCTCAATTGTAACATCATTTTTTTCTCTTCTAAATCTAGTATGTTATTTTCGCTTTTAAGATTTATAAATTTTTATACTCATAATACAGTGATTTTAAGGATATAATAGTCAAAATTCTAGTAAGTTAGTTCATCAATCAGTAAGAGTTTTAGAACATTTAGAATTAGTTTTTCAATTATATAAGGCCTAGTAATATGGAAATCAACTTTTCAAGAAATAAGAACCCCATCAAAGATAATATTCTCAATTGTGGCATCTATTTTTTTCTCTTCTAAATCTAGTATGTTATTTTTATTTTTAATATATATAAATTTTTATATTCATATTAGATAGTGGTTTTAAGGATACAATAGTCAAATTAAGTCCTAATAAGTTAGTTTTTGAATCAGTTAGAGTTTTAAAACATTTAGAGTTAGTTTTTCAATTATATAAGGCTTAGTAATATGAAAATTAATTTATTAAGAAATAAGAACTCCACCAAGAAATAAAAACTCCATCCAAGATAATATTCTCAATTGTAGCATCATTTTTTTTCTCTTCTAAATCTAGTATGTTTCTTTCGTGTTTAAGATATATAAAATTTTAAATTCATAATAAAGAGTGGTTTTAAGCATACAATAGTCAAAATTAAGTCTTAATAAGTTAGTTCATCAAAGTTAGAGTTTTAGAATGTTTAGAATTAATTTTTCAATTATATAAGAATTAGTAATATAGAAATTAACTTATCAAGATATAAGCACCCCATTTAAGATAATGTTCTCAATTGTAGCATCATTTTGTTTTCCCTTCTAAATTTAGTATGTATTTTTTCGTTTTTACGATATTTGAATTTTTATATTTATATTAAGAAGTGGTTTTGAAGATACAATAGTCAAAATTAACTCCTTATATGTTAGTTCATCAATCAGTTATAGTTTTAGAACGTTTAGAGTTAGTTTTCTAATTATATAAGACTTAGTAATATGGAAATTAACTTATCAAGAAATAAGAACCCTATTCAAGATAATATTTTAAAACTTTAGTGACACTTATAATAGTTATAATTTTATTTCACATTAAAAATATAATACGATGAGGTGTCAAGCAAAAAAGTCATATCTCTGTGATGATGTGTTGCGTAAATAAAGTCACGCTTCACTATATATATATATATATATATATATATATATATATATATATATATATATATATATAAGTGAGGAAAAAATATGTATTTTTTTCAAGTGCATTGTTTACTTTGGAGACACTTAATTTCTTTGAAAGCAATATATACTAAAAACTGGAGAAAAGGAAAAGAAAAAGAAATTACCTAATCATGCGGAAGTGTTTCGACGTCCAAATCGCTACTTTTCTTATCATCAATCGATTTATCTTGCTCGCGGTATTTCGCATCAAATAATCCTTCCAACATACACATAACTTAAGTGACTCGGGTTAAGACGACTTCTCCTGTCATTCAACACTCTCCCGCTCGCTGAAAATGATGACTCTGAAGCAACCGTGGAAGCATGCACCGGTAGGGCTGTAAATGAACCGAGCCGTTCACGAACGGCTCGTGGTTCGTTCTCTATAAAACTCCTTCATGTTCGTTTGTATAATATACGAACAGAACATGAACAAGTTTCTAGAACTCATTTATTAAACGAGCCGAATATGAACACTCCAAAATGTTCACAAACGTGTTCGCGAACAACTCGTCTAAATAATAAATTAATTAAAATATGTTTAAAGAATTAATATTTATATAAATCTTATAAATCAAAATTTAAACCTTGATGTCAATAAGCCTAAAACCCCAAGCCCACTTAAAAATATAGAGCCCAACCCCCAAAAAGCCCAAGCAATGATGCCCAACACCTGAAACCCTAACTATTTTAACTAAAACCTAAATCTAAACACTCACTCACAAATCAGATCACACAGCCGCACTCATTCTCCCGTCGCCTCCCTCTTCTCACTCTCTCTCACTCTCTCTCACACACACATACACACGCACATGACTCATAGATTGAGATCGAACATAATCCCCATGCCTCACAGATAGATCGCACATAGGCCCTCTCTCTCTTCACACGGACATCACAACTTCGATCAGCTCGATGCGTCGATGCCGTCATCACCCATCTTCGATGCCGTCAACTCTCCGTTGCCGAATTCTGCCTGTCGAAGGTCATCGCTTGTCTTCGACGCCATCATCTCCTCGTCGCCGAATTTCGCCTGTCAAAGCTGGAGAAAGCAGTCGATAGCTATGAAGGGGTTGCTGAAAAGGAGGAAAAACGGTCTCTGTCTTTATAGCCAATCGATCAAGATTTTTTCTTTTAGTGTTTTTTATTTCTGCATCCCTCGTTGTATCTCATGTATATAGATTTTTGATTCAGTATAGCTTAATTGCTTGAAGGAATTTGAGAAATTTGAGCAAATTTAGGATTTGACTGGAAATTAAACACGAATACGAGCCGAGTTTTCGAACTCGAGTTCGGCTCGAATTGCTAAACGAGTTGAGCGAGTCGAGCTCGAGTTTCACCGTCACGAACTCGAGCCGAGTTCGAACATCAATGTTTTGGCTCTTAACGAACACGAGCCGAGTTCGAACATGTCAAAAGTTAAACGAACCGAGTTCGAACACACCCATGTTCGGCTCGAACTCGGTTCGTATACAGCCCTATGCACAGGTAGTACATCCTGGACAAGTTGGGATAAAGTTTTAAAAAAAATTCATTTTATTTCCAAAATTTTAACAAATCAAAATTAACCTGTTTTTCCATTGATAAAGTAGAATAATGATAAGTATTGGCATACAAAACAATCTCATTAAAAGAGATAAAACTAGATGAACCTACCGAACTAGAAGTATATTCCCCTCGTAGCTGTCTTGCTACTAGATGTTCAAGGCTATTTCACCACTCGACGATGAACCTTGCCTGTGCCCGTCAGCAGAATTATGATATAGGTTGTACAGATCCTCAAATATCGTAAACACTTTCGTTACAAGTTGGGTTGCGTCTGCATCCGTGTAGCACATCAGTCTTGGTATCTCTTGTATCGAGACTTTCACGCCATGCAACTTTAACCTAAGATCCAAACAAGTGGCTATAGCCAAAATAGTAGGCAAATTTTTTTTCAATATTCATTAAATTTTTTTCAATATTCATTAAATTTTTTTCAATATTCATTAAATTTTTTGTCCATCTCTTTTACTATTTCCTGAAAGAGTCCTACATATCTCCATTTCGTTAACATTGTGGCCATTTTGAGAATTTTTACTATAGCGGAAGGGGATGTGAGATAGTATGTACCAGACAATAAATTGGTAGGCGTGTAAAATATCTCCAAAAATTTAGATAGCTGTGCAGCCATCTGCCATTCCACGTGAGTTAGCAAGCCTTCTGGGAACATGGTTAGTAGGAAATACGTATACACTTCTTTGTATATCAGAATATGTAAAATCATATGATATGTGGAGTTTCACCTATGGACGACAACTGTAAGTGGTCTCCAACGTGGCAAATTATATTGAACATACAAAACTTTAAATTATTGTGTTCTCGGACCCGAACTATTAATAAATGATGCCATACCTCTTATTTTGAGAAGAATATCTTCTACAACAGCTAAATCATCTTGAACAATTAAATTAATTATATGACAAACACATGGAATATGTAATAACTCACCAACAAGTACAGGTTGAAGACTTTCCTTTAAGGCTAAAATAACAGCTTTATTGTTAGAAGTGTTATCAAAACTAATACTCATAGTCTTGTTCTTTATTTTAAACGTGGTACATGCTTTAATTATAATAGTAGTAATGTTAGCTGCATCATGCGGATAAGGAAATAGTTCGAAAGCTATGATTTTCTTGTTCATGGTTCAATCAGAATCAATCCAATGGGACGTCACACAAACGTAACTAACAAAAGAAGATTGCCAAACATCTGAAGTAAGACTAACTTTACCATCAAAATTATAAAAATAATTAATCAAGCGTACTTTAGCAGCATTATACTGTCTAAGTGTAACACCCCGAACCCAAATATATTTTTAATGAGTTAATTAAATTTTTAGCAACGAAATTTTAGTTGCATTGATTTTTTATTTTTTTGGGAACTTTAGCGACGAATTGGTGAGCGTTAAATTTTGTTATCTTTAGTGAAAATGTTTAGAAACTATAATTAAGTTGTAATTTAATGATTGTAGTTATAAGATATGCGTATTTAGATCTTTAGTGACGATTAGCGTGACCGAATTCTACCGGTAACTTTTAGCAACAACTAGCGTAGTGGGCTTATGTCAACCCGTTAAAAATTTTCTAGTGCATTATTTTGTCAAAAATAATTTTTTGGGCCATTTTGTAATAATAGAAAATTCCGGGTTAGTTTTGAATAACTTACAAAAATTTTAAGGGGTTTTTGAAAAAAATTTCAACTTAGGGTTTTATTATATATTGTGATCATGTTGCGTAGCCATCGAACACTCATTCCCTTCTTTGTCTGCTGCATTTTGAGAGAGAAAGAGAGATACAGAGGGACACAGAGAGAGAGAGAGAGAGAGAGAGAGAGAGAGAGAGGGGGGGGGGGAGGATCGAAGGACTTTTTGGCGATCAAAGGACTTTTCGATAAGTTTTTTTTTTTAGCCTTTCTTTGTGCTTAAACTACTTACAGTGTAAAGGGGTGCGGACATGAGAGAACTTGTGAGATCTACATGAGTTTAGGGCTGTTTTGTACCTTGTGGGTTGAGGCCATAGCAATCGAGACTGCCGAAGCAAAGAGAGATACTTGTCAGCCATGGGACTGTTTTGTGACAAAGGGAAAAGCAGCCATGAGAGGACTGCAGATCGGGCGTTAGAGGCCAACCAAGTTGGTTGTAGTAGGCATTTGAGTGTATGAGTAGTGTGTGTCGGTGCGAGATGAGAGAAAACATGGCTGCCGTGCAATTATAGGTTATATAGGTGTCATGAGCGTAAGTGGGTGTTGTTGCCGCGTGAGGGAACAGTGAGAAGAGGGAACGCTGCCGAGAATTTTCTGGCTGTAGTGTTAGACAGTGAGAGTGTATATATATATATACACAAACACACACACACACACACACAAATGATAGAATTAGAACCAATCTAGACTCTGGAAGATTTAGACTTGTTAGGAATTCTCTTGCTACTTATCTTAGATACTTTGTAAATCTAGACTATTTCACTCGAAGAATGAATGAATATTTAGAAAAACTCTTAAAACACCATATAGTTCTGGTAGATGAAGAAAACAATAGTAGATATCATATTTGAATTTTAAAATTTCAGCATGCCGGTTTTGAACTATCATCACAAGAAAATATGTATTTTGCGACGGATTTTTAGCGACGGAAGGTATTCCATCGCTAAAAAGGTCTTTAAGCGACGGAAGATCCGGTCGTTAAAAGTCTGCCGTTTAATACTATTACCGACGGAAGCCACTGTCGGTAAAAGTATTTGTAGATGGACTTTTAACAGCGGACTTTTAGCGACGGAATTATCGTCGCTAAATATTTTTTAGAATATTAGTATTTTTTTGAGGATTGTTTTAAATTATTTAAACGAAGGAATAAAACCGTCGGTAAAAGTCAAACCTTCACCGACAGATTTGTAGCGACGGTATTATTTCGTCGCTAAAGATCCTCGATTTAAATCCACATCTGGTTTCTTTCTCTCTCCTTGTTTCTCTCTCCGAAATTCTTCTCTCACCCACCCACCGACGTTCTCACCTCCGGCGACCTCTCTCTACGGCGACCCACCCCCAGCGACACCCTCCTCCCCCACCCGACGCCGGGCCACCAAGCCTTCCACTACCGCCTTGCTACAAAGCCCTCCACTTGTGCCGTGCGACGAAGCCCACCACTGCCAACGCACCACCAACGCCGCCGCCGTCGTACCCACCTCGAGATCAGTATGTCAATTGCCCTAAATTAATCTTGTTGTTTATTTTTCAAAATTGATTATCAAGCATTTGGCCATAATCACACTTCTGCTTGTATAAGCTCTTCTGAATTTCAATGTACGTACATAAAACATTCGAATTTGTCTTCTCTGCCATGTATAATCTGAATTTGTTTTTAATTTGGACGTTTGGCCATTATTTTGTCTTCTGAATTTGTTGATTATGAAGCATTTGGCAATAATCTGAATTTGTTGTTTATTTGTCTTCTCTGCCATGTATAATCTGAATTTATTGAATAATCTGAACCTCCTAATTGAACCCTAAATTGAATGCCCCAATTCAACCAAACCCTAAATTGCCATAATTGAACCTTAAATTGAAGTAATTGAACCATAATTAAATTCTAAATGGAATGTCCTAACAGAATCGAACCCTAAATTGAATGCCCTGACCTAACCGAACCTTATATTGAATCAATAGAACCCCCTAATTGAGCCCTAAATTGA
Source organism: Escallonia herrerae (assembly GCA_033070095.1). Classification (NCBI taxonomy): domain Eukaryota; kingdom Viridiplantae; phylum Streptophyta; class Magnoliopsida; order Escalloniales; family Escalloniaceae; genus Escallonia; species Escallonia herrerae. The sequence continues at coordinate 163,638 of JAVXUP010000971.1, read as the reverse complement.
AGTAATCGAACCCTAATTAAATCCTAAATTGAATGCCCTAATCGAATCGAACCCTAAATTAAACTAATTGAACCCTAAATTGAATGCCCTAATCCAACCGAACCTTAAATTGAACTAATAGAACCCCCTCATTGAACCCTAAATTGAAGTAATTGAATCATAATTAAATCCTAAATTGAATGCCCTAATCGAATCGAACCCTAAATTAAACTAATTGAACCCTAAATTGAATGCCTTAATCTAACCGAACCCTAAATTGAAATAATTGAACCCCTAATTGAACCCTAAATTGAATGCCCCAAATCAATTGATCCCTAAATTGAATCAATAGAACCCCTTAATTGAACCGTAAATTGAAGTAATTGAAGCATAATTAAACCCTAAATTGAATGCCCTAATCGAATTGAACCCTAAATTAAGCTAATTGAACCCCTAATTAAACTCTAAATTAAATGCCCTAATCCAACCGAACCCTAAATTGAACTAATTGAACCCTAAATTGAATGCCCCAAATCAACCGAACCCTAAATTGAACCAATAGAACCCCCTAATTGAATCCTAAATTAAAGTAATTGAACCATAATTAAATCCTAAATCGAAGGGCTTAATCAAATCGAACCCTAAATTGAACTAATTGACCCTAAATTGAATGCCCTGATCCTACTGAACCCTAAATTGAAATAATTGAACCCCCTAATTGAACCCTAAATTGAATGCCCCAAATCAACCTATTCCCAACCCATCCTGATCTGACCCAAGGGCCCACTAGGGGTCCCGCTTCGCGCAAGTACGTTGACAGATGCAACAGTCGTTCGTCCAATGCATCGAATCGGCCAGCGCACGCACACTCAAATCACGTGCATTTTTTTTTACTTCACACGCCTTGTGCGCGACTTAGGCACAATTTATTTCGTGTTAGCGTGACCCACGGAAGCGCGATCGTCACGCCGAGACCACACGAACACCCTTTCATCCAAAACATCGACCGATGACGTAACCGAAGCGACGGGGTCAAGGGCATTAGCCTTGGCCAAAGCCATGGGGTCGGCCTCGGCCTCCCCCAAGGCCATGGGGTCGGCCTCGGCCTCCATGGGGGGTTGGCCTTGGCCTTCCCCCCTGGTTGTTCACTTTTCGTCCCAAGTCCTTTTTGCACTTTTTTCACTTCGTACGCTTCGTATGTGACTTTGGCACATTGTTCGTCATGTGGGTACGATTCATGTCGACATGCTCGTCGTAACACAACCCCCGGATTCGTCATTGCCCATTGAAGCACCAACCGTCGGCGCGCCCGAAGTTGACCAAAAGGGGGAGTGGCCTTGGTCTCCCTTCAAGGGAGTTGTCCATTGGCCTTGGCCACCCCCTAGGGTCGGCCTCGGCCTCCCCCAAGGCCATGGGGTCGGCCTCGGCCTCCCCAGGGGTGGTGGCCTTGGCCTTCCCCCAATTTTTGGCCTATGGCCTCCCCTCCCGCACACTTGTTTTCTCGAGTCTTTGCACATCCACGATGTTTGCGGACATTCGTGCATCAACCTCGCGACGCCCATCGTGCATCAACTTTGCGACGCCCGTCGTGCACCAACCTCGTGACGTCCGTCGTGCACCAACCTCGTGACATTCGTCGCTCGTGACTGGGCACCGCTTCAGGGATGCCTGTCGCCTAAAGTCGCATGCTACCGCCGAATGACTCGTCGCTGACGACCGCACACCATCACTCCCAACTTTGTCATTATTACATGTTGCATTCATTATTTTGTTATAACAGGCACACTCAACTTATGCCCCGTCTTCGGGACACACGACGTTCGTCGCCGCGCCCATGCGCCACTCTCATGATACGTGCCCCGGGCACCAAGCATTGCTCCTCGACGTTCGTCACTGCGCCCATGCGCCACTCTCATGATACGTGCCCTCGGCACCAAGTATTACTCCGCGACGTTCGTCACCGGGGCCCGTGCACCACTCTCATGATATGTGCCCCCGGCACCAAGTATTGCTCAGCGACGTTCGTCGCCATGTGCCGATTGTAAAAACTTTTTGCTGACGATTGTCAGCTCATACAAACCTGTTCAGGAAAATTCTCACTTATCTCTCTTATATCTGCCCTGTGTTTACTTATGCCTTCCTCCATTGTCAGACTTAGATTGTTCCAAAACATCGGCCAAATAAAGACATTTCATCTCGCTCGTCAATCGAGCTGGAAGCATTCTATCTCTCAGTCCAGGCCTAAGCCCGACTCAGACTTCTAGCAGTTATCTGCCTCCAGGAATAACATTCTTACTGCGAATCCAACAAATCATGAAATCTCATCTCAACCTTGTTTATTGAATCTTAACCTGTTATCTCACATCAACAATTCTCTCACATCTGTTCACGAAGTCTCGCAAAATACTAATCAAAATAATTCTCTAAAGGGTTCCCAAGTGACATAAATCAATTACTGATAAGTCAGATTCTTCACTACCATTTTCCACCCTGATCAACCTCGCCTCTCAGTTTATATCCAACAATTTCAACCTTTGTCACTTTACTTATAGTTACTCAAAGTTTATATAATCAGTTGCTCAAAATTTCCGCAACTTTACCAATCCAATTTGCTGCTTCTATAGGGTCCAATAACCTCCCTGTAGCTAATCCTTTTATTTATTAAGATCACCCAAGATACTCTTATCTCGAGGTTATGGTTAACTAGGATTCGATACTACAGGCTGCTGGTTGCCAATTTCTATGTCATCGAAATTGGAATCGGGTTCATGGTGTTTAGAATCACAACCATCCATTCTAGGGTTCTACTGTTTTCCCCCATAGGGTAGGGTTACCTCTCTACAATCATAATACTCATACAGTATATTTGCCAATCAAAACATCATCTGATCAGGTCTTTCCAATACCGGGCATATTCCTATTCCATCTTACACAATCCTCTTGGAATTTCATCTATCGGGGACCACTAGGCCCTCCATATCATTACCGCTGCCAAAGCTTCAAATTCTGACCATAAGGATACAATAAGCAGTTATCAAAGTTATACCAACACGGGTATAAAGAACAACACAATGACTAGTCAAGGCAGACTTCTTAACTCTACCATCATCCTACCCCACTCTCATTAACCGGAATACCATTCCACAGATTCATGTTACCTAAACCATGTGGTTCCATGCCTACAGATTCATATGCCTATACTTCTAATACCACAAGAATGAACTGCTCTGATACCAACTGTAACGCCCCCGGAAATCCGGAGCTCCGCCGCCCCGAACACCCGGGTCGTTAACCTACCGGATCACACCAAACCTGTCAAATCCTGTACACAACCACATACTTTAGAGCATCTAATCCGATACCGACTCGAATTCTCCAAAATACAAGATTTCAACAAAACCTGCTTAAACTCAAACCATTAAAACCTAGGTTCTTTTCAAGCTTGAATCCCTAAAGGATGAATCAAGAGTACCAACCCACGCAGGGGTCTTACTATACATTGGTGATGGGCTCACCAGAACCTCACGCAGACTCTAACCCATTCCCGAATCTGCTACAGCTTATCATCACCTGTAGAAGGGAATCAAACGGAGAGTGAGCTTTTGAGAGCTCAGTAAGGTCGTACAAGGACTACAGAAGAGATTATAACACGACTCTAAAAATCCAACCGACGATGATTTTCAAGACACTTCGAACGATCAAAATTCAATAATTACCCAAACTGAGTAAAGTTCATCAAAAATAGATACCAAAATACATATCAACAATCAGAACAGATCCAAACTGATCAATAAAAGATCCTTTTCAAGTCCACATTTCTAAGTACCACGAAAATTTCCCTTGCTCAAGGGATTTCAATCCGAGCAGAAATCAAATCAGATAATACGATTAAGGTTTGTCAGGGGATTTCAACCCAAGTACAAATCCTTCTAGCTAAGTACAATGAATGTTTGTCAAGGGCTTTCAACCCAAGTACAAATCATTCTAGCTAACGAAAATCAAAAATCAAATGTTGATCCTGGGCGATTGCAATGCCATTACGGCAAGCTCATATAGTGTACTCATGCATGATGTACTAAAATAATTACTAGTCCACTTGGGTACTAGCCTGCGTTTCATGCAGGATTCAACCAGCCTTATACCGCCTCCCCACTAAATAGGTACCCAGGCCAACACAGAAATTAACAATATCAATGAGCATTAGCATAAGCTCATATCCCCGAAATCAATTCGGTTTCTCATAACAATAATCATACTGACATAAGTCAGCATTCGGGATTTTCAGAAGAAATCAGATTTTTCAGAAGAAATCAGAATTTCAGAAGAAAATCACAGATAAACAACAAAAACAATTACGAACATATATCAGATTTAGACATAACAATTCAGAAGAAATCAGAATTTCAGAAGAAAAATCATAGATAAACAACAAAACCGATTACGAATAATTAGCTCGCAATAATAGGCGAGCATCACAAGATTTCCAAACAATCGATTCAGGTTCAATATTGAGATTTTCAGGGCAATAACATGCTGATAGCCATACAAATTTCAGAGTTCGGCATTAGCCGTAAGTAAATCAAATAAGTACTTACGAGTACGAGTAATCGAAATAAGGGTTCGGACAAAGTCCTTACCCAGGGTTCAGATAGAATCCCTTACCTGGATCCGCAGCTAAATTATCCTAACCGGAAGTCTTTAGCTTTAACCTAAACGGAATAATCGAACCATTAGAAACAGTCTACAGAACAAGATTATAACTTAATACGAACTCACACATACTCCCAAAATGAACCTCCCCTCACAGGGTATGTAAAATTATCGAAACACCCCTAGGGTGTAAAATTACCGAAATGCCCCTCTTGGACTTAAATTATCCAAACGGCCTTCCCGTAAGTAGAATCATTGAAATAAACTTTCCATATGTAAATTTATGCCAAAATACCTTTCTTAGGTCAAATTACCAAAATACCCCTTCGGGGTGGCAAATTACCAAAACACCCCCGTTACACTTTAATTCTCAAAATGACTTTTCCATAAGCAAAGTCACTGAAATAATCTTACCGTATGTAAATTTACTTCAAAATATCGCTTATAGGTAAAATTATCAAAATACCCCTTCGAGGTGGTAAATTACCAAAACACCCCTGGGGGTTTCTGGCACCGGAAAAATCTCAAAAATATCTTAAACCGCTATCTTAAGCATCCCAATGTTATTTCTGGCCTAAAAAGTATTTTATAAAATTTTCGTCCGAAAATCCTGAACTGGTGTCCGGACCGAGCGCTAAAAGGCCAGTTTTGTGAAAAAATACCTATCGGCCTCGGAATGATCCAAAATTTTAGATACTGAATCATATCTATAAAATAGGGCTTCCATAAAATTTTCAGGTTAAAATAACTTGGTTTGATATGCTAAATAAATCGATAAAGTTCTTCAATCAGTACCCTAATTTAGCGCCCTTCGCGGACTCCAAAAATTCCCAAAATTTTCCAGAGGGTAGATCTAGTAAAAATATTGGGTGTTACTGTTTTGAGTTTTGTCTAACTTGGACCCTAACTATTTATGACAATTTGTAGAAAAACCTGCCTAAATAAATTTCCTCTTTAGTGACAATTTCACTTCCTATTCAAATTCACACACACACACACACACACACTAAAACACCTAATTTTCACACAGTCATCATCTTCCCCAGTTTTTCAGCTGAAACAACTTCCTGCCACATTCATCCATCACCCACGAATTCACAAACGCACACACTACTTTCTTTAAACACACAATTACTCACCTAAACACTCATCACCCTTCCTTGATTTCGTGTATACACACACATACACACAATTCATCAACTCACACTGCTGTGGCCATGAACACACATACACACACAACCTGCTATAACCCGGAAAACACACACTAGTCACAAGCACACAACGGAACACACATAGCGTCGTACACTGCCATACACCAACACATCCCAATCCTTCTATACACGATTCCATTCTTAAACCCACATACCCGAACCACCACAGTCACGACACACACACACACACACACACACACACACACACACACACTGTGACACAGTAATACACATGAACACACAGAAATTTAACACACTGACTAGGGTGGAGAGATTACCCTCTTCGAAGGTGTCCTTAAATCTCTCTTTTTTTTTATTTCGATTCACCCCTTGCCCGAGCCTTGCTTCCCTCTCTCTATTTTTCTTTCTCTTCTCTATTTCCTCTTCTGTCTCTGTTCTGTTCTTCTCCTTTCCCGAAAGGGAAAGGTTCCATTTTTGTCTTTTCTTTATTTTTTTTTGTTTTTGTTTTCTTTCTTTAAACTTATCCATTCTTTCTCAATTATCATCTCTCTTTTTTTCCTAGCTTAGTCATTAAGCTAGTAGGAGGTGGCACTCCCACAATTTTTCTCAAAATTTCAAATTAACCCCCAAGATTTTCCAAAATTACGAAAATGCCCCCAAAATTTCAAAAATTACATTTTTGCCCCAAAATTATTTTAAGCTTTCACAAGTTTCTAATGCTCAAGTATTGCTCAAAATTAACGACCGTTTATTTTTTAGAGCCCGAATGGTTATTTTAATCGGCTCCCAAAGTTCGAGATATTACATATGGGTTGCTTCTTTAAACCTAAAAATTGTCGGAGTTGATCAATCTTGTTAGGTAAGGGATGTAACGCTTTTGCTGTGGTATGGGTTGCTTCTTTAAACTTAAAAATTGTTGGAGTTGATCAATCTTGTTTTGTAAGGAATGTAACGTTTTTGCTGTGGTATAGGTTGCTTCTTTAAACCTAAAAATTGTTGGAGTTGATCAATCTTGTTTTGTAAGGGTCTATACGTTTTTGCTTTGGGAAATGTATCTTTCGAAATCCGAAGGTTTATGCTTCGTCAATTTTAGTTCATCTATATTTGTTTGCATTTGATTTGTCCCACTTTTGCCCTTGTTGAGAACATTGTTTACCCTTTTCATTTGTGCCCTGATGATGCACATCTTTGAATCTGTACATTTGTGACTGTCAATTTAAGATTGACACTGACTATGTTGAACAACTCTCGAAATAGAGAGGGTCCTATGGACACATGTTTGTTATGCTAGTGAGCCAAAGACTCCTAGTACACTCCGGTAGCACACGTTTGATGTTTGTATATTTGGTTCGACATTTGGGTCTTATGACCATCATAGTCATCATATGTTTGTAGCGTACCCGACATATAATTGACATGTGTTTTGGGTTAAATACTTAATGACGTTTGCTTTGGTATTTGACAGTAAGATATGGTTACTCATTTTTGCACCTTCAGGCTTGTATTCGATTTGGGTTCTTTGGATCACTTAATGAACATATCACATATTTGATTCGCTTTATTTGCATCATAGTCAACTGCTATCACTTGTTCGTCAAAGATTTGGTATCGTTTTGGACTACGAATTATTGTATTTGCTTCCCATCTGTTTTTCACTTACTAGGCTATTCAAGCTCACCCCCCGACTCGTTTGTTTTGTCCTTTACCACGGGTAGCAGACGTGATTTGGCGCATGACATGTCTTGGAAAAGTTAGAGCATTTAGTTTTGTTAGTGTAATTGAGCAATGTAAATCATTTGAGAACTCTATCCAGAAGTGGATAATTTGGCTTTGAGACTTGAAATTTATATTAAATAGTAGAGTCTTGGTCATATTAGTTGGTTTTAGTGGATTTGATGATGAGGATTTTTTAGTTAAGTTTTTGAAATGATTGTATTTGACTCTTGGATCTTTTGAGATAATTAAGATAGAGATTTAGATAATTGTGTTTGTGGTATCGTAGATGCTTTGCTATAGCTTTATAATAGTTATGTCATCGACGTGTTTGGGTCTTAGTTTAAGGAAGTGTATGGACCCTAAAATTAGAGTATTGATCTTATGAGTGAAATTGAATAATGAAATTCATTTTGGAGAACTTTACCCCGATATGGGTAATTTGATAGAATAAATTTTTGGTGTAAATTGTTTCACCGCTGTATTTAGTAATTGTTTTGTAATGGAATACTCATTGGAAGAATTATTTTGAGAACGATTTGGCATAGACTTTTGTTTGTAGAGACATTTTTATCTTAGAGGATTTAGTTGCTCTGTGTATACCGTTATCTGTAATGGTATAAAAATGAAGTTTGATGTTAGTCGTAGCCTCTCGTTTTGGGGGCGTGACATGAAGTAGGAGTCTAGCACTGTTTAATGCGACAGTCAAAGTGCCATACATCTGACCAAAAATTAGATGTTCCATGAACGGACCAAGCACATTGATGTCAGGTTTCATTTTATTCAGGATGTGATTTCTCATGTTACTTTTATGGTAGAGAAGATTTCCACAGATGAAAATCCAGTGAACATGATGACAAAGCATATTTCAGAGATCAAGTTTAAGCACTGCTTAGATTTGATAGGTATCAGCGGAATTTGAGGTGCAGAATTTGAGGTGCAGCCCTAGGGGGCAGGTGTGGTAGCAGCAGATGATATTTTTAGGTTGTTTGTGGCTTGTTTTATCCAAGCAAGCCAAGGTGGAGATTTGTGATAATGTGTCTTGGATAAAAAAAACTAGGAATGTGTAGGTGTCCCACATCGATTATTCAGAGAATGTTACGACTTGTCCCTAAGTATATAAGTGGTCTTGTCCTACATTGGTTATTTAGAGAAAGTCACTACTTATATCTAAGTATATATATGTTGTCTTGTATTGTGTTTTAAGTACAAGAGAGAAGAACCAATCTTTGTTAGAGTTTGTTGAGAGAGACGAAGATCTGTAAACTCCATAGCCAGTCATAGTGAAAACGCTGCTACCACTGTGGAGTAGACTTTCGCTAAATCACGTATATCTTGTGTCTTGTGTGCCTTATTTTCTGTTATTGTTTCGATTCTCTTCAATATTGCTTGGTGCGAAATCTAGTATATTTCTTTTACACGAATTTAGGTATATAGAATGCATTAGTTCTGTTATGATTGTATGCTAAAGAATGGACATATTGTTCCATGGAAGAGAAATTTGCTTCCTTTCATGACCATTTGAAACAAGTCTTTACGCATGTTGACGCATGTTTGTCTCGTAATTGACATAACAATTTAGTGTTGGGTCTCCAATGTCTTTCGTACTACTCAACTGAGTTCATGTAAATCTGAACAGAAAAAGTGAAGGAGTCAAGTTCGAAAAATGTTTTTCTTTTTTTCAATGACACAAAGGATATACCAAAGCGAGTAAATAGACATGTCTCAGTCAATGACACCCAACATTTATATGTAAGTTGTCCGTTAACCTTCAAATGAATACTAAGTTTAAATAGTGGTGCAAGTTCGTTTACATGTTCAAGTAGGTAATGCCAAAGTTAACTTTCACTATCATGCTACTATGAATCCTTGTAACGAACCTCTGACCATTCATGTCCATTATTCCTTTAGCTTGCTTGGACAATCGGTGAAAGGCAGTCCAATTGACTTTCCGGGGAAGGGGGCATTGATGTATAATTTAAACCTGATTATCTTGCACATTTCCCCTGTACAACACCATTCCTCGTGGAAAAGATAATGATAATAATTACCTTATAACCAACAAGAAACACCATTCCTCGTGGAAAAGATAAAGATAATGATAATAATTCCCTTGTTTGGCTTTGGACCGATAACCCCGAGTTTGTAGAGAACTCATAAATCATATGTAGCATATTGCCAGGAAGTCTTCGTTCTCAAGAAAATGCATGAAAATTGAACTCACCTCCTTTCGTCTCAACCCTATAAATAACAAAAACAAAATGAAATGTACCAACGGTCCAAAAACATACATGAAAGACAACTTGCCTTTTGTTTCTATTGCCTCCTTCTGAGCAAACTTTGCAAAGACAACCAAGATCAAGATTTGTGATTATTGTGAAGGAACAAATTCATGTATCCAACTATGACAGGAAGTTGTGGAGCAAATTTGTAAATATCAGTGAATGACCTAGAATGCTTCATATTTCAAAGAAATGTGTATGCATATTGAAACTCCAACTCCATAATATCTTCAACCAGTATTTTTAAAAATTTTAACTTCTTTGTATCTTATAAATTTATTAATGGAGGTATATAAACTCAGTGCCAAGGAAAAGAGAAGGTAAGAAGTAAATGAAGATAGAAAAAACGTACAAATGTTAGGCAGGAGTGTGTATAACTACGTGCACATGATGGTGGATAGGTGGCAGTGAGGTGAGTGGTGAGAATGACGCACGTAGAGCAATAGGAGAGGGAGAGAAGACGACAAGGGACATAGGCAGTATAGCATTTTTGAATGCATCTAGGGATGGCAATAAGACCCGCAACTGGCAGATCCCGACCCGACCCGCTCCTATAGGAGCGGCTCTTTTTTTTTTTTTTGTGACTTTGACCGGACCACGGGGCGGGTATGATTTTTCTTAAAAAAATTAGCAGCGGGTATGGTATTTAGTCTAACCGCCCTGTGACCCAGTCCCGCCCCCGTATATTAACCCAATTCATCTATCTATCATAGCCGTCCATCCCACATATATAAGATGTCCTTATCATCCATTCATCCCCACTCCCCAACCCTAATTTCCAAATTCCAATCACTTTCACCCTGCCGACAACAAGAGCAAGTGCCGCGGCGCCGTGCCAGCCCTAATCTTCATCTGCTGACAAAGGTACCGCGCCGTCGACTGACCTGCGACTTTGCACCGTGATGGCGTGATCGTTACCTTTCTCTCCCTCTCCTTCGCACCTGCGACTGAACTTCTCTCCATCTCCTTCGCACCTGCGACTGAACTTCTCTCCCATTCCTTTGCACCACAGCTGCTGTGCTCGCTGTCATCTGAGCATATTGGGCTAGCGTGATTGCTGCCATGATCTACTGCCAATTTCATGGTAAAAAAGGAGGTTTGCCAAGTAACAAAGCAGAGCGGGGCGGGGTAGGGTGGGGACGGGTTTTCTAAAGCATTTTGGGGTCGGATATGGATTTACAATTGTATAACCCGGTGCGGGGCGGAGTGGAATTTCAAGGGTAGCGGGGCAGGTGCAGATCTTATAAGATCCGTATCCGACCTGCCCTATTGCCATCCCTAAATGCATCATTGTCTATGTGGTCTTGCTTAATCGCTTTAGCCTTATATATGGTATAACATCAACGGTTCATTTATGTTGGTTTCATTTGTTTGTCTAGTTGACGAGGAAAACATCACTATAACAGTGACGCTGCATCATCACCGCTGATGTGGTATCACCGCTCAATTATATTTTTGCAATTTCCAGTGGTCATCCCCATCATAATCCACATAACAATGAGATCCTCGTCAGTTCCACCCAATATGAAACGGAGACAACAAACTCAAATGCAACTCTTCTTCTTTCCCAATTGGCGACTATTATACGGTGGCAATGAACAAAACTATGGAAATGAAACTAGACGGAGGCAAGGGAAAATGGGGGTGGAGGGTGGGGTGGTTGAGAGTTAGGGTTGCTAGCCAAATGTCATCGTCAAGATCCGATGAAGATGGCCGAGATCCATGTATGCCATCATCATCCATCCATTAAATCGTCCTGGCTGTGGTTCCCATCGATTCACCATGGCCATCGATCTTACCAAAGGCAAAGGCCGTCGATCCTGTTGAGTCACCATGTCATCTTTTTCGTAGACTCGCTGTAATATCCCACATCGGTTTTGGGAGAGTTTATGATTGATCTTATAAGACCCTGCCTATGAATTCATAAGTACCTACTTGGCTAGCCCTTTTGAGGGAGGCAATGCCTTGTGGTGGGGCCGTGAACCCCGTTACAGATGGTATCAGAGCCGACTCTCAAAAGCTCGGGCTGGGATATCCAGTCGGGTTGCCGATGGTTTGGGAAACGAAGGCAAGCCCGGGTATATCTCACATCAAGAGGATGGTTGGGGCAACGAAGGGTGAGCCCGGTATATCCCACATTGGCTAGAGCGGAAGATTATGAGCTATGTGTGATCGAGCCTTAGCAAATGCTAAGGTATAAGGAGGGGAGATTGTAATATCCCACATCGGATGTGGAATAGTATGAGATGACCCTTATAAGACCTTGTCAAGGAACTCATAAGTACCTACTTGGCTAGCCCTTTTGAGGGAGGCAATGCCCTGTGGTGGGGCCGTGGATTGGGTCGTTACAGATAGTATCAGAGCCGACTCTCGAAAGCTCGGGCTGGGCTATCCAGTTGGGTTGCCGATGGTTAGGAGAAACGAAGGCAAGCCTGGGTATATCCCACATCAAGAAGATGGTTGGGGCAAATAAGGGTGAGCTGGGTATAGCCCACATTGGCTAGAGAGGAAGATTTTGGGCTATGTGTGATTGAGCCTTAGCGAGGACACTAAGGAATAAGTTAGGGAGATTGTAATATCCCACATCGGTTGTGGGAGAGTTTATGATTGGCCTTATAAGACTCTGCCTATGAATTCATAAGTACTTACTTGGCTAGCCCTTTTGAGGGAGAATGCCCTATAGTGGGGCTGTGAACTGGGTCGTTACACTCGCAGTGGCCATCGATCCCATCGAATCGCCATGGTCTTGGTTGACTTGTCATCATCTTTGCCAGTTCCATTATTGTTGTCAATCACCGCGTTCACGTCACTATGTTTATGTGTTAATGCTTAGCTTTAATTGGGCGGTGATACCACATTAGCTATGATGACGTGTTGTCTTCGTTATACTAACCACACGAGAGTGTCATCTTTTAATTTGATTTCTTCAAAGAGGGTAATTTTGGAATGAAATAACCAAAAATTATTGAGTTTTAAAGTTAGAGAGACTGGTTGTTATGCTCGTGTGCTGTACGAAATAATTTGAGGATTTCTTTTAGATAAGTCACCCAGATAGGTACACCAAATAATTTTGTCTTTGATATTACAGAGTCCCATAATGAGCAAGTTCAACTTTTTTCAAGGTAGGTCCAACCAACTTTTTCCATAAAAGTAATAGAAGTCTACATTTAATGATTTACTGCCTGATTACGAGTTTGCTTATCTCAATATATAGACCAAAATAAAATTTTTTTAGAAGGAAACTTAGAGGCTAAACTAACTTTGACTTACCTACGTGTCATGAGAAACAGAGCAAAACACCCTCAAAGAGTTTAGGTTTTGATTAGAGGTCTGCAACCATTATTACTTATTATTATTATTATTATTATTATCCATGCTGGCAAAATAAGTGGTAGATTTTATTGCCTTCACATATGTGGACCATTCTAGGCTACCAATCAGGTTGGTCTACGAGAGTTCTTCAGGGATAAATGGAATTTGAAATGATGAAAGCAATTTTTTCTGTTGAAAACCGGCAGATGACTGCTTCCAGATCAACCTTCGTGCGAAAGTCCTCAGCCCAGGTGACGTTACCGGAGCTGAGTTGTCCATCATAAACGCAACATAACCCTGCTAGATTACAGAGCAACTCTGAATACATAACTTTATATACATAAAACTTCAAAAGGGCATCATTATAAAAAATTTCACTACAAAGTTTAGCATAAACACAACGGAAGTTTTAAAATATAACATCTAGATCTCAAAACACGGTTGATACTGTCTTACGTCCCCTTTTTTTAAAATCAAGTCAACTTCGCCTTCCCTTTCCCCGACGTCTCACCCAGTTCAACCTTACCACCTGAAACAACATAGATAAGGAATGAGCACAAATCGCCCAGTAAAGATAACACGAGGATTAACGTGCATAATCGATGCAACAACCTCAGGGGAATAATAATCAATCAAACGATATCAAAGAATCAAGAGTTCAATAAATAGCGCATCATCAACCTAATGGCCGAAAGTTATATTTTTTTTGTTAAACTGAGCAACTTTAAGGTCCAATAGAACAAAATTATTTTTCACAATTTTATGGACATGACTAACCGACTGACAGACTATATAAGTGAACAATAAATCAATAACGGCCAAATTAAACATCAATGAAATACAAGTTTAAAATTGTTAACATCAAGATAAGGTCAAGTGTAATGCAGACTCGGACCCAACTGATTAGATCCGACCAAACACGACAGACTCGACTCGTGCGCCATACATCCTGTGATCATATCTCACATGCCTTCTTTTCATATAATATCCCTTATTACAAGATGTTCATCTCAGTCTTAGGTAATTAAAAAAGACTCTAACACAAGAAGGGAACTCACGAAGAGTGTTCGTCCCCAACCATGCTACTGCCAAACTACAAGTTACACTAACTGGACGGGCTAAGGGAAATGATTTCACCTTACATCCTTAATCAATCAATAAATCAATCAAGAACTTCTAGTCACACAAAACTGACTGATGTTCAACACCACAACTAAAGTTGACACCAACATCACCCACAGAACGGACTAGGGAGAAAATTAACCACAAGTCCTCAACAATAGTCCTAACTAAGAGGGACATGGGCACAACAACCACCGAAATCTCATATCAACCATGCAACATTCACAATACACAACACTATCAACGACATGTATGCTAAGCGAAGCAAATCATAGCATACAAGGAATTGCGTTATTCTTACCTGACTAGCTTTTAGACAATGTGACCAGCAACCTCAGATTACAACAAGCGGGGTCACCTAATAAAATAAGACGTTGCTCGTCAGACACTATTCAAACATAAATACACAATTTATTCTACTCATTCTCTATCAGTTGATTGTAACGTCTTACAACGGTCAGTTATCCCGACTCGATAACCGAATCTTTAACCTAACCTTATTGATGCATTAATATTAATACTCCTTCATTTAGGTTTACTAAACCCATTCCTCACTTCCCGTCACTCAGAACGCTTAATTACGCGTTTCTCAAAAATTTAGTGTCGATACGGTAAATTACCAAAATACCCCCTGATGGCCGTTACAACCCCAACACCGCTTCAAAACAACTTTTCAGAAGTCTTACATCCATTCTTGGACCAAAACGTCATTCGAAAAATTTTATAGAGAAAATTACCAAACCCCCCGGTTTATGTACAATTACCAAAACACCCCTTGGCAACCTTCACCCCTACAAAAATTCCAAAACCACTTTAAAATATTTTTAAGATTCTACATTCATTTTTTGGACTAAAAGCTCTCTACAGGAATTTTTTGCTCAAAAAACAATTAATGGAGAGCTTGAAAGCCGGCTCTGCTAAAAAAATGCTATCTGCTTCAAAATGTTCTGAAACTTCAGATATTGAAGAATCTTACCATTTTAAGGTCCTCATAAAATAGTTACGTAAAATTGCGTTAGTTTGCTATTTTTAAATTTACGATGTTTCACAATAACCGTGTTAGTTAACCCCCTTCCTGACCTTAGAAAAATCTGAAAAATTTTCACATTATATATTTCATAAAAATAAGTAGTCTTTTTTTTTTTTTGGTAATTTGTCCAAATATGCCTTGAACTATTTTTCAAATTTCAAACAATGGGGGACTGTATGAAATCTAGCTACCTTTAGCGACAATTACAGTCACTATTCATTGCCATATGAATTAAACACACACAGTAACCCACCTTAACACACCCACATCTTCTTCTTCTTCCCACTGCCGAGCATCCACTCCCCCACACTCATGAAATTCTCCTCTCACCCACCTAATTTCACACTCCTAACACCCCTTAATCTCTACTACACCCAATTATACCACACAACACACCCACATCTTCTTCATAAACCCAGCTGCTGCTCTTTCCGTCCCCTTTCCCTTTTTTTTCATGCACACAAACAACACTTACACCATTTCACACACTACACCCCCTCTCTTTCACTAACCCTTGCACCATCACACAACACCTTTCCCTACCCTTTTTCCACCATAAAATCACACACAAACACAGCAACACTGCTGCCATAGCAGCGGATCAGGATCCCCTGCTGTAACCATGGTTACAGCAGGGGTGCTGTCCTTCTGTTTGTGAGAGGGGGAAGAGAGAGAGGGAAGAGAAAGAGAACCATGGTTACAGCAGGGGTGCTGTCCTTCTGTTTGTGAGAGGGGGAAGAGAGAGAGAGGGAAGAGAAAGAGAACCATGGTTCTCTGGTTCTCTCTCTCTCTTCCCCCTCTCACAAACAGAAGGACAGCACCCCTGCTGTAACCATGGTTACAGCAGGGGATCCTGATCCCATAGCAGCGGTGTGCTTCACCCACGCACACCCAGTACACACACATCACATTCATAACACACACTTCTCACACATCATTCCCCTTCCCTTGGCAGCCTCCACAACTGCCCCCTCCCCTTTAACCCTCCAACACCCACACAGCACACACATAACTCACAAACCCATACCTCATGGTAGGCTAACCCATATATATGCCATAAACAACACTCCAATTTAATTCATTTTAAACCTTAATTGGAAATGGAAAGAGAAGGCTTACACTTTTGGATTTAGGTTTTCTTTTCTTTCTTTTTTCTTTCTCCTTTCTCTCTTTTCTTCTTCTTCTCTTCCCTCATTTTTCTTCTCTCTACCGAATGCTTTGTTTTTCTCTCTTTTTTTCCTTTCCTCTTTATTTCTCCAAACACTACAAGAAAAAAGGCTATTAGCGACGGAAAAATCCGTCGCTAAAAGTTTTAGGGACGGATATACTGTCGCTAAAAGTTCCTCGTATAAAAGCCCGTTACTAAAAGTTTGGCTACGGAATTTTTAAATCCTTAGTCTAATATTGCAATTTTTGCGACGGAGTTATTTATTAATTAGCGACGGAATATCCGTTGCTAATTATATTTTACGTATTTTAATTTATTTTCTATTTTGTGAAATTAGCGACGGAATAAATTTTTTAGCGAGGGAACATTCCGTCGCTAAATAGGATTTTTGGCCACGGAATATTCCGTCGCTAAAAAGATGATAGAAGAAACACTTTTAGCGACAAAATTAATTCGTCGCCAAAAGTAAAAAAAAATTTAAAATTTTTTTATTTTTCTATTACCCAGACCTGTAATAAAATTTTCAATTCTCAACAACGCACAATAATCAATACACAAAGAAATATATATAATCAATTATAAAAATATTTATTATAAAAATACTCATGATGTATAAGCTGGGGGGGACAAGCTGGGACCGGGCACGAGAAGGGGCTCATCAGGGGTTGCCGAGTCCCGGATCTGGATCCTGCTGATCCGGGGCCGGCTTGGCATGTCCAGTAGTGGTACCCTGCTGATCCTGCTCCTTGATCATCCTCAACACCACCGTAGCAATGCGCTGGATCTCCTCGTCGTCCAACAGATGCTGAGGAGCCGGTGTCTGTGGAGGGGCAGCGGGGGTTGAGGACGCTCCTATCACGGCACGAGCAGTCGTGCTAGGCAGGCCGCGTATGCGGCCTTTCGGCCGATTGACGACCTCCGGCGTATCCAGCCATCGCTTCAATGCCCCAGTACTCGCACCCGTACTAGTGGACGCTGATGGCTGTCCGGACTGCTGCTCGGACCCCCTAAGCTGTTCATACGAGGCCTGCAAAAACAGTGATTTAAAGATATGTTAGGGCATTAATTAACGCAACAGACATTGAGGATAGAAAGACAAAAAATTAACAACTTAAACAAATTGACTCACATCGATCCGCCGGGCAATATCTGAAACATAGTCGCCAGCCCGGTGCGCCTCGTCCTTGTCCTTCTTCCGCACGTGCGTCTGATTATACGTCAGAGCTATGACCTCATCCTCCTCCAGATCCGGGTGCTCGACCGCATTCTTGTGTCGGACGATGTCGTGTGGCACCGACCCCCCCGTGTGCGTCGGATCTCTGTTCTGTCTGTTCTCGACCCCGCTCTTACTCTTGGCGTCCCAGCCTGGATCCGCAGCCCACCGATCTATCATCTCCCCCATACAGTCGGAGATATCCAATGTGGGGGATATCTCGTCATCTCCGTCATCGGGGCACCCTAGGGCAGCATCTTCTTTGCCCGGTCCCGTGCGTCGTGGAGCCATCGGCGGTAATTCTTGCCGATGTAAGCAAAGAAGGCCTGCTGATTAGGCAAGTCAAACGTGAACCCCTCCTGTAAGGCATTCAATAACACAAATTAACTACAGAAAACAAACTCTAATTAAACAAATACTATAGCAGGAAAAAAATACTTCACCGTACCAGCCACTCCTCCCATAGGGACTCCCTCGCAGCGGCATCCCAGTCCTTCCAGTACAGGCGTGGCTCGAAGAATCGGCCCTTCACAAGAACGCCGATCTTCGTCCTCGCCTAATTCTCCAGGATCCTGCCAAAGAAGTAAATAAATAAATTAATATAAATTAACACCCCAAAATTTTAAATATAAGGCATGATGTGATTTTTTTTACTTACAGGCCCTCCTGGGTGAACGTAACTCTCTGTTTACGCTGGGGGTCAATGCGTACCCCCTGTGTTGGGCCACGGCCTCGTCAAGATCCTATAAAACACAGACATTAATACAGTTCAAATATACTTTAAATATAAGGCATGATGTGATTTTTTTTACTTACAGGCCCTCCTGGGTGAGCATAATTCTCTGTTTACGTTGGGGGTCAATGCGTACCCCCCGTGTCAGGCCACTGCCTCGTCGAGATCCTACAAAGCACAGACATTAATACAGTTCAAATATACTTTAAATATAAGGCTAGCGAAAATGTACTAAACACCATTATTAACTATACCTGAGGTAGAACCCATGGAAGAAGGAGAATCAGCGCGCGTGTGGGATGAATCTCCGACGGGCTGGGGCGACGGCTGGGGTTAGGGCTGGGGCAATAGCTGGGGCCTCATCTGCTGTACGCGATCACTCTGTGCCTCGTCATCAGTGGGCAATGACGAGGTGGGACCCACCGGGGAGGAAGCAGCTCGGCGTCCAACCCGGCCACGAATAGCCCGTATCCTATCCATATCTGACTTCGTATAGATAAAATACAAATACATTAACACATTAAAAATAATAATTTGGCAGAAATCATCATCGGCACTATATATATATATGAACGGAGGTGCAAAAACACATCAATATGAACCAAGTTCTAAAATGTTACTACATTTTTCCCGGTGATGTTACAACATTACAAGTCAATCATTTTCAGTTTGAGAATCATCATTATCTTCATCAGTTTCCTCGTCGTCCTCTTCTTCGTGGGACTCGTCGTCCTCTTCATCTTCTAATTCATCCTCTTCATCAGTAGACTCAGTCACATCATCTCCAACACTTTCCACGTCTTTCGCGTCATCATCTACGACTTCTTCTCCTACATGAAGTGTTGTTGGAAGAGGAAGATCGTCCTCCTCGTTGTTGACCTCAACAGGGAACAAGACAGGTGGTTGGTCGGCTTGAAAGGAGTCTAGCTCACTGTCATATGTCACGGGCAATTTCTTGGACTTGATAATTGTATACCAATGAGATTTGGGATTGGCGACGTCCTCCGCGTAAAAGACTTGTACAGCTTGACTAGCAAACACAAAGGGCTCGTCTGATGCAAGTCTTGACTTGACATTGACATCTACAATCCCTTGAGAGCTAACACGATTCCTCTACTGCATGTGACATCAAACCACGTACACTTGAACATTACCAGGCGGTTTTGGGAACCCAAATATGTTAGCTCAACAATCTCATCTAGCTCTCCGTAAAAGTCCATGCAATTCTCGGCATAACAGTCGCCGTTGACCAAGACTCCACTGTTTTGGGTTTTTTTGTTCGGTCATCATCTTTTACGTTAAACCTAAACCCGTTGATGATATAGCCTCCATGACAGGATGTTTGTTTGTTAGGGCCTTCAGCTAGTAATTTCAAGCAGGAGGCCACTGGTCTATCCATTGACTGAACCTATTGTAGATGACGGTAAAAATTAAGGATAAATCAGTATACTAATTGGCCACAGAACTGTATATAACACATAATATAATTTCGTTAAACAATCTTACACGCCTTTTGAACCACTGTACAAATTGTGATTTGCGATGAGATTCAAGTCCAGCGGGATCAGTGATTAAAGATTCCGCATCGAACTCATTGCAAACAATGTAACTGCAATCTTATCACACACTTTGAATTATGTACCACAATGTAAGTGAATTAAGACTCTAACTTACTCAACGAACGTCGAAACTTCATTGCAATTTAGAAGGGCATATATTGTTGCAGCACTGTACTCTTCATTTGTTAGCCATCGAGTATACGTTCGGCCCAATGGACTACCTAACTGCTTGAATATTGACAATTGCCCTTCCAAATTTGTGCTTGATCCAGGGTCATTTCGGCCTAGTTGATTTAACCTTGTATCAACATCAGGCCCAAAATATTGACTACAAAATTTTACAAGTTCTTCCATTACGCAAGCCTTCGCAATTGAGCCCTCAACCCGAGCCTTATTGCGAACTTTTTTCTTTAAATAAAACATGAACCTAGAAGTTTAGCGTTTCAAGTTAGGTGGAATATCAATGATAACATGTGTCGTATTAATGCAAATGAACAACTATAACAATTTAAAGATTACCTCTCGAAGGGATACATCCACCGATATTGCAGGGGTCCACCCATCTTAGCTTCATATGCCAAGTGAACAGGCAGATGCTCTATTGAATCAAAGAACGAAGGTGGGAAGATTTTCTCTAGCTTGCAAATCGTCACCACAATGTTCTTCTCAAGCACTTCCATGTTACTCAACCGGATCGTAGAAGAACATATATCTCGAAAGAAATGAGATAATTCAGTCAAAGTCTCGCAAACAACCCGTGGTAACAGTTCCCGGAAGGCAATATGAATGAATCTCTCCATGAATACGTGGCAGTCGTGACTCTTCATCCCTTGGAACTTGCATTCCGATACATTGCAACAATGAGATATGTTGGACGCAAACCCATTCGGAAGCTTTAAATTCTTAACCCACTGACAGACCTTCTCCACTTGTTTCTTGTCTAGACAGTAAGGTGCTTTCGGAAGTATCGTCCTCCCACTGACTGTCTGAGGATGTAATTCACAGCGTACACCCTATTGTTGTAGATCCCTTCTGGCTTTAAGGTGATCTTTCGATTTGCCCTTGACATTCATCACTGTGTTGAACACATTATCAAAAACGTTCTTCTCAATATGCATCACATCCATGTTGTTTTGGATAACGAGCGTCCTCCAGTAGGCTAACTCCCAGAAGATACAAAATTTTCTTCAGTTGTGCTCTTTCCCGTACCCTGGAATCTTCTGATCTGGCACACCCTTGTCATGTGGTATGTCAGTATAAAGTGCCTCCAGGTGTGAGAGCACTTCTTCACCAGATGGTTAGTCGGTGGCAAAAGCTTATGGTGACATCCGAACCACGAGGGCTTTTCCCCATGCTTTAACAGATGACCGGGGTTCACACCCATACAAGTAGGGCATGCTAGCTTCCCATGTGTGCTCCAGCCACACGTCATTCCCAATGCAGGAAAATCATGTATAGTCCACATCAAAGCAGCTTTCATCTGAAAATTCTGTTTAAGGGATGCATCATATGTTTCGACTCCATGATTCCATAACTGTTTTAACTCATCAATCAACGGTCTTAAATACACATCTATGTCCTTGACGGGACTCTTCGGCCCCGGAATAAGCAACGACAAGAACATGTACGGCTTCTTCATGCACATGCCTGGTGGAAGGTTGTACGGGACAATAAGAACAGGCCAACATGAGTAAGGTGTGGTAGACTGACCGAAAGGGTTGAACCCATTGGTTGCCAGACCAAGTCTAACATTCCAAACTTCCTGAGCAAAGACTGGATGCCTGCGGTCAAACTCCTTCCACGCCTCTCCATCAGCTGGGTGTGTCAGCACATCGGCATCGTTGCTACGAGTCTCACGGTGAGCCCTCATATTTTCAGCCGTATTGGAGGAGTAGTACATTCTCTAAAGCCGTGGTGTGACCGGAAAATATCATAATATCTTCCATGCAATGTTTTTCTTCTTCCCTTTGTCCGGTTTGTACCTCGAATGATCACATTCTAGATACCGTGACAAATCATTATTCTCTTTCCAGAATAATACACAATCGTTATTGCACGCATCTATCCGCTCATAGCTCAACCCAAGTTTCCTCATCATCTTCTTCACGTCATAGTACGACGGCCGTAGCTTTTCACTTTTGGGCAGAATTTCTTTGATTAAGGTAACAAACTCGTTAAAACCTTTCTCACTCAGCCCGTGGTCTGATTTCAACTGTAATAACCTACTAACCGCAGACAGCCATGTGTGTTTCGGAGCTCCATCCCACAGCGGCTCTTCCGCAGCTCTTAACAACTCATAAAACTGATGAGCCCCCTCGTTCGGCGGTTGGGGACTGTCTTCGCCACCGTCGTTAACCCAGTTAACATTAGCATGCCCAGCATCCATAATCATATCTCAGTAATCATACCGTGCCTCCTCCCTAACTTCAATTTGACTAGCCGGGTTGGACGACAATATTATCGTTTCCCTGTTCTGCGTCCACCTTGTGTATCCACCCATAAAACCGTACCGACGAAGATGCCATTTTACTTCAATTATTTTTCTCCAATGCAACAACTCACATCTACCGCACGGACACCTTATCTTATCAAAGTCAACATGTGCAGGATGAGCGTAAGCGAAGTCGAGAAATTTGTCAATGCGATCCTCAAAATCATCAGCATTCTTCCTTTTCATCCAACTTCGATCGACCGACATGACGACTGAATTATCGTACTGTATACCACCTTCAATTTTGACCAATCATTAGGCAGGGTCGATGTAAATATAAATGCATGAATGTGACAACATGTCTATGTATTTCCCCTCCATTCTTTAATAGGTAGTGGTCCTATCCTATTCAGAAAAGCACATGTTTATAAAACAGTGAATAACTCATGCTTAGTCCTATGTCTGTGGAAAATTGGCAGGACGTCCCCGTATTTCTCCAAGTACACGACATCGATTAGGTGTTCTAACATTCATCTAACCTTGCATTGCAAGGTTTGACGAATGTTAGAACACCAGATCGGTATGCACCCGGAGAAACACATGAGAACGTGTACCCAATATCCACGACATAGAACACAGAACATGAGTTGAAACACTGATTTATAAACACGCAGCTTTTCCAAATTGTCCAAACTGGACATGCAAAGGCTCATTACAAAGCATTACTTTGTAATGACTACCTTTGAACGGGAACTAAGGGTTTTTATGCAAGCATGCATTTACAAATTTATAATATATGCAAGAATCTTTCCAAAATATCAAAATTATAGAAAGATCGTTGTATATGTTACCAATTCCACCTTAAATAGAATTCTTTGGTAATGAGTTGAACCATTTCGTTGCCAATGGACTTCGCAAAACAACAACAAATATAAAGAATGCAGGGTTTATAACAACGAGTAATTGAACCATCTCTGGGCTAATTAGTGTTAATGAGGATTACCTTGAGTTAATTATAGCTATTTAGGGTTGATTAGGAGTAATTATAGTTATTTTGAGCTCATAGCCGGGTTTACTGTGCGAAGTCGTGTTGATTAGTCCTAATTAGGGCTAATTAGGCTTAATTGGGTTATGTTAGGGCTAATTAGTATTAATGAGGATTACCTTGGACTAATTATAGCTAATTAGGGTTGATTAGGACTAATTAGGGTTATTTTGAGCTAATTAGGGTTTAATTGTGCGGAGTAGTGTTGATTAGTCCCAATTAGGGCTAATTAGGCTTAATTGGGTTATTTGGCTTAATTACGACTACTTAGGCGCGTAATTAGAGTTTAGTTAGGTTTTAGGGTTTAATTAATCTAATCACGGATCTACAAGATATGAGTAATTAGGGTAAATTAGGGTTTAATTTGGACTGATTGGTGTTAATTAGGATCAATTTGGGGTAATTACAGCTAATTTAATTTTCATTGGGTTCTTTGGGTTAATTAAAACTAATTAGGCTTGTTAGAGCTAATTAGGGTTAATTGGGTTCATTAGGGTTAATCGGGACTAATTAGGACTAATTATAGCCAGTACTGGAGCCATGATAAGATTCTAAGGGGTGCTAAAAATGTCGCTAATTAACCTAAATTCAACAACCAACTATTCAACTAATTCACAGATATCTCAATCCATCTGGGTCCCATCCTCCGTCAACAATCTCAAATTCTCAATGCACAGTCAACAATCTCAATTCCCAATACCTCATAAAGGGTGTCGATATGGTGTCCGACACCTCCGGACACGTCCGAAGACATTGATTTATTTTTTAAATGCCGGACGCCGTGCCAGACACCCATTGAAGAGGTACCAGACACACCTTGAAGAGGTGTCCACAAGTATAAAGCCAAAATGTGACATTTCGGTGTCGGTGTTCGTGACCTACAGACACCTCGACACCTCATCGACACATCCGAACATGTGTCCGGATCGACACATCCGGACACGTGTCTGACACCTCTGGACACGTCCGAAGTCATTGATTTATTTTTTAAATACCGGACACCGTGTCCGTTACCCTTTGAAGAGGTGTTCGTCACCCCTTGAAGAGGTGTCGGACACCCCTTGAAGAGGTGTCCACAAGTATAAAGCCAAAATATGACATTTTTCGATGTCGGTGTCGATCGGACGGGGTGTCCGTGACCTACCGACACCTCGACACCTCATCGACACATCCAGACACGTGTCCGACACCTCTCAGCAGTGTTCGAAGATATTGATTTATTTTTTAATTGCCGGACACCGTGTCGGACACCCATTGAAGAGGTGTCGGACACCCATTGAAGAGGTGTCCACAAGTATAAAGCTAAAATATGTTGTTTCGGTGTCGGCGTTGATCGGATGCGGTATCCGTGTCTGTGCTACCTAACGGGGACCTCAATCCAATTAAGTCCCATCATCCGTCAACAATCTCAATTCTCAAATGCTCAATGCATTAAAAATTAATAAAATCACACATTCAATCCAATTGGGTCCCATCCTCCATCAACAATCTCAATATCTCGAATACTCAATGCACAATTAACAATCTAAAATCATTAATTAACAACCTAAAATCATCAATTAATAATCTCATTTACTTCAAATGCACAGCTAATAACCTAAAACCATCAATTAACAACCTAAAATCATCGATCAATAATCACAATTCTCAAATGCAGAATTAACAACCTAAAATTATCAAACAAATGATCAATGTTCAAATGGGAAAAAATCGTTCAAAATGCACATATTCGATGCGCTTGAATTATTTCAATTTGGGGTTCGATTCGATTAGGGCAATTAATTTAGGGTTCAATTAGGGATTTTAGTTACTTCAATATAGGGTTCAATTAGGGGTTCTACTAGTTCAATTTAAGGTTCGGTTGAATTGGGGCGTTCAATTTAGGGTTCAATTAGTTCGATTTAGGGTTTGATTGGATTAGGGCATTCAATTTAGGGTTCAATTCGATTAAGGCATTCAATTTAGGGTTCAATTTAGGGTTCAATTAGGGGATTCTATTAATTCAATTTAGGGTTCGGTTGAATTGGAGCATTCAATTTAGGGTTCAATTAAGGGTTTAATTAGTTTAATTTAGGGTTCGATTCGATTAGGGCATTCAATTTAGTGTTTAATTAGGGTTCAATTACTTCAATTTATGGTTCAATTAGTTCAATTTAGGGGTCGGTTGAATTGGGACATTCAATTTAGGGTTCAATTAAACATGATTATAACATGTAAACCATATTATCATACCTAAGTTTAGACAAATGTAAACAACTTTGCGAAAAAAAGGGTTCATTGGGAATCTGATTCACATTGCAATTTCAACTTCACAGAAAAAAGCTTCACAAAATAAGACTAAACAAGCATAAACAAGCACAAAATTCACATTGCTAGACAAACTTCACATAAACCTAAAATTGTTGCATAAGGTAAATTCTAAAACTCCTGGACATACCAATGGTGTAGCTGATGGCGGCAGGAATCTGCGGCGGTGGCGATGGTAAGTTCAATCCCGTCAGGGGGTGGGTTGTCGTGGATGACAGAGACGGAGGTGGTGCGACGTCGAGGGGGTGGGTTGCCGTAGACGTGAAGGTCGCCGAAGTAAATATTGCCTGTGAGAAATAATTAAGAGAGAGAGAGAGAGAAATAGGAGAAAGAAAAGAAAAAGGGGATCTGAAATTTTAGATAATACTTTTAGCGACGGGACTAGGCCGTTGGTAAAAGTCTGTCAGTAAAGCCATGCTTTCGCCTAGGAATTTTTACCGATGGGAAAATTCCGTCGCTTATATATTTTTTAAAAATTATCAAAAATTATAAAATTCTATAAAATATTTAGCGACGGTACTATTCGTCGGTAAAAGTTTGTCTGTAATAATCCGTTGGCAAATACTTTGAATGACGAAATATTCCATCGTTAAATATTTTTACCAACGGTTGTTTATCGACCGGGAAATCCGTTGCTCAAAGAGGTTTTAGCGACGGAATATCTTCCGTCACTAAAAGTCCGTTGCTAAATCTGTTTTTTCTTGTAGTGAAAGTTCAATTTTTTTATTTTATTTTAATGCACTTAGTCACCTTTTTTTTTAAGTAAGAGGTGCCCAAAGGTCTTCGATTTTACCTCCCCTTACAACACCTCTCATGCCACTAATAAGAAGTTTTCCAACGTTACACTTTAGCCCCCAACTTTTCATATATTGTATTTTTGACCCCACCATTTTTATAAAATTGCATTTTGGCCCCAAGGCCAACCTGACCCCTCATTTCAATTCCTAATACTTGATTATCATTAAAATAGTCCTACTAATAAAAATAACCCCCATCATAATCTGATTCACGGTTAAATTAATTTAAGGTATTTTTAGGGTATTATACTCTGACTGATGATGTCAAAAACTTTCTTTGCAACGCAAAACAGTGTCAGAGACCTTATAGCTCACGGTACAGATGGAGTTGACACTTGAATTATACGAAAAACGAGTTAACTGAAGCAACCATCATTTGTATTAGCATTAGCTATAGTTCTTTTTTAGTTAAGTTAGGAAGTATTAGATGGTGTAAGATTGGAATACGATGTATCCGTAGGTAAAAAGGGAAATAACAGATACCTAATAGCTGTTTAAAAAGGGTGGTTTTGTCATTCTAACAAACTTCAGAGTTTTGATTCCATAAAGTTCAGTGAAACATAAGGTGATGCCAGGTAATTGGGTTCACAGTACACGTGGAAGTGCCACAAAGAATATAGTGCGAGTCATATGCCAAGTATGATGTAGGACAAAACATGGATATGAGCACAGTCGAGATCGAGGCAACCAAAGTAGAGCTTAAGGAGTGGCAATATACTGTAGGGACAAAGGTGCGGATGAGCACGAGAGGTAGTTACAAGTCCAATTTTGAGGTCCGAATGTCACGGTCTAAAATAACAGTATGATGCTTAGGTTCTTTCTGTATGAACTAGCTCTGGAGTATTAAGAGTGAGAAAGTGAAATTATTAGTTGTCTTCTTAGATAATTGTCAAGTTGGAAATGCCTTATCACCAAGTGACACACTAGGCTCCCAGAAAGTGCCACCTGTTAAGGGCCGGCCATATGTCAGTGTTTGATGGACCGTTGGATCGCCAAATTAGTCAGCCTGCGACGTACATCCTTGCTCTGTCTATGTTAGAAGACTGATTCAAACAACACCGGTGTAGCCTGAAAACGTCTTTAATCTAGCAACTAGTCAAATAAGCTTGCTATGTTGCACACATACATCGATAGACACAAAGAACCTGGTAGTGGTAGGGAAGGCCTGATGCAATCTGAAGGCGTTTCGGGGTAGGCGCAACCATCCGAAGACCTTCTGCCATATCGAAGTGACATGGGGGTCATGATTGGTAGAGGTGTTGATGAAGAGCCCTAGTGCCTGAGCATTTAGGCTAGTCATGTAGTCAACCTGGCAGAGATAACATCTCTAAGGAGTTGCCTCTGTCGCAGTGATTCCTTGTGCCAGAGCACTCGAGCATGCTGAGGTAGTGTCGCAGAGGAATTGCCTACTTAACAGGTCACGGTAGGGTCTAAAAAAAGTTGAGTACCTGAGAGCTTGAGGTAGCATCCACACGAGTCACTTAATCTGAAGAAGAGTCCTCATACAGGAGCATTCAGAGCTTTATAGTAGAAAAAATGTTCGTGTGAGTCATTTATCCCGCAATGAGTCCTTGTGCCAAAACACTCCAAGTGTGCGATAGTAGTGTCTCAGAGGAGTTGCCAACGCAATGTACTGGGGTAATGACCTGGAAGAATCTCTTACTCGACAGGCTGAGGGAGTGTTTCAGAAGTGTAGTATACCCTATGACCTAAGTTAGTTTCTTAAAGCATTCACCTACCCAACAAGCTTAGGTATTGTCTAGGAGAAGTCGCCTACCTGGCGGAAGAGGAGTCCCAATGCTGGAGCACTCGGATCTACCTAGAGGAGATAATATCTAGTGAGTCACCTATCCCATGGTGTGTTCTTGTGCAGAGCACTTGAAGCACATCCAAGTAGTGTACTAGAGGATTCTCTTACCAGTCAAACCAATGTGTAAGTGTCGTGCAGGAGTTGCCTACCTAACGAGTTAAGGTAGTGACACGAAGGAGTATGCTACTTGATAGAAAGAAGAGCTCTCTAAGGAAGTATCATGAGGAGTCACCTACCAAAAGGGATCCTACACACTTGAATAGCAGGCCAAATCATGTTCCACGACCAAGGTAAGATGGGCGTGGGTGTTGAAAAGATGGGCTAAGTCTAAGGGTGTGATGCAATGACAGATGCCGAAACTCTCAAGGGCGATGGTGTAGGTATATTTGAGGTGCCAAGGGCATGGTCAATGAAGATGGCACAAGGGTGCATCAGGATGTGTGCGGTACTGAAGTCATGTTTTATGGAGATAGGGCTGATGAACGGTCAATCCTGTTGTAATACCCCGAACCTAGGTTTGAGCTTATGGTAATTTCTAGCAAATTTACTTATTTTTTTAGTGACAACTTTTATAAGTAATATGCATGCATGTACGTACGTACATGCATGTATGATGCATGTATATACGTACACGCATGTATGATGCATGTACATACATGCATGCATGGATGATGCATGTACATACATGCATGCATGCATGTATATTATATATTATATATATATATATATATATATATATATATATATATATATATATATATATATATGGAGCATGTGTGTTGCACGTGGATATGGCAGAGAGTAGTTTTTAAATTCATAATGTGTGAAGTTGTTGGCGAAAAGAAGAGCAAGTGGAGAAATTCAAAGAAGCAATTTATGTCTTTGTTGTCGTAAACTTTTAAATTTGCTATGGTGTACACTCGAGATATGTAAACTTCATATTTTAACACAAAAATGCAGAATGAGAAGATACAGTTTCACTTTTATATAATTTAATTAACAATATTATATAAAATCTTTTTAGTCTTCATCAAATTTGAGCTTGAGCTATCATTCACATATTTTTCTCATGTTGTTCTGCTGGGTAGTACTCTCAAACTTCTTGTACTACCAACCTGCTCGGATTCTGTCATCTTCAGCTTTTTTGTCCATCATAATGATGAAGCTGAATTCTTTGCCTTCAATTTTTTCAAGGTCCTTTCTGTTCTGTATGTACGCTAGTGTTAGATGTCGTCGTTGATTAACCTTTTACAAGGTGTACAGTGATGAAAGTTGATACCTGCTTTGACTGTATCAATTTTGAGACTGGACATCCAATTAAAGTTCTTACTGTATCGAACAATGTTATGAATGCCTGTTGTGTACCTCCAATTACAACCAACTTCAACATGTACCTTTTTTTTTTATCATTATCAGAAATATTTCTGTTCAAAAAAATATTTCTTCTTGATTTCCGTAGTTTACCTTGGTTCATATGTTATTGGAGGTTCACACTTTTCGTCCCTACAAGTCGGCCCTTTTGCTATGATTGTAACTTTCTTGATGCATCTTCTGCGTGCTTGGTATTGTGGTTCTTCTTTGTTCTTGTAGTCAGTATATTCGCTTTAAAAGACCTGTACAATTTCTGTGTAAGTCATTGTTAGTAAGTGTTGTGTTCCCAATCTATCTATACGCGCGCGCGCACGTGTGTGTATCTCACCTGAGTTGAATGTCTTCAAGATCACTTTCAGCACATGCTCAAACTTCTTCAAGTTCTTTTTCAGCATTTGCTTGTATTTCTTCAAGATCATCCTACGCCTTGTGCAAATCCCGCCTTAGGAAGTCATTCTCTTCACAGATTTTGTCTTTTTTTTGACTTCCTAAGCCTAGTGAGTCTATAGCCTCCATGACCATATGTAGGGCGCTCAATAAGTCTCAGAGTATAAAGGTATAGACAACCTTGGATTAGGCTTCCGAGACCTTCATGTTGAGGATGATACCTTTTGCGATGAAGAATAGCATGTCACGTCATGATTCGTTGAGTGGAATTTCCTTGGTTAGACATGGTAGTGTTAAAACCAAAAAAGTCACCTGGAAAATTAATGGAACGCATTAATTAAAAATAACCTTTTGAAGTACACAAATCTTCTACCTCATCATCATATCTTATTATCCAACGGCATATCCTAAGCAATGTTATTCCACTAAACCATGAGAATTAGTCTTTCTCAAGTCACCAGAGATCCGAGCACCCAATCTACTCCCATGTTTGCTCACTAGAACCTTAAACAAAGTTTCTCTTCCATAGCTCGAAAGCTACTTCATTTTAAAAAGCTAACAGACTTCCAAAAGTTTGAACACCTAGCTTTTGTTTATTCTTTTGACATAAAGTTTACGGAAGAGACATAAGATGTTTCCTTTTGTTGCTATTAAAATTAATTGTAATCATCTCCTTAAAAAACATATTAGAAGGGGGAGCAAGAACACACTTACTACCAACGAAGAAGCAAACCAATAATAGGCTCCCAAAGGAGAATTCGATGAACTAACATGGATCAACTTTGTATGATTCTAAGCTTTTCAAGTACTTCTTCGCAGGCATCATGGTTCCACTTAATCCTTTTATCATCATAGAAGGAAATGAAGGGTTCAACATTCTTCTTCGATTTTGTCATAATACTTCAATTAGTGAGCTGGGTTCGTTTAACTGTATCAAGCAGGCCTTTTGCACCATATCATAGTGCCCGTGCTAATCATCAACAAGGTTACCTATTATTTTTACTTCAAAGAAGCCAGAATGGGTATTTCATATACCCAAACAGCTACTGTTGGAACTTCAAAAGACCCATTCAATTTATTTTGCAATACTCCTAAACATAAACATACTCCTGCAGAATGAACGATATTATGCCATTTTCCTTTGCTATTCTAGACAACAATGACTCACATCTCATGATTTAGTAAAACAGTAGGTATATTGCCCATCTTAACGCACTAACAGGCTTTGCATTCTGCCGGCTTGAATTTTTGGCTTCTGCCAAGCAAAGTCATTTTACATCTATAAGCTATGGTTCCAAAACAAATTTAGGAAAACAAATCTAAACATATAGTTTCATAACATACAAATTAAGTTAAAACAAAACAGATTCAGTTTGGAATGATCCAGCAACTACATTCAAATTAGATAAGAATAGACCCCAACCTGAGTATGCTTGCAGTAAGAACCAAGAAATTGTCACTAAAGAATGTCGGTTGTACACTGGAAGAAAGTGAAGATAATAATACAGGAGCTAAATTAAAACGGAACAAATACAATTGAAAACAATAAAAAAGCTAAATATAAAATCAAGAAGAACGAACTTCAATCTGGACGCCGACTCTGCACACGAAGGATTTGAGAGGACTAATATACAGTGGAAAGCTCTTTAATATTCTCTATCATGTTCAATGATAATTGTGATCAATTTTTGGAAGACAGATTGAGGCATTTTACAGAGGGAATTTGAAGGGAAAGGTTTTTTTTTAGGATTAATGATATGTAGGTGGAAAGGCATCTTTGTGAAAATTAAAGTAATCGAATGGAGGGAGATGCGTGAAGACATTTTTAGGGAGAAATGGTTCAACAATTGAATGAAGGAAGATGCATGAAGATTATACAGAGAGAAATGGATGAACCGAAGAGGAAATGGAAGAGTCAAGAGAAATGGATGAATCAAAGAGGAAAGGAAAGAGTCTCTGAGAAGGGGAAACTGAACCGATTTTCGGTTTCGGTAATTCGCGCCATATATTTCAACTTCCCTTTTTTTTTTCTTTCCCTACTTTTTTTATATATATTGTTTTTTCAATACCCCATTTTTTTTTTATCTTAACTGATTTTGAAGCTTCAACTCTTTTTTTTTGTTTTTTTGTCCGCAAATTTCAATTTCTTAGCTTTGTTTTTCTCTTGGACTTAAAGGGTTTCCTTATGTAATTTTTTCTTTTTCTAACCACACATTTCATTTCCCAATGTGTAAACGTATTACTAAGAAAGTAATTACGAAAGGGTAGGATTGCTATTGTTGTAAATAACGGAGGGCAAAATTGAAACAAAATGATTTACAACATTAGTAATTATAGAAGAGTAGGATTGTTATTGGAGTGATTAACAGAGAGCAAAAATGGAAGAAAATGATTTACAAGATGCATGAAGATTTTACAGAGAGAAATAGATGAACCGAATAGAAAAGGGTAGAGTCTAGAGAAATGGATGAATCGAAGAGGAAAGTGAAGAGTCTTTGAGAAGGGGAGCTGAACCGATTTTTGGTTCTGATAATTCGTGCCATATATTTCAACTTCCTTCTATTTTTTTTCTTTGGCGACTTTTTTGTCTATTAGGTCCTTTTTCCCCAGTACCCGACTCTTTTTCTCCTTAACTGATTTTGAAGCTTCAACTCTTTTTTTTTTGTCCGCAAATTTCAATTCCTTAGTCTTGTTTTTCTCTTCGACTTAAAGCTTCTCCTTATGTGTTTTTATTTCTTTTTCTATACCACACATTTCATTCCCCAATGTGTAAATATAGATTTAGATTAAATTTATCACCTAATGTCATAGTTATCAATACTGTACCGGCCGATACGTACTATTTTTGCCTTCTACCGGTACGGTACTCATTACATTTTGTACATGTCAAAATACCGCTCTGTACTGGCCAGTACAGGTTATACCGGCTGAGAACCATGTACCGGTCGAGATATTCAGTTTTGTATCGGTTTCTTAAGAAATGTAATAGTAATAAATTTTGTTAGAAATTTTGTAAATTGACTATATAAAGACTAAATAGAAAAAACACTCTAAGTTCTTTTATACACATCAAAGCTTCTGTAGCTTCTTACTCATAATATTCAGTTAACTTTGATTTACTTTATACCTGGAAGCTTTGATCATATTCTTTCACCTATATGATGTACTGTTTTACACAAATATGCGCGAGCACAGACACACACAAAAACATTTTATCTTGAACCTGAAAATGTTATTATTGAACAAACAATTTATTCTTACATAAGAATTTGTGAATGAGTCGTCGACCGGGGGGGGGGGGGGTAATCCTAGAGGAGGTAATTCAAATGAATAAGCTATTTATTTTATTTGAAAATTAACGTAATTCAAGCTCTATAGGACATCTAGAGGAGCTGTTAGTAAGAAAATATATGTCGAAAAATTTGAGACGGTACAGGTACCGGTACGTACCATTTTATAGAAGAAAAAAAGGTACTCACTCTGGTACTTTATACATAATTGTGCCCAATGTTCATTAAACACATTACTAAGAAAGTAATTACGAAAGGGTGGATTGTTATTGTACAAATTAATGGAGGGCGAAATCGAAACAAAATGATTTACAATATTAGTAATTATAGAGGGTAGTATTGTTATTATTAGAGTCAAATGAGTGTGTTATGTAACCCATTTGTGTGTATTAGAGGTGTATATTTGTGAGGTGGAAGGGAAGCTACAAGGCAAGAGTATAGTTAGTGTATGTGTAAGCAAATGAGTAAATGAGAAATTGGAAGGAAAGAAAGGCTGCGTGAACAGTGTTTTGGGAAGAAGTAGACTGATGGGTTGCATGAGGAAGAAGGTGCTGTAGGGAGAGGGAAAGCTGTGGTTTTAAATTGAACTTCAAATTGTCGCTAATAGTAAAGTTTTTGAGCAGTTCCTTCTTGAATTTTTAAGATATATCTAGAAAATTATTTGGACAAAACTCAAAGAAGTAACTTATATTAATTTTGCAAGAACTACACATGGTAAAAATTTCAGATTTTTCGGAGCTCAGGAAGTGTGCTAACTAATTTTATTCGTGATAGAGACGTTAGTGTATTACAGAATAGTAAATGAAGTTATTAAATTCTGAAACTCCTACAATAATCTTATGTAGCTAAGATAAGGTAGTTTCTAAAGTTTCGAAAATGTGTAAGGTCGTTTGCTATGCTAGCGGCGTAGCGCCCAAACGGATATAGCGTAACACTTCATTGTCACGATAGTTATTAAATTATTTCTAAGGAACTCTTCTGAATAGATTCAGACAAAGTGCAAATAGGTAATTATACATAAGTCGGGGGACGGTTGGGTAAAGTTTACTCATCTAAGAGAAACATAATATCTAAACCTTCCCGAGCGTCAATAAATGACATCTGTATGATTTGTTATTTATGTTTTGATAGTCAAGAGCTAGGGCCGGCATTTGAGCAAATACCAGAAATAGATTTTGAGCGAGGTAAGTACCCCTGTCATGTTCCTCCGTATATTATTTGCAAAAACTATAATATGTATTTATGTTTTGATCAATTGAAGTTCAAAGATTTATTCTGCATATGTTTTATTTCTAAAATATTTGATGAGAAATGTAATTTGAAAGAATGCCATGGAATGTCGTGTGAGTCATAAAATTTTACTGAGTACATGTTAATGAGCAATGAAACTTGTCTCGGTTGCTGTGCCCCATATCCAACGGGGGAATGTTGGATTTCGGGCCCTGGTCAACGGGGCTCATACGTTGATGCATAGTACTATGGCTGGTGGTGCGCCCTTGCGCCCACATGATTATTTTATCCCGGGTGTAGGAGGGATTTCGGGCCCTAGTCAGGGGGGCTCGTACGCTGACCGCAGCATACCTACGAAAAGAAATATATGTTTCTGATGTGAATTGAATGAATGATGGTTGTACTCAGATTTGAACATCTTTTCTTCTGAAATTCAGGTATATGTGTATATGTATATGAAGGACGTTTTTATGAATGACAATAATCAAATGTTTGAGTTGTTGAAAGAAAACCCATGGCATGTTTTAGAAATTCCAAACTTATTTTAGGAACATGGCTGGTGTATTTGTTGGGCTTTCGCTCATTCCTTATTTTTCAGGTGACTACTCAAGGGAAGCGGAGCCGTATGAGCCACACGGGGGAGTTATGCCCGAAGAGAATTTTTAGAATAATGAGTGCCTACTATTCGAACATTTTAGTCTATGTTAATTTACGTTATGCTTGAACTGATGTAAGGAGCTTAGGTCTCCTAGAGTTTTCTTTATAAGTTTTAAAGACATGTAAGGAGAGTTTTATTTGAATGTTTTGGAGGTCCGTAAATTAAAATTAATTTGGAGTCACAGGATTGTAGTAAGGCCTAGCAGAGCCCTGGCAGGTGTTTGAATGGGCCTGCGCCGGTCACGTGCCTAGCACACGGGCTTACCCGTGGGTCCGGGTCGTGACAACGACCATCTAAAAGGCCCTTCCTATGAAGGGTAGAGCAGTCGAGTACGTTGTGCCGAGTCACCTAAATATACTCATAGGGAAGAGGTATGTCAAAGGCAGCAAAAATGCGAGTGAGTAGGAGGCCGTAAGGTATAGCTAAGCCAAGATAAGAGGCGCTCCTAATCATGTTCAACATGATAAGACGAAAGAGGTTAATCGGTGTACCCGAGTGAAAAAGGTCAAGAGCTAGACATCTAAGTAAGAAACAAATGAAAGACCCCCGGCTCTAGGGATGACATTGTAAGCGATGACATGATGGAATAGTCGAGGCAGAGGTGGTAGGTCACGAAGGGTGGGCTTGCTTGCAGCCTAAATCTGTCGACTATGAAGTGTGTCGAAGCTGTTCCTTAATGGAGAAAGGTCGGTCAAACCAATGTGATTGACCGGTGATAGGAATCATCTCTAGTGAAAAGGATAAACCAGTGTCGGGGAGGTCTAGAAGGTCGGCTAGTCGTGACTGAGAGAATGAGATACGCCGACCCAAGACATAGGATGTGAGTGTACACGAGTCACTGGAAATGCTCCAAGTCAAATTTGCATAAAAAGATGGATTGCATCAAGATAATATAGGATGGTGTTCCTTTCAGTAAGGAGGTCTAAATAGAAATCCTGATGGTGTCTAAGTACACCTATGTTGAAGAGAAATGGAGTGTCTAAACTCAAACCTGGAGCCAGAGGGGAAGAGTTTTGAGAGGAGAAACGGTCTAGAGCCTCACGATTCCGATAACGGTTGCGGTCAAACTCTACCGGGGCAGGCTCGGGTTCGGGTGTGGGAGTGGCTCGTGATCGTGAAGAACTGGCGCGCGCACATTTCTCTCTTGCCATTCTTGAAACAGTTTAAGAAATTTGAAAGATAAATAACATAAGTAAGAAGATGTATAAAAATTCAAAGAAAAAAAAATTTAGGGTTTATGAAATGTTTGAAAAATGATGTGTTCAATGAAATTGTTAAAATAAATCATGTGAAAGTATGATAGAAAGATAATGCAACATAAATTTAGGCTAAAACAAACAAAAGAAGTATGAATTTTTAAAATGTTTTTAAATATATAAACCCTAGTTCATGCAATTTGGGGAAAAATGAATTTTGGACAAATTGAATGTACATAACTATGTATAAATGATAAAATGACATAATTAAATATGAATCAAGTGATCAAACATGAAATTGCTTAATTTATTGAAGAAATTTTGACATACGAAAAATCCTAGTTTATGAAATTTGGGGAAAAACGATTTTGGCATGAATGCATGTAATTAAACTATGTAGGATCATGTAATAAGCATCTCCAAGCATAAATTGAGCATTAAATCATATAGTAACATGCTTAATTGAAGTAGATCTGAAGAAATTTCACCAAAGTGGGCAATTTGAATTTCAATAGATTATGAACAATGTAGGTGAAATCGATCAGAGAAAGTATGTAAATCATGTAGTAGAATAAGATTTGGAAGGATTTACGTACCAATTTCAAGGCAAATGGAGAAGAATTGAGTCCTAGGAGAGATGAGAGCTTCGGTTCGAAGAGAGAGAGAGAGAGGAGAGATATGCTGAAAAATGAAATCTGGGCTCGATTTATGCTTTTTCCCCGTAACGCAGTCAACTGTATTCAACACATGCAGTCGACTGTATTTCGACATGCAGTCGACTCTAATGCCAAAAGTCAAACAGTCTTGAAATTGATTATGCATATGAATATTGCAATATAAATGTGTGCAAAACAGTTTAAACACCAAGGATGAATAGCAGCAAAATGAATAATTTGGAAAGAAAATAACCAAAACATGTGATAAGCATATGAAATAATGCTCAAGCATGTGAAGTGCAACTTGTATGTTTTAAACCACAAGAAGAAAAAAAAAATGTCACATAGGTGAAGACATGCCAAGTTCTCTTCTAAGAGCTGTAAACCACTTCGCATCTAACGGTTTAGTGAAGATATCCGCTAATTGGTGATTTGTGTCCACGAAATCGAGAACGATATCACCTTTTTGCACATGATCAGATAAAATGGTGTTTGATTTCTATGTGCTTGGTCCGTGAATGTTGGATGGAATTTTTGCTCAAATCAATGGCACTCGAGTTATCGCATAAGATAGGTATGTGGTCAT
Organism: Escallonia herrerae; assembly: GCA_033070095.1. Taxonomy (NCBI): domain Eukaryota; kingdom Viridiplantae; phylum Streptophyta; class Magnoliopsida; order Escalloniales; family Escalloniaceae; genus Escallonia; species Escallonia herrerae. The sequence goes on along the minus strand of JAVXUP010000971.1, from coordinate 125,941 downwards.
ACTTGAGTCCAAAATCCAAAAGGGTTTGTTTCATCCAAAGAATTTGTGCACAACAAGCACCAACCGCCATATATTAGGCTTCGGTGGTAGAGAGTGCAACCAAGTTTTGCTTTTTGGAACTCCAAGAAACAAGAGAGTGTCCTAAGAATTGGCAACCTCCACTAGTGCTTTTTCGCTCGATTTTACAACCGGCATAGTCAGCATCGGAGTAGCCAACTAGGTCAAAAAATGACGTATTTCTAGAAAACCATAACCCTAAATCGTGAGTGCTCTTAAGATATCTAAGGATTCTCTTGATGGCAACTAAATGAGATTCCTTACGACAAGCTTAAAATCTAGCACATAAACAAACACTAAACATTATATCGGGTCTACTTGCGGTAAGGTAAAGGAGTGATCCAATCATACCTCGATAGCGCTTAATATCAACATCCTTACCCTTTTCATCTTTATCAAGCTTTAATGAAGAGCTCATTGGAGTGTCAAAAGCATTTGATGTTTCCATGTCAAATCTCTTGAGTAGCTCTTTGGTGTATTTGGCTTGGTTGATAAAGATTTCATCCTTGCTTTGTTTGATTTGCAATCCAAGGAAGAAGGTGAGTTCTCCCATCATGCTCATTTCAAACTCCTTACTCATACAAGAAGCAAACTCTTCGCACAAGGATCCATTAGTAGCACCAAATATAATATCATCAACATAAATTTGCAACAACAATAAGTCCTTGCCCTTAGATTTTATAAAAAGAGTGGTGTCAAGTTTTCCTCTTGAAAAACCATTTTCTAAAAGAAAACTACTTAGCCTTTCATACCAAGCTCTAGGAGCTTGTTTTATACCATAAAGAGCTTTGCTAAGCTTGAAAACATGGTTTAGAAATTTTTCATGTTCAAAGCCAGGAGGTTGAGCCACATAAACCTCCTCCGAAATAAAACCATTTAGAAAAGCACTATTGACATCCATTTGAAAGAGTTTAAAATCTCTATAGCAAGCAAAAGCTAAAAGTATTCTAATAGATTCAAGTCTAGCTACCGGTGCGTAAGTCTCATCAAAATTAACCTTGGGCCACTAATCTAGCCTTGTTTCTAACCATGATTCCGGATTCATCAAGTTTTTTTCTAAATACCCATTTTGTGCCTATAATCCTATAGTTTTGAGGTTTAGGCACAAGGGTCCAAACTTGATTTCTTTCAAATTGAACTAGCTCTTCTTGCATAGCAAGCATCCAAGATTCATGATGTAGAGCTTCGGAGAAGTTCTTCTGTTCAATTTTGGGAAAGAAATGCTAAATTAACATGTTGTTGAAGAGAGTGTCAAGTTCTTACCCCACTCGAAGGATTACCTAAGATTTGATCGCTTGGATGATCCTTTTTGTAAGTCCAATCTTTTGGTAATGCTTGAGAGTTGTTCGAGTTTGAAACATCATTGCTTGCTTCCCTGTCTTCCTCTTGAGAGCTTGATTGTTGTTCTTCTTGAACAATTTATTTGGGTTGTCTTGTAGTGTTTCACTTATATCCAAAGTTCTCATGTTATTGTCCACATCATCTACATTAATAATGTTAGTCCTCTGAAGAAAATGATTAGTCTCATCCAAAGTAACATTAATGGATTCTTCAACAACCAAAATACTTTTATTATAGATTCTATATGCCATACTATTATTAGAGTAACCAAGAAAAATACCCTCAAATATTTTGGAATCAAATTTGCTAAGGTGATCCTTAGTATTTAAAATAAAGCATTTGCAGCCAAAGACTCTAAAAAAGCTCACCTTAGGTTTCTTATCATTAAAAAGCTCTTAAGGGGTTTTTAACAAAATTTTTTGCAAGATAACTCTATTGAGAACAAAACAAGCACAATTGACCGCCTCCGCCCAAAAGTACTTAGGTAAACCATGTTCGTTAAGCATTGTTCTTGCCGTTTCTTGCAAAGACCTATTCTTTCTTTCGGCAACACCATTTTGTTGAGGAGTTCTAGGAACCGAAAAATTATGTGATATCCCAAAGTCATCACACAAGGCTCTTATTTTTGAATTTTAAAATTCTCTACCATGATCACTTCGAATGTTGGTTATCAAATATCCTTTTTGATTTTGAACACGTTTTGCAAATGAAGTGAACACATTTAGAGATTCATCTTTGGTGGCCAAAAAGAAAGTTCAAGTATAGCGAGAATAGTCATCAACAATAACAAAACAATATGATTTACCACCAAGACTAGTAGTAGGGATTGGTCCAAATAAATCCATATGAAGTAATTGCAAGGGTCTAGAAGTAGATACCATTTTCTTTGGTTTGTGAGAGACTTTCTTTTGCTTATCCATTTGACAAGCATCACATACTTTGTCTTTTCTCAAACTTGATCTTCGGGAGTCCTCTCACAAGTTCTTTGCTTGAAATATCCTTTAAATGCTCCATATGCATGTGTCCAAGTCTTTTATGCCAAAGCCAAGATGTCTCACTAATAGCACTAAGACACTTGACATCTTGGTTAGCTAGATCATTTAATTGAATAGAGTAAACATTGTCATCTCTATTTCTTACCAAAATAGTTTTATTATTCTTCAAGGATTGTATAGTGCAATGAGAAGCCTCAAAGATTACTCTAAAACCTTTATCACTAAATTGGCTAATACATAGCAAATTATGCTTCAAACCTTCAACATATAACACATTCTCAATTGAATGTGGTTCCTTACCTATAGTTCATTTCCTATAGTTCCTTTACCTTTGATTTTTCCTTGTGCGTTGTCACCAAAGGTCACTTTTCCTCCTTCTATAAGATCGATTGAGGTGAAAAGAGATATGTTGCCGGTCATATGTCTTGAGCATCCACTATCAAGAATCCACTTCTTACTACTAGATTTTGCTTTGAGACATACCTATAAACACAAATCAAGTAGTGACTTTTGGTACCCATATTTCTTGGGTCATTGGGTGTTAGTCTTACATTTGTAATCTTGACCTTTCACAACCCACATCTTCTTTCTACCTCTAACATAAACAATTCTACAAGGATAATAATTAGTCGTATTCCCTTTCTTGTTACAACAACCACAATGTGTAATTGGTGTGCAATAGTTCTTTGGTTTTTTTGAATGAGTATTCAACTTAGCTTGTTGTTGAAAGATTTTAGGAGGTAAGGCCAAGGGATCTAATCCAAGACCACCTTTGTTTAGGCCAAATCTTTAGTGTCCAAGCATGACATCCACATTATTTTGACCATCAACAAATTTTTGAAGAAAATTTTTCAAATCACAAATCTCAAGTTTTGAATCTTCATTTTGTTTTTCTAAAACCAAAGTTTTACAAGAGATTTGTTTTGAGCTAGGAGTGTTAGCAATCAATTCAACCAAGTCGTTAATCACATGTTTTAAATATAAATGGTTGGAAATGCAATCATTCTTGGCATGCAACTCATTATTTTTCACTCTCAACTTCTCAATTTGCTTATTGGCCTCAAAGAATTTTTTTGATAAAATAATATTTTTCTTAAAAATTTTCTTGGATTCCTCATATAGGCTATCATAAGCATCTTCGAAGCTTTCACTATCACTACCGGAAGAAGAGCTTACCCCATCATTTACCATGAAGCACACATTTGCTTATTCATTCTTCTCATCATCTTCATCACTTGAATCGAAGTCATTCCATGTTGGAGTATGTTCGGCATTCATTGCTTTTTCCTTCTCTTTGTTCTCTTTCTTAGAGAGTTGTCTCATTTTAACTCTTTGCCATACATCTTTTCTTTCCTTCTTTTCCCTTTTGTATTTGGGACAATCCATCTTCATGTGTCCAGGCTTGTGGCATTTGTAGTAAAGCTTCTCTTCGTTGCTAGCATTTTGTTGCCTTCTCCCACCATTCCTTCTAAACCTCATGAACTTCTTGAAGTTCTTTGCAATCATTGCAACATCCTCTTCATCAAATTCTTCATCATCATCACTTGACTCAAGGTTTGAAGATGAAGCTTAAGAGCAATTGATATAGGCTTCTTCTTGACTTCCTCTTGATCAAAGGTCTTGAGTTGCATTTCGTATGTCATGAGTGAGCACATCAATTCATCAAGAAGAAAGATATTAAGATTCTTTGATTCTTGGATGACAGTGATCTTTGCATCCCAAGCTCTTGGTAAGGACCTAATCACTTTTCTCACGAGATCACCATTAAAGAATTCCTTGCCCAATTGCTTCAAAGGGTTCACAATGTTAGTAAAACGAGTATTCTTATCCGTAACAGATTCATTTGGAAGAATATGGAATAATTCATAATCTCAAAACAATAAGTTCATCTTGAAATCTCTAAGAAGAGAAGTCCCTTCATGAGTGACTTGAAGAGTATCCTAAATACTTTTACCGGAATTACACATAATGACATTATTGAGTTCATTAGTGTATAAAGCACACACAAGACAATTTTTCGCTCTAGCATTCATACAAATCATCTTCTTATCATGATCACTATACTCCAATTTGGATTTAGGCTCTTCAACCTTATCAACCACCTTTATCGAAATAAATGGGCCATTCTCAACAATATCCTACATCTCATAGTCTTGAGATTCTAAGAAGATTTTCATCTTAACTTTCCACACACTATAATTGGTCCCATTAAACAATGGAGGCCTAGTGGTAGAACTACCCTCTATACCCCCAATGTAAGCCATGATCGACTAACTCTCTTTGCGTTACCCAAAATAACAAGAGCCGAGGCTCTGATACCACTTGAAACCAAAAAGATAACCTTAGAGGGGGTGAATAGGGTTTTAAGACTACTTTAAAATTAACAAGCAATTACAAACTAACTTAGAAAGAATAAGAAAAACACTTAAACAACAAACCTCAAACACAATATCTCAAGTAAGCAAACAATCCAATCTCAACACAAATGTAAAACGATAATGTAAGGAGAGAAGGTTTTGGAGATACTTGACAAGGAGATTTAAATGGTTCGGCTTGATATACCATCAAGCCTACGTCCACCCCTTCAAGGGAGTCCCTTGAAAGGCCCTAGAATCCACTAGTATGATCTTTCTTTCGGGTCAAGATCGAACCTCTTACAATCAGTTGATGCTATGCCCACATCATGAACAAGCTTTGACAATTCCAAAGCTCCAAAGCTTGACAACCCCAAGCTTTGATACAAGAAACTTTCGATGAAGAAATGTGTACATGATTTCACTCTCAAGAAGTAGATGAGAACAACTTTAAGCTCTAGAACAAGAGAGATGAATGTATGATGACTTATGAAAGTGTATATCTCTCAAATGTAAGCTCATAATAAATGCTTTCTTGAAATGGATGAGAAAATAATGAAAACCAAGAGAGATTAAACAATTGCTTTGATCTTTGAGAATATGCAAGATAAGAAGGCTTTGAATATAATTGATGAATCAAAACTATGCTCAAGATGAGTATTTATAGAGGTGGGAATGAATATGACCGTTTGGAGTTAGGTGAAGCATTAAATGCGCCAAACGGTAAATACAGTCGACTGCAATGTGCCATTGCAGTCGACTGTAATCCCAAAAGTAGCCGTTGGAAATTCAAATTTCTAACTTGCAATCGACTGCATTCCAATACAGTCGACTGTAATAGGCTACTGGAAGTATTGCAGTCGACTGCATTTGAATGCAGTCGACCGTAATACCTCACTGCCCAACATGCAGTCGACTGCATTCCATAAAATACCGATTTCTTGTTTTCAAAGAATGAAGAACTTTTATGCATGCAAGGAAAACCTATGGGCAAGTTCTAGGTTACAGTCATCGAAGCGATCATCTCTCTATGTCTAGTTACAAAGAATGGAAATTAAGCATAGTAAAATTCAAACGACGAATTCTTTCTTAGATGCGTTCCATTGAGATTCTTTGAATGATTTGCTCGTCTAATAGTCCGTTTGCATGAGTATGAGATTGTACCTATTGCTTCATCAACTCAATGCATGTTAGACAACATAATCCTTAATGTTAGTTATCATCAAAATCAAATATAATCCTAGGTTAAATAACCGTAAGGTTATCAAACACTCTTTGGAATACTGGCATCCCATCACTGAGCAAAGTCCTTTCCACCTTATGCAATGCAATGCTGCCTGGATTTTGCTTCTTTATAGCTGCACAGTAGTCCCAAAGCCTTTTGTACTGATCTCTATAACTACCATTCATCATTTCCATGGCCTTCCTCTTGGCTCTATACAAAACATGAAGTCCAACAATCTGGTTCTGCTGTCTAAGTACTTATTCACCAACCCAATAGCATTACAATTCTTGTTCCTATGCTTCTTAGGGAATTTATGCTTCATCTCACCCTTCACAACCCTTCCCTTTAAGTTTTTGATTTGATATGTGCTAGAACCCCTGTGCATGTAAGATGCATGTAATCTACACCCACAGTTAAATTTACACACAGCAGTAACTCTATAACCTTCATTCTTCTTGTACTTGTATTAACAACCCTGTTGTGTTGAATGTTCCTTCAAAGCAGTCCTAAATTCAGCTACATTTGCAAATATTATCCGCAGCCTTGGTTCAACATGTTTTATATTCCTTGACTTATCAAATTCAGGATTCTTCTCAGTAGGTTCATCATCCCCAGAATTATTATGACTATGGAGAGACTCCCCATCACCGTCAACCTCTTTAAAGTCATCAGTGTGGATAGACTCCTTATCACTGTCCTCCTCATTCATAGTCATGTCCTTGTTACTGTTTTCATTAATACCATCACTCAACTTCTCATTAATGTCCTCAACCACATTTACATCCACATCAATAAGTTATCACCCTTAGGAAAGTACTCAAAGTCAGCAACACTAGAAGCTTTACCATCACTATCAGACCTACCTTCTCCACCATTCTCATTAGTTGCACCAACATCCTCACCTAAGCCAAACCTACTATATATTCTCATCTTTATTTCCATCACCTTCATTATTAAGTACTTCATCAGTATCTCCATCAACTCCACCCTCACTCATACCTACATGCTCAACATACACCATCACTACATCACTCACACCTTTAAAAAAGACTGAACATTGCTAACATATCCATATCATTGACAAACTTCCTAAGCTCCAACTAACAAGAGATTTGCAATAAAAGCTGTAAGATTTAGTATTTTCAACCCCAAAGACATTGATGTCATCTTTAAAGTGAAGCATAGAGCACATATCCTCATCTACCCCTCTTATATAATCTACTAAACCCCCGTTATAACTGCCGTGTGCAAAATCAATCTTTCCGCCATTATAAACTTGTATGTCAAACAAACAACTATTAAGAGCCATGTTACTATTGGAGAAAAAAAAGAGACATTTAAAACACAAAAGGCACCCAAACCAACAGACCTTGTGAAGGGTCATAAAAAATTATCACTTTACAGATATAGTCAACAATGTTTATTTAACTCATTCAGATGGACCACAAACCTCTCTCTATATGCATAAAAAAACAAAAAAGGGACCCAAACGAATGATTCTTTGTGCATGCATATAAAGACAAAACCATAACCTATATGAATCAAAGCAAATGCCACTCAATGAATCAAACCCTAATTTATATGTATGAAAGCAAACTATCAAAATTTTACAGGTTTAGGGTTACGAAATAGATTACAGTGGAAAAGACATACCTTCACACAGCAATGTTGATCATTGAAGTATTTGAGCCCATGTTATCTTCCTTTTTCCAATCGTCTTCTATTCCCCCTTCTAGTCTGATTCGCCTAGGATTTGGGATGAGAGAAAGAGGGATGGGGGAATTTAGGGGAAGTTAGGGATGAGAAAAGTGAGGGAAGTGTCTGCCAATTTTCCCCCTAGCCCTAACAAACAGCTTAGGGGTATTTTTGGGATATCAAAATTAATTGCCCTAGTCAACAACAGTCATTCACTTATAAGGCTATAATAGTCTTTTTGCAATCTCGATTTAGTCCGGCATAATTAATGATAGTTCAGGGGGTCAATTGCAAAAAAATTAATACCAGAGGGGTCGACCCGCAAACCCGACATGCTTGAGGGGGCTGTTTATTATTTCCCCTTATATTTTTTTCACTTCTTATGTAAGTAAGAGATACTATTTAAGCTAATATTACATTACGAAGGAGTGTTTTTTTGTTCACTTTCATGTTATTTGTCAAGTAAAATATTTTTTCAACCAACCTTCATAATATACCAACTTCGAATTATAAAAAAAGCTTCAATCAAGATCATTAATTGGAGATTTCTTACCGCTCAACCCCACTATAGTTACGACTTATTGTTCATATTCATTATTCCAACCACTCGACCCAATTTACTGCATTTCGACTGTTCACATTTCTTCTCGGTCCTCATCTTGATGTTGAACTCGTAATTTTTTTTATGTAATCTGTTCATTATTTTTGTCGGTTACATCTTTACCTATTGTTCCTTTAATTGCAGATGCATTGCGTGTGTCGTCAAATGACTAAGTATTTTGGCTACCTTAAAAATAATTTCATAAATCCTGTAATGTCGCGAAAAAAGAAAGTGACTAATTTTTCCCTCTCGGTCCCCATGTTCATGGTAAACACGTAATCGTTTATATGTATTTTCTATCATATATATCGTTTAGATTTACATATATTTTGCACATGCATCATGTGTGCTGCATCATGCACAGTATTTTTTTTAAAAAATGACTAACTATTTATGTAACCTTAGGAATGATTTCATTAGTTTTGTATCATCTTAAAAACGTACTTATTAAAAAGTACTTTGTCATTATACGTTTTCACCATTTTCAAATTTTACAAAAAAAAAGTTAAATCTTACCAAATCCCTAATAGTTGTATTGGCATTTTCTCCTTCCTCCCTTCATGCCACAAAAATTACAATGTCCTCTCACTCTCACCCAGCACCGCTAGCAGCCACCTCCCACATCCACCTATCACTCGCTACCACCACAACTACAACCAATCTGTCTCCCTCATCATCGATCATCATCTTTCACACTCGCACCACAGCACGCTCACCCACACACACATACTAGACAGAAACATACACACACCCACATACTAGACATAAACAACACACCCACATACTAGACATACGTGTGCATGCTCACACGTACACACACACACACCCACCCCGCATAGGCAACTGCTGACAAACACCTCTCCATAACCACAACTATTGTCAGCCACCGAACAATGTCTACCACCGCAACCACTACTGTTTGCCACACCACAACTCACTAACCCAGCCCCGACGCCCACCACCCCTGTACAAACACAACCACCTGTAACTAATTGCCCACCCAAGACCATAGCCTCCAACCAACAGCCACCAACCCACACACCTACGGCCCCCAATCCCACACCCATGACCACCAACGGTCACCACCACCACCTTAGAAAATCCCACACCCATGGCCGCCACCGATTACAAATCACATACCCACAACCACCAACTGCCACTAATCGCATGACCACCCCATATTTTCCGTCAGGCATCCACCCACCGCCAGGCCCACCCTGTAATTTGCCACATAGCCTACCCACCGCCACCCACCGTCGCTCGCGCCTCTCACTGTAAGTTCACCCAAATGAAGCTGGCAGGATCTTGCTTTTGGGCTCTAACTCTTCTTCTTCCGAGAATGGTTTCAGATTGCATAAAATGCAGAACAAAAAATGCAGGGAAAAAATAATAGTTTTCAGGCCACACCGCTCTTCCGGTAAGTTCACGAAAATACAGATGCATACAATACTAGATAGTAATGCGGGGAAAATGCAACTCAAGTAAAATACAGAAAAAAGTAGGGCAGGGCATGAATCCAAAATCTGAAGCTTGAAGCAGGCTTGCCATTTGATTGTTGAAGAGAAGATTCTTTCCATTTGCAATGGAGATCGAGGAAAAGAGAAGGGGAGGAAGATAGGCTGATGGGTAGTAACGTGAAGGTGACTCTCTGCTTACTCAAGGTTTGTGGAGAGTGAGCGAGTATTTTTTTACATTTTTGCCCTGATGGCTCTGTACTCCGGTGAAGAGGATGGGGGGCAATTAAACAAAAGTTCATAATATAGACATGTGTCAGCACCTCAATTACTTTTAATGTAATATCAAAACAGGTGTTATACCAAAAGTCATGTTCTGCTACTAGGTAATATAGATTTAGACTTACTTTGTTGACATGGAAGCCAGCAAATGAAGGCCCGTTCAATCCTTTTTTCTGTTTATATTTTGTGCTTTTATATGAAGAGTTCTTTTGAAGTGGGTATATTTATTGCCTTTTAACATTTTTTTTTCAAAAAATATTCAATGTCGTTTTTTTTTACCTAATTTTGTTTTCTTATCATGTTCACTAGTTTTCGTGGCACGCGCAAAGACAAAATTGGGTCGACCAGGCCAGATCATGAGTGAATAGAAAGTCAAAAGTGTACATAGTTGTTCCAGGCACCTTTTGTTTGCTCATCGCTTTCAAGCCAATCACTGGATTCTGTGTTTCAATTGAGGCTTTTTCCAGCTGTTCAATGGCCCCAAAGACGGATATTCCTTGCTCATTACCAGACAATCTCTAACGAATCAAGATAACCATTTGTTCCGGTATCAATATTCGATTGATTGGTCTGAGGTTATCGACACCCGAAACTCCCGGCGGATGGCCAGTGGCCCACCAAGATACCCACATTAATAGCAGGTCTGATTTTGCAATATAATATTTTTATAATATCAAGTAAGTTTGAGCCTTTAGAATTTGTTTTAACTATATCTTTTTTAATGAATTTTAAATGATGCATGTCAAACATGTCATTGTAGGTAGTTATTTACCATTTAAGATTTTTATTGTGTCACTCCTTACAACATTTCTTGGACTAACAATTGTGACCATTCTAGTGAGGTATTATGTAACATCAAAGAAGGTATTCCACCAAAATGGTCATTCTCTTTATAAATAGTATATATTTATAGTTTATATACAAAATACACGTTTGTGTACCTATAACCCCACATAATTTTTCCTTTTTTTTCCCAAAAAGCCCCTGAACTTCACGTTTTATAATGCGCTTCTTGACTTTTGATGCAAAGGGGCCCACTCGTCAAATATATTTTAACTAATTCCGACTTCCCAATACATCTAGACCGTGTTTTTTTTTTTTAACTTTTTTGTTACTAAATATCAACGGTCCAAATTAACTCATGATCACCATTAATAGTCAAATATTAGTGGTGTTGTGATGGTTTCGGTGGTGGTTATGGGTGACGATGAGACTTGGGGATAAATCGTTGGTGTGGATGTGGTGGTGTAGTGACTATTGGTTTTCAGTGTAGCGATGGTGGTGGTCGTAGGTAGGACAAGTGAATTAACAATTGGATAAAGGTATTGGGTAGTGACAGTCGTTTTGTGGTGGCTGTTGGTGGCTAATGATTGTTGATGGAGGAAGTGAGCATTTTTTTGGTTTCTAGTTTAGAGATTAAAATTTATTACTTAAAAGAACTTCTTACGTAAGCTACTATTTTGATATTTTCAATCGTTTTTAAGAGTTAAATGGTATTTCGTTTGTATATAGTATATTGCTTATGTAAAAAGAAAAGAAAATTGTTAATTTGTACAATATTGAGCTTTAGTTTTCGTACATGATTTTTCGTGTTTCACATTTATGAGACTTTATTTACTATTTAAAAGAGATTTTGAGGTGTTAATAGCCAAAGCTATGGCCTAATACTTATGTATATAGATTGGATAGAGTTTAAGAAGATGTAGAATTGTTTCCTGGCTTTATAAGATTATTGAAATATGGGCATATTATACCTACAAATTTCTAATAATGAATCATAGTAAATATCAATAAGTAAGGGTAAAAAAAAGAAAAGAACACCAAAACAAATACAATGATGTTTTGCATAAGAAGAGGCTTAAAAGGGAGAAACAAAAGCTAAGAAAAGCTTACTTTTCAATTTATTTATTAATCTTTAATATTTATGTTGAAGAAATGGATAAATTTTGATTGTCGACTTGCCTCGTGATCCAATTCTTATTACAATGTATGATGAATTATCCACTAGGGGCCGAGTTGCAAAACGATGAACGGTGGTTTATTTTTGTCGTTTACATTTGCGAGATTTTATTTTGTTTTACTTTAAGTAGTTTTAAGGTGTAATACATGATTTATTGTGTTTCACATCTTTTGAGGCCTTATTTTGCTATTTGAAAGTAACTTGGGTGTTAATATCAAAGTTAAGGCCTCGTTGTATTTATATAGATTCGATAGATATTTATAAGCTGTAGAACTGGTTTTCTAGTTTTATAAGGCTAAAAAATAGACAAAATCTACCCAAGAATTTTTAGTAAATCATAGAAAATACTGATAAGTATGGTAAAAAAGAAAAAACCTAAACAAGTAGGACGATGTTTCTTATAAATAAAAGGGGTAAGAACAAAAATCAAAAAGCTAATACAAGCTTACTATTAAATTTTTGAAGTATTAATGTTTAATATTCTTACACGATTTTCGTAGGTTACATATGCAATATTTTATTTTGTTTATTCTAAGTTCTTTTAAGGTGTCAATATGCAAAAATGAAGCCTAACATGTAACTACTTTGATTGTGTAGAATTTACGAAGATGTAGAATTGGTTTCATAGTTTTATAAAATTATAAAAAATCATGCCAAGTATGATCGTCTTGTAACATACATTACTAAGTTAAATCGATCCACTTGTAATATACCTTACTAAAAGACGTGGCCATGTTTCATGATCCCCAATGAATTTACTCAAGGGAATATCATATACTCGTAAAAGAATGTAGAACTTCATGATAATAGATAATATCACAACATACATTAGCTAATTGCACTCATCCGAATAATAAAGCAAGAAATTTTTCGTAATAAGTCATAGTAAAGAGTTAGTAAGTAGGGAACGATTTTCGTGTTTTACCTTTGTGATATTTTATTTTGTTACTTTAAAGGTCTTTTGATTTCTTAGTAGTCAAAAGTAAGGCCTAATATATAAGTATATTGAAAAAGAGAGTTTAAGAAGGTGTAAAATAGTTTCCTTGTTTTATAAAATTTATGAATATCGGGCCAATCAAACTTACGACGTTTTCAAATAATAAATCATATCAAAAAGTTTGTAAATAGGGTAGAAAAATAAAAGAATAGCAAAACATATTGGGCGACGTGTTGCATAATTAAAAGGGTAAGATAAGAAAAGAGCACGTAAAAAAACTTTTTTTCGTCTATTACATAATTTGTGTATATGATATAACTTGTTACAGTATTTTGTTTACTTCTAAATCTCATATACTATTTTGCCGGACAATAATTTGTAGGGTTATTATAGTCTAAATGATGTCTTGATAAGTTATTCTATTCGTTATGGATAGTTTTACAATGTCTAGAACTAGATTTTTAAGTTGTACAAGGTCTACTAAAATAAAAGTTTATTAATCTAGAAACGAGGTCCCTATCCAAGATAATATTAAAGGCTTTATACCAATTAATTTATATTTAGTATATAAATTTTATTTAACCTTGAAAGTATATTGTGATGATGTGTCACGCAAAGAAACTTATCGTCAAGTTTCATTGTGTTTTTTGCTTCACTTCTTATACATTTTATGAATATATGATATGAGAGACGTGTGTTATTTGTCTCCATATGAGGGTTGATCCACTTGACTCACCCTCCTTCTACTATAGAAAAGTTTTGGTTGCTATCATGATTGCAATAACATAGTTTCAAACCCTCCGTGTAATGACAATTAATAGTTAATAAATGTTTTTACTAGGTTTTACTTGGTTATCCTAAAAAGGTACTGATAAGAATTGTTCATGAAAGTACTAGTAGAAATATCACTAAACACATTGAATGACTACTAATTATCACAATATGAGAGGTTATAACCATCTTTCTGTTACCAAGGAAGCCACCTAAATTTTTGGTCCGTACCAAGTATACGGAGGTTGCCTCGAAGTAAAGGAAAAAAAAATAGTTGGGAATGAACATCGCCTGCTATTTGGAAACCGGAGCTTAGATACTGACCACTTTTTTAAGCCTTCAAAAATTGATTGAATCTAGTTTCAATCTTTAGAGACTTAGGCAGCAGACAAGCAATGTAAGTAAACTTTAAAGATGAAACACAAATAGCTTCCAGTCACCAACAACTCTCACAAATGAAACACGACATGTTGATTGCTCTTGTGGATGAACAGGAAATTAAAGAGGCCTTCTTCTCCCACAAACCTAATAAGGCACCTGCCCTGATGGATACAGCTCTGAGTTTTCTTAAAGAAATTGGGAGGTATTAGTGTAACACCACTACAAGAAAAAGATGCATTTAGCTACAGAAGGAATTCCGTCGCTAAAGGTGCTTTCAGCGACGGGATTAACAATCGGTAAAAGTCCGTCGACAAACCCTTTTATCGACGGATTCTTCCGTCGGTAAAATCATTGCCGACGGGCTTTTAACGACGGTATAACCCGTCGCTAAATATTTTTAGGAAATTTATAATTTTTGATGATTTTTAAAAAAAAATTTAAGCAACGAAATGCTACCGTCGCTAAAAATATCCGTGGGTTAAAATGTTTAAAAAAAAAATTATCGACGGACTTTTAGGTATAACCCGTCGCTAAATATTTTTAGGGAATTTATAATTTTTGATGATTTTTTAAAAAATTTTAAGCAACGAAATGCTACCGTCGCTAAAAATATCCGTCGGTTAAAATGTTAAAAATAAATTTACCGACAGACTTTTAGCGACGGTATTATACTTTTAGCGACGGTATAATTTCCTCACTAAAAGTCCTTTAATTCACACAGATGCTTTTTTCTCTCTCCCCGTTTCTCTCTCTGTCCCTCATTTCTCTCTCTATCGCCATTTCCACCCACCGGCGTTCTCACCTCGGCGATCCCCCCTCACGGCGACGTTCCTCCCCACCACCACGCAAGCGAAAGGCCCCCGCCTTCGTCCCTCCCCACCTGCCCCCCACGCTGGCGACAGGCCCCCGTCACACACCACACCGCCCTTCCCTCTCCCTTCACATTTGTTGTCCCCCACAACCACCTCGCCGCCCCGCAGCTACCCCACTATTGCCATAGCCACCCCACAATCGTGCCACCACTCCATAGCCACCTCATAGTTGCACCACCATAGCCATAGTTCCTCCCCCTCCGCTGCACTACCACCATAGCCATTGAGATTCTTGACTGTGCATTGAGAATTTGACAATTGAGATTGTTGTTGGAGGATGGGACTCAATTAGATTGAGATATCTATGAATTAGTTGAATGGTTGGTTGTTGAATTTAGGTTAATTAGGTTAACGCGAAATTTTTAGCACCCCTTAGAATCACATCATGGCTCCAACACTGGTTATAATTAGCCCTAACTGGTCCCGATTAACCCCAATGAACCCTAATTAGCTCTAACGAGCCTAATTAGTTTTAATTAACCCTAAGAACCCAATGAAAATTAAATTAGCTGTAATTACCCCAAATTGATCCTAATTAACACCAATCAGTCCAATTAAATCCTAATTAGCCCTAATTACTCATATCTTGTAGACCCATGATTAGATTAATTAAAGTCTAAACCCTAAAACCTAACTAAACTCTGATTACACGCCTAATTAGTCGTAATTAAGCCTAACAACCTAATTAAGCCTTATTAGCACTAATTAGGACTAAGCAACACTATTCCGCACAATTAAACCCTAATTAGCTCAAAATAACTCTAATTAGTCATAATCAACCCTAATTAGCTATAATTAGCCTAATATAATCCTCATTAACATTAATTAGTCCTAACATAACCCAACTAAGCCTACTTAGCCCTGATTAGGACTAATCAACACTACTCCGCACAATTAAACCCTAATTAGCACAAATAACCCTAATTACTCCTATTTAACCCTATTTAGCCCAAGGTAATCCTCATTAACACTAATTACCTCTAACATAACCCAATTAAGCCTAATTAGGACTAATCAACACTACTCCGCACAATTAAACCCTAATTAGCTCAAAATAACCCTAATTAGTCCTAATCAACCCTAATTAGCTATAATTAGCCCAAGGTAATCCTTATTAAGACTAATTACCCCTAACATAACCCAATCAAGCCTAATTAGCCCTAATTAGGACTAATTAACATGACTCCGCACAATAAAACCCGGCTATTAGCTCAAAATAACCCTAATTATTTCTAATCAACCCTAATTAGTTATAATTAGCCCAAGGTAATCCTCATTAACACTAATTAGCCCAGAGATGGTTTAATTACTCATTGTATATATAAACCCTGCATTCTTTATATTCGTTGTTGTTTTGCGAAGTCCATTGGCAACGAGATGGTTCAACTCGTTGCCAATGAGTTCTATTTAAAGTGGAATTGGTAACATATGCAACGATCTTTCTGCAGTTTTGATATTTCAAAAAGATTATTGCATATATTATCAATTTCTGAACGCATGCTTGCATAAAAACGCTTAGTTCCGGTTCAAAGGTAGTCATTATAAAGTAATGCTTTGTAATGAGCCTTTGGATGTCCAGTTTGGACAATTTGGTAAGGCTACGTGTTTATAAAACATTATTTTAGCTCATACTCTATGTTCTATGTAGTGGATATTTGGTACACGTTCTCATGTGTTTCTCCGGGTGCATACAGACCTGGTGTTCTAACATCCGTCAAACCTTGCAAGGAAAGGTTAGATGAATGTTAGAACACTTAATCGATGTCATGTACTTGGAGAAATGCGGGGAGGTGCTGCCGAATTTTTCGCAGCATTTGGACTAAGCATTTGTTCTTCACTATTTTATAAACATGTGCTTTTTTGAATGGGATATGACCACTACGTATTCGAGAATGGAGGCTATATCATTAACGGGTTTAGGTTTAACGTAAAAGATGATGACCAAACAAAACAAACTCAAAACAGTGGAGTCTTGGTCAACGGCGACTGTGATGCCGAGAATTGCATGGACTTTTACGGAGAGCTAGATGAGATTGTTGAGCTAACATATCTGGCTTCCCAAAACTGCCTGGTAATGTTCAAGTGTACATGGTTCGATCTCACATGCAGTAGAGGAATCCATATTAGCTCTCAAGGGATTGTAGATGTCAATGTCAAGTCAAGACTTACATAAGACGAGCCTTTTGTGTTTGCTAGTCAAGCTGTACAAGTCTTTTACGTGGAGGACATTGTCAATCCCAAATCTCATTGGTATACAATTATCAAGTCCAAGAAATTGCCCGTGACATATGACAGTGAGCTAGACACCTTTCAAGCCGACCAACCACCTGTCTTGTTACATGTTGAGGTCAACAACGAGGAGGATGATCTTCCTCTTCCAACAACACTTCATGTAGGAGAAGAAGTCGTAGATGATGATGCGGAAGATGTGGAAAGTGTTGGAGATGATGTGACTGAGTCTACTGATGAAGAGGATGAATTAGAAGATGAAGAGGACGACGAGTCTAGTGATGAAGATGATGATGATTCCCAAACTAAAAATGATTGGCTTGTAATGTTGTAACATCACGGAAAAAATGTAGTAACATTTTAGAACTTGATTCATATCTATGTGTTTTTGCATCTCCGTTCATATATATAGTGCCAATGATACGAGCTATTCGTGGCGGGTTGGACGCTGAGCTGCTTCCTCCCCGGTGGGTCCCACCTCATCATTGCCCACTGATGATGAGGCACAGAGTGCTTGCATACAGTAGATAGGGCCCCAGCTCCAGCTCCAGCCCCAGCCATCGCCCCCGCCCTAGCCCCAGATCCAGCCATCGCCCCAGCCCTAGCCGTTGCCCCAACCCGACGCGCATTCATCCTACACGCGCGTTGATTCTCCTTGTTCTGTGGGTTCTACCTCAAGTATAGTTGATAACGGTGTTTAGTACATTTTCGCTAGCCTTATATTTAAAGTATATTTGAACTGTATTAGTGTCTGTGTTTTGTAGGATCTGGACGAGGCCGTGGCCCGATACGCGTGGTACGCATCGACCCCCAGCATAAACATAGAGTTACGCTCACCCAGGAGGGCTTGTAAGTAAAAAAAAATTACATCATGCCTTATATTTAAATTTTTGGGGTGTTCATTTATATTTGAACTGTATTAATTTATTTATTTACTTCTTTGGCAGTATCCTGAAAAATTAGGTTAGGACAAAGATCGGTGTTCTTTTGGAGGGCCGATTCTTCAAGCCACGCCTGTACTGGAAAGACTGGGATGCCGCTGCGAGGGAGTCCCTATGGGAGGAGTGGCTGGTACATTGAAGTATTTTTTTTCTATGATAGTATTTGTTTAATTAGAATTTGTTTTATATAGTTAATTTGTGTTATTGAATGCCTTGTAGGAGGAGTTCACGTTTGACTCGCCTGATCAACAGGCACTGGGGCGGCAGGCCTTCTTTACTTACATCGGTAAGAATTACCACCGATGGCTCCACGACACAAGGGACCGGACGAAGAAGATGCTGCCCGAGGGTGCCCCAATGACGGAGATGAAGGCTTATCCCCCGCATTGGATATCTTCGACAGTATGGGGGAGATGATAGATTGGTGGGTTGCGGATCCAAGCTGGGACTCCAAGAGTAAGAGCGGGTGCGAGTACTGGGGCGTTAAAGCGATGGCTGGATACTCCGGAGGTCTTCAATCAGTCGAAAGGCCGCATACGCGACCTGCCTAGCACGACTGCTCATGCCGTGATAAGAGCGTCCTCACCCCTCGCTGCCCCTCCACAGACACCGGCTCATCGGCATCCGTTGGACGAGGAAGAGATCCAGCGCATTGCTCCGATAGTGTTGAGGATGATCAGGGAGCAGGATCAGCAGGGTACACCTGCAGGAAATGCCGAGCCGGCCCCGAATCAGCAGGATCAAGATCCGGGACTCGGTAATCCCTGATGAGCCCCTTCTCGTGCTCGGTCCCAGCTTGTCCCCCCCTGCTCGGCTTATACTCGATCTTCTCCCCTCCCCTAACCGGCTATATCTTGTTCCCAGCTTGTACATTACGAGTTTTTTTTATAATAAACATTTTTCAAAGTTGATTTTATATAGTTGTTTGTGTCCTGGGGATTATGAGTTGTTGTTTATGATTGAATTTTTTATTATAAGATTGGGCATTAGAAAAATAAAAATAAAATTTAAAAATGACTTTTAGCGACGAATTAATTCGGTCGCTAAAAGTGTACATTTTTAGCGTCGGAATATTCCATCGCTAAAAATCTAATTTAGCACCGGAATATGCCGTCGCTAAAAATTATATTCCGTCGCTAATTTCACAAAAAATAAAATACGTAAACATAATTAGCGACGGAAACTCCGTCGCTAATTTATAAGTAAATCCGTCGCAAGAAGTTCAATATTAGAAGACGGATTTTAAAATTTCGTAACAAAACTTTTAGCGACAGGTTTTTATACAAGGGACTTTTATCGATGATGTATCCGTCGTCAAAAGTTTTAGCGACGGATTTCCCCGTCGCTAAAAGACTTATTTCTTGTAGTGCACCCCGAACCTATGGGTAGGTTTTCTCCCATAAATTTGCTTTCTATTAAGTAGTAGTTTATCCAAGTGATTATTTTAAAATATTTAGCAGCAATTATCATGAGCGGTATCATTTAGGACCCTTAGCGACAAATTTTTTTTTTTAGATTATAAGTTACGATGATGGAGTTAGTTGTAAGTGAATTAAAGTAATATGTTTATTCCTTTAGCGACGTAAAATATATAATGCAACAATTTATTTCTTGCAGTCCTTAGCGACGATTAGCGTGAGCAAGGTAGTAGTAAAAAAAAATAATCCTAGTGACCATTAGTTGTAGATAAGAAATGGGTGCAATAGAGAACTAAATGATAGTTTGAGGGGCGACTTTGAAATTCATAACTATATTCGGATTAATATATTAACATAGATATAGATATAACATAAAACAAAGTCAATAGTTAAAAGAGAGAAAGAATAAGGAGACGACAGTGGAGAGAGGGGCCGCCCCTAATTCTCCTCCAACACCGGCGCCGTCTCCGTTCAACTCCCTCCCCAATTTCCGGCCACACCCACTGTTGCCGGCGTCGAATACCCATAGTGTGGCCTACATCGCCGCTGCCTTTTCCCCATCAACTCCGTTGCTAACACCGTTGCGCCTCCATTCGAGGCACCGCCCACCGCCACCTCCAAGCCACTGTGAAATCGCTGTCGCCGTCTTCTTCTTCGATGGTCGATTCTGGCGGTGCCACCACCTAGAGCACTTCCCAAAGGCACAAGCGAGGGTGGCTGGGTTTACTTGATTCGGGGAGGCAGGGGAACTCACGACGGCCACCGGCATAAAATTCGACGACGAGATTCTCGGCAGAAAATTCTGTGTATTTTCTGTTAATTGCTCGGCCAATGAAGGTGGCGCCGGGGCAGCCACCAGTCCACCACTACCGGGTTCTCCATCCAGCTGCTGCCACCGCCAATCGCGGCCAGATTTGCATGTACAACCAGTGACGATCGTGGCAAGGGGACGGCGACGAAACCAATTCCATGGCACCTTCTCCTCCGTATGTTTCACTGTCACGGCCGACGGCCCAATCTTGATGTCAGCCACGATACCATAGGTTGGGGGCTGATTGGTGTGAAGTGGATGTTGGTAGTGTGTTTTGGTTGGTTATTGTGTGCAGTGGTGGTCTTTGTATTGCAATGTTTGTTAATGTGGTGCATTATCTGTGTATTGTCTGTTAATGGGGTGCATTGTTATTGGGGTGATGACGATGATTGTTAATGGGGTGCATTGTCTGTGTATTTCAATGGATAGCCATGGTGGTGTGCATATAATTTGGGAAGATGTGGTGATTTTGGTGCAACGGCTGAAATGGCATAGGGCGGTGCTTGTAGTGGCTGAAATTGAATGAAGTGGGTGGTTTGTGTATGTGCAGCGGTGGGTGTACACTGTGTGTCTTTGGCAGATGTGTAAGAATCGTGGTTATTGGATGATAGCGGGTAACGGAGTGTGTTTAGTGGGTGTTGTTCCGGTGAACTGTGTGTGAGTATTTTAGTGTGTGTGTGTGTGTTAGTTTGTATGTGTAATCACTGTGTGCATGTGTATGTGGAAAGTGTGGGTGTTTGTCAGTGTAGTGGGTTGACTGAGTGGAGTGGCGTGAGTGTGGTTGTTTCGGGAAATGGTTATAATTGTGTGTTGGAGGTGAGAATTCTTGAGGTAGAAGATGAAAAATGTCACTAAAGGGCCATCATTTTCTTGCTGTCCAAATTCCTATTTATAAAAACCATTTCTGCTATGATTTTGGCTAAGTGCAAAACTGTAACCCTAGTTATTTTAGCAATATCTATGATTTTTAATTTTTTTAGATTTTTTAGTGTCCTCGAAAAGCGTGAGATGACTTTATCTAAAAATACCATTTTTTATTTATTAAAAATAGCAAATTAGATTTTTTTTGCCTGAAAATTTCACAGTGACTTTTTACCACTGAAGTGTTTTTGTTTCTTAAGTTTCAAGACTTTTAGTATCGTTTATCATGTGCAGTGACTTTGGTCGCCTTATGTGCCGTTAAGAACTGTAGGGAGTTTTGGAATAAAAGAACGTCCTTCAATAGAACTGTTTTAAAGTATTTTTAAAAAATTTGTGGTGCCATGGTCGACGGGGTTATTTTGGTACTTTTTATGTCGGGGGGTGTTTTTGATAATTTTTCATACTAGGTGGTGAATTTAGTGGTATCGTGCGCAGGTTATCATATGGTTGTGTATGTGTACATTATGTACGTATTGGTGTATTTTTTACGAAGATTATCGTATGAGTGCTATGGGTGCAAGTGTGTGATGTGTTGTTGGTTTGTGTGTGTGTCTGTATAAGGAGAAGAGACATAGAGAAAGAAAGGGGATGAGTACTGGTACGGGTTATCGAGAAGGTAGGGTGTGTTAGTCGTTGTCTTGTAGAGTTCAAGAGAGTGAGTAAGGGAGTTAGAAAAGACGAATGGAGTCAAAACGCATACGGATAGAAGGAGAATGAAAGAAATTGAGGAAAAATGGCAGAATTGCTCTAAGTGAGTTTTCGAATAAGTAGAGACGGGCGCGTATACTATTGGCTCGTTCAACAGGAGCTTGGAATGGACTGGGCAGTTCTTTTGGTCAGGTGCAGCAGGTAATCATCGCACATGATTCTGATATCGAGGAAATGCGAAGCATTATGTAAGTGACATTTTCGATCCATCTAGTGTATATAAAAGTATATGTTGTCTATTATTGAGAAATCTCTATTAGTCATAAATGAACTACTTATAGTTAGTTAATTTTGAGGGATGAGACCTGTCTAGGAAGTTAATACCGAGTTTATAACATCATTGCATAGATCGTATCCTGATCAATGATTTGCCCTATTTAGGTTAATTCGAAGGATTTGTGGTTAAGGTTGATTAGTTTAACATAACATCGAACCGAGGTAAGGGATTTCTTCCGAAACCCTATTTCATCTATTTGACATCCTAAATATCTTTTCAAATTGTTATTGGAGTTTCATGGGACTCAGTTATAATTGTTATGAAACTTCATTGATTGCCATTAATACCCTGTTTTGAGCCTGTCACGTTTCGTAAAAATTTTGTTCGATGCTCTATATTTATTTTTTGTTGCGCATCGATTTAATCATTACATTATCGATGATTGTATTATGTATATTGACATGAGTTAGTGTATTGAGGAGTTATAAAGATGGTCTGTATCGGGGGTGATATAAGAGTGGTCTGTTATTGCCGGGAGATGCTAGTACCTTAAGGGTCTAGCTAGTGTTCATATGCATATGTAACTACAGTATTGTTGAGCATCACCTTTATGGTTTTGCTAAGTGATTACCTTGCACTGCCTGTGTGGCTTTGCAAATTTACTCATGTTTAATATTATCTACATCGTTTCAGTGTAATTGGAATTATTCCTAATTGTATCTAGTTTGGTTCAAGGGATTCAGTTGAATCTCTTCCCTATCGTTTGAAGTGAATCTGATTGTTATTGTAATCCCATTCCCTCTTATGGATTTTGAGCGACCTTACTGAGCTTTCGAAAGCTCACCCCTTTTTCATTTCCCCTTTGCAGGTAATAACTAACAATAGATTGCATTGAGTATGGATTCGATCTGAGAGAGGGAAAGAGAATTGCAATTTTGGTCTTGATCATTAGAACCCCTGCGTGGGTTAGTATTGCTGCTTTAAATTTTTGACTCGGAATTGATGTTTCAATTATGACAGTACATTTGGAGTATTGTATTATGCGATGTTTTAGTTGCTCTGACGGACTGATGGTACTATATTGGTAGAGATTGAGGATATTATTGTCTTAGAGTAATTGATCGCGTGAGTGTTAACGCTCCAAAAATTTCGGGATGTTACAATTAGGGCCACAGGTGACTAGTGCAGTGAAAGAAATGTTGATAAAAAAAAATAGAGGTATCAAATTGTTCAATAGCACAAGCTTGACCTTATCCCTACGTCCATTGCCCAAGTAACACGAAGGAATTTAGACTAATTGCCTACTGCAATGTAGTATACAAAGGAGTATCAAATATACTATGTGTAAGAATTAAGAAGGTGCTATCACACATAATCAACATGAAGCAATCTGCCTTGTAGCAAGAAGAAACACTACAAATAATATACTATTATTGCAAGAGCTTGTGAGAAATTATCACTACAATGATGGGCAACCAAGATGTGACATGAAAATTGACCTGCAAAAGGCTTATGATTCAGTTGGGCATGACTGTCATGGAAGTCATGCATTTTCCCTCAAAGTTTGTGGAATGGATCATGAAGTGTGTCACAACTGCAAGATTTTCTATCATTCTCAATGGATATATAGAGGCGTTCTAGCTCAAGATGACTAAGGTAAGGAGATCTTATCTCTCCTTACCCTTTCTTGTTGGTCATGGAAGCTTTCTCACGGCTGCTAGATAGTTACACTCAAAGTACAACATTCTCGTTCCACGCTAGATGCCAAGAACTTAATATCAATCATTTAAGTTTTGCTGATGATCTCTTTTCGATGGCCATAGCTAATCATAGCTCTCTCGTGATGATTAAGCAAGTGCTAACAGAGTTAGAGCAATTGTCTGGGTTAGCTCCCAACCTTACCAGAAGTTCCGTTTATATAGCATGGGTGGATGACACCACTACAGCTCAACTAGCTAGCATAATTGGTATTCCCCTTAGAGTATTCCCAGTCACTTATCTAGGGGTTCCACTTATATCAATTAAATTACAGTATAAGGACTGGAAAGAGTAAGAAAGAAGATTTCCAGTTGGACTACTCATTATCTTTCATATGCAGGCAGGCAGGCTCCAACTTGCTATTTCAGTCTTGGTAAGTATGCAGGTTTATTGGTGCATTATTTTTGTATTGCTAAAGAAGATTATCACCCCAAATTGAAGGAAAAATTAGGGCTTTTGTGTGGCATGTAAAAGATATTAAGTGCACTGACAAAAGTCGCTTGGAAGGATTTGTGCCTACCGGGGGGGTTAGGTTTGAAGAATGTGGTAGAGTGGAATAAGGCAGTAATATGTAAACATTTATGGAACTTGGCCCATAAACAAGACTCTCTCTGGGTGACATGAATATGTCATGGACATGGAAGAAACTTGTCAAGATCAGAGACATATTTATCCCTTTCATTAGATATAAAGTGGGAAATGGAGCAGATACATGGTTATGGCTTGATAGGTGAACTGATGAGAATACACTTCTCAATAAATTTGGACATAGAATAGTGTATGATGCTAGCTTGGATATCAATAGCCAAGTCAGTGCCATTGTACATATGAACTCATGAAGACTACCTAATCTCAAATCTAATGTAATACCCCAAAACTTGAGGTTAGTTTTATGGTGAAAATCCTAGTTGATTATTTATTTGACCTTTAGTGACGAATTGGTGAGCATTATTTTCTAATATTTAGCAACAAACTCTTAGAAACCATAAGTTATAGCTTAATGATAGCAGTTATAGGTGATATCAATTTAGGTCTTCAGTGACGATTAGCGTTAATTATATTCTTAGAAGCCTTTAGCGACAATTTCATACATTATCGTTAACATTAATATTATATTAACAATTTTTAGCGACAATATTTCTCATTTAGCATCGAAACTTTTATTTAGCAACTTTTGGCGATGATTAGCATATTGGGATTATGTAATACCCGTTAAAGTTTTCAAATTGCATTATTTTATCATAAATAATTAATTTGGGCTTTTCCCGTAATAACAAATAAAAAGTTTTGGGTGAATGTTTGAATAACTATCAAATCTTGAGGGGGGTTTTGGTAAATTTTCATTTAGGGTTTTATAGATAAAGATACTTTGAGAGAGGGAGCAGCTCTCTTCGTTCTTTGTTCTCAGAAACACGGCTGAGAGGAAGCGAGATTTAGAGAGAGAACGAAGGAAGAAAGACGGGAAGTTTTCGGGCGAGATTTCGGTAAGTTTTCTAGCCTTTTTCTCTCTAATTTATTTGAGGTCTTGTGGTAACTACAAGGGATGCCGTGAAGTCGATTTGGGGCGTGGAATAGGGCTACTGCAAGAGAGGATTCTAAGGCTATTGGGAGGCCGCCGAAGGGTGTGAATGAGGGGAGTGTTTGTGCACGAAACTGTGTCTTTTATGAGAATATGGCCTGCAACACAACCATTTAAAAGGGTACTGCCGTAAGGAAGTATACCCATGTGTTTTGTGTGTGTTTATGTATGTGTAATGTGGGTTTGCAAGGGAAGGGGAGACTGCCATGAGGCAGTATAAGTGATAGTGGGAGCATATGTGTGGTTAATTGTGAGGGGTTAAGGGCAGCCATGGTGGCTGCCATATTTAATTAGAGAGGGGCTGAAATAGACTAGCCATGGTCCGATGGTGTGTGGGTTGGTGAAAGAAGTGTGATATGTAAAGGTTATGGGAGCTGTGTGTGTGGGTGAAAGTGGTGCAAAGGGGAAAGGGGAGAAGCCTGTGTAAAGTGTTAATTGGGCATGACGTAGTAGTAAGGGAAGAGGGAAGAAGCTGTTGGGTAAAATGGTTGGTATGTGTGTTGGTGTATAAATAATTGTGTAATGTAGGTTTAAAAGACAAGAAATGGGGAGCAAAAGGAAGTTGCGTGAATAGTAACTCTGAGTTGTATTCTGCGTTTGGAGAGGTGGATGAAGAAGAAGATGATGAACAGTGATGGGTTTATGCTGTAAAGTGGTAGAACTGTGCAAGCTGTTGACTATCGTGAACTTGTCGAAAAGTGTTTAAACTTTACAGGAAGGATTATAGGGCAATATTAGAATTACTGTGAAAATTTCATATTTTTTTTATATCGCATGTATTTTATTATTTTCTAGAATTTCAGATTTTTAAAACTTTTTTGCAACCTTTAAACTAATGAAAATGTTTTGAAAAAATTAGAGTAATGTTTTTATAATAAAAAAAAGTCCCAGATTAAGTTTGGTGATTTTTAGAGTTGATTTGCAATAGTTTATTTATCGCATTGGTTTTAGCAAAATGAATAATTTAAGAATAGTTTTTAATACCTTTTAAATTCTAATTTTCATTTTTATAATTTTTATACATAATTTATAGCTTTTAAAAAAAATTATGGGACTTTATTTTCAGCTAAAAATAATTATGGCCATTTATGGATTTTTATTTCATTTAAAGAAATTATTTTAATTCAAAAATTTTCAAAAATTCATATTTTGACATTTTATAATGTTTTAAGCTATAAAAATATTTTTTTATAATTTAATATGTATTTGGAGTATTGTAACGCATTAAAGAGTGCATAGAAATTTTGGTTAGGTTGGCCGTATGTGGGACCAGCTTTGAGTTTAGCGATTTCAGAGTTAGAAGTGAGTACGTGGTGGGTAGTTGATATTAGATTTATAATATTGTAGCATAGATTGTATTCTAACAATGGATTGCCACTTTAGGTTAATTCAAAGATTTTTGGATCGAGATTAATTAGTTTCGCTTAGCTTGGATCAGGTAAGGATTTTCTTTCCGAACCCTACTCCTTATTCTGAATCCATATGTTTTAATCTTAATTATTTCACAAATTTTATTGAAGTATTGTTTTATAAATTTTCCTGAGAATATTTGGATTTTGCCAGCGAAACCCTAACTTGAACCGTAAGCGATCATTTGGAATTCTTTATTTATTCTCATAGGTTTTATTGATTCTATTATCGTAAAATGTTTTGAATTCTGTATTTTGCTTCTTAATGTTGACATGAGTTATAAGGATGGTCTATATTGTTGGAGTTATAAGGATGGTCTATTGGTTGGGTTAAATTAGTACCTAAATGGACTAATCAGTGTACATATGCATATGTAAAGCATATCGAGCACTACATGGATGACTTTGCTATAGTGTACTACTCATGTTCAACGTTTCTTGTTTCTATTTTATTGCACTTGAAGTGTTTTGAAAAGATTATTGATGTAAGGGATTGAGTTTATACGCATCCCTATGTTTATATTAAAATGATGTGGTTTTATTTGAAAACCCTTTGAAATTATCATTTGATTGTATGTAGAAAATCATTTGAATCGCTCTATTTCTTCATTTTAAAAGTTGCTATTTGGCTTAAATGTAAAATCGTTCGTATCATTTTGTTATTTTAAATCTTTGATCGACCTTATTAAGCTGTCAAAAGGTCACTGTCCTTTGACTTCCTTTTCACAGGTGATAACCAGCAGTAGATTGTTTAAGTATGAATTAGAGCCAAGTGAAAGATAGAATCCCAGCGGGGTAATGATTTTTATTTAAAAATTTTTAGACTTAGTTTGATGCTTCATCTATGATAGATGACCAAGATTATGATTCATGGTTTAGTTGCTCTGATAAATTTATATTATTTGGTTGAGTTTGAGGATATTCTATATTACTGGAAGTGATTAAGTGAGTGTTAACGTTTCAGAAATTCCAGGATGTTACTTCTAACAAGCTGAGAGGTCTAAATCAATGACTGGGGTCATTACCTAGACCTAACAGTAAGCAAGTAGACAGAATATTCTGGAAACTACACCCAAGTGGACAATTTACTAGTTGTACAGCTTTGGAAGGTATTAGAAATAGGGCACCTCAGGCCCCTGAGGAAATTGATCTGGTTCTCAAGAAATGTTCCCAAGTGTGCTACGATACTATGGTTACTCTGTAAGGAGGGAATAAGAACAAAGAGCAAACTGAAAACACAGAACATCACTCATGATAATATGAGTGTGATGTGCTGCACTCCTCCGGAGACCACAAATCACTTATTCATGTAGTGTTAGTATGCTCAGGAATTGTGGAAAATCGTGCTCAGGAAAATGCAGGTTACCAGTTACCTTGGCTCATGGACTCAGTTTCTCCAAATAGTAAGCAGGAATTTCAGAGGAAAGACTTTCCAAGCTAAAATATGTAAACTTGTTGTGGCAGTAACAATATATGGTATATGGCAGGAAAGAAACTCAAGAATTTTTTAGCATAAAAGTGCCAATGTTAAAGGATGCCTCTATGTCAATCAACAGTGGATCAAGTAGAGAATTTATAGCTGGCCAAAGTCTCATGTAAGAGAGAGGAACAAGGTGCTTTGTCAAGGATGGGGCTAGATACTCAGACAACAATTAGACGAACATAAATAGAGCAAGATGTTCTTATTACAAATATATAAAAGTTGTATAGTATGCTGAGTATGATTTTGTAAATAGTTTGTGCTTCAATGAAATACAAGGAATTTTTTAACCAAAAAAAAAATTGCTTTTTGAAAGCTATTTTCGGTCACAAAGTTTGATGTAATTAAGGGCCTGCATATATCTACGTTTAGCAGCCTTGAAATCCTAGCTCCGCCACTAGTATTTTTGCGGCGGTAATGTGGCGGGTGGTGGTTGTCAATTTCGGGGTGAGACTCCAACTCGTAGTGGTTGTGCTCGTGGTTATAGTGTGGTAGGTGGTGGCAATCGATGTGGTGGTGGGACTTGCGGTGGCTATGCTTGTGGTGGTTGTGTGTGGAGGTAATTGTGGCACAACAGTGGTGGCTTTTGGTGGGTGTCAGCTTTCTGCAATGATGGCAGTGGTCTATGTGGCGGCCAAGGCATTTGGTGACTGTATGCGATTGTGGTTGTGCATGGTGGTAATTGCAGGATGGCAGCAGTGGCGGTGGGTGGGCGACGATGGTGGGTGACTCATTAAAGTAGATGAAACAACCTAGAGAGAGAAATTTTTTTAGCTTCAGTGTATTACATCAATTACTATTGGTCACTAATGGTTTGATGGGTGAAACCAACCAATTTAAGAAATGACCCAATAATAAATGTGTATAAATGGATCGGTTATCCATTTCAACCCAACCCACCCACCGATTTTGCCACTCCTAATTCAGGTTATATCATTTGCATGCATTTATCCATTCTAGTCTTTCTACAATAGTTTAGAAATAACTTGATTAAATGATACTCACGAATTGCCTCGCATCTTGATTGAGGTTATATCATTTGCACGCATTTATATATTCTATTCTTTACAAATACTTTAGAAATAACTTGACTAAATCTTTCTCACGTATAGCAATCGTAAGTAGATAAGCTGTACGTATGTGGAAATGTATATTCGGCATTGAGTAACAAAAAGAAAAAAGTGTTAGTCGAACTTTGAATTTGTTTATAGATAACAAAAGGAATAATCAGAATTTTCTTGTGAATTGGAACTAAAACAACAATATAAAGGACATTGATAAATGCAATCCAAACTTAAATTCTCCCAAACTCTCAATGGCTTTTGGTGGCACTTGTTAATAACATAATTTTGACTTTTAAAACTAAGAATAAAGTGAAAGTGTTCAAATCTCAAGATATATACCAAGAATTTTTATTTTTATAAAACTTTAATGCTTTAACTAATAATCGTATTGGTAAGACAAGAAATGTTTAGTGACATTTGAGGGAGGGAGGGGCAGGGTGGTTGACGATGGTCTCCCCAGCCCTACAATAGGTCCACCGTTGGTCTAAGAAGGCTTGTTTCTCGACATCTAAAAAAAGAGAAGAAGAGAACATCAAAACAAATAGAACAATATTTTGTATGAGTAAAAGCAGTAAGAACAAAAACCAAAAAAGCTACGAAAAGCTTACTATCAAATTTGTCAAGCCCTACTCTTTAATATTGTTACACGATTTTCATACGCTACGTTTGCGAGATTTTTTATTATTATTTTAAGTGCTTTTAAGGTGTTAATAGGCCAAATTGAAGCCTAACAGGTAACTATTTTGATTATGTATAGTTTTCGAAGATGTAGAATTGGCTTCCTAGTTTTATAGTATTTACAAAAATTGCGCCAATTAGACTAAATTAAATCGACCGTATTGCAATATACCGTACTAAAAAACTTAGCCATGTTTCATTATCACCAACGAATTTACTTAAGGGAATATCATATACTAAAAAATGAACCTAAAACTTCATGACAAAAGATAATGTCACAGCATACACAACACACATTAGCGAATAGCCGAGTTCTTGATCATAACAAAATAATCACACTCATTGGAATATCAAAGCAATAACTTTTTATTGATAAGTCATTAGTAAATGGGAAATGATTTTTGTGTTTTTACCTTTTGTGATATTTTATTTTGTTACTTTAAAGTATTTTTGATTTGTTAATAGTCAAAACGAAGGCCTAATATATAAGTATA
This sequence comes from Escallonia herrerae, assembly GCA_033070095.1. Classification (NCBI taxonomy): domain Eukaryota; kingdom Viridiplantae; phylum Streptophyta; class Magnoliopsida; order Escalloniales; family Escalloniaceae; genus Escallonia; species Escallonia herrerae. The sequence goes on along the minus strand of JAVXUP010000971.1, from coordinate 95,309 downwards.
TTGATTAAGCAGAGTTTAAGTAGGCGTAGAATCTGTTTCTTAGTTTATCAAATTTAGAAATATCAGGCTAACTATACCTACGACCTTTTCAAATAATCAATCATATCAAAAGGTTAATAAATGGGGTAGAAAGGGAAAAGAACGGCGAAACAAATAGGGTGACGTGTCGCATAAATAAATGGGTAAAATAAGAAAAGTGTGCCAAAAAAACCTTATTTTCATCTGTTACATACTTAGTACATGTGATATAAATTGTTACAATAATTTGTATACTTCTAAATCTCATATTTTATCTATGTTTTTCATAACTTTGGGTTTTTATTTCATATAAGAAAATACTTTTTAGGGACATAATAGTTAAACTGAAGTCTTGATAAGTTATTGTATTGGTTATGGAGAGCTTTGGAATGTATATAATTGGATTTTTAAATTATACAAGGTCTACTAATATAAAAGTTAATTAATCTAGAAATAAGGACTCAGTCCAAGATAATATTAGAGACTTTATACCAATAATTTTATGTTTAGTATGTAGCTTTTATAAATTTAATTTAACCTTTAATTTATATTGGGACGATTTGTCACGCAAAGAAGCTTATCGTGTTGAGTTTCACTGTGTTTTTTGCCGTTACTTATTATCGATATTATAGACATGATGTGATATGAGATAATGTGTTTGTTAGATTTCTCCATACACAGGTTGATCTACCTGACTCACCCTCCTTTCGCTATAGAAAAAGTTTTGACTGCGATCCCGTTGTAGGAACATGGCTTTAGCCCTTCGTGTAGTGACAATTAATGGTTGTTAAGCTTTTACTTAGTGACCCTAAAAAAGTATTGTTAAGAATTATTTTTGAAAGTGCTAGCGGAAATGTCACTGAATATATTCAGCAACTCTTAATTATTGTAATAGGGAAGGTTGTAACTATCATTATATAACGAGGAAGTCGCCAAGATTTTTGGTGCAAACTAAGTATATGAAGGTTGTGTGGAAGTAAGGGAAAAAACTGAGTTGGGAATGGACATAGCCTCCTTATAAGCCTTCTAAAATTGATTGAATCTTAATCTTTGGAGACTTGTCGTTTGGGATTGATTCTAAAATGCAGATTTCAGCTTAAATCTGAATCAGTTTTCAAAATCAGATTTAATCTACTTTAAACAGAATGAGTTTGCTATTTGAAAAAATTAACTGTGAACTAGTTTAAAGTTACAAAAGTGTTTGAATAGAAAGTGATTCAATCAGTTTTGATATGACAAAATTATCATAAAGGACATTACATAAATAAAGTTCTAATATCCATTTAATGAAATAATGTTAACATAACTTTCATTTAAAAATTATTACAATATACGAAAAAATTATTGAAGATTGCTTTATACAACGCTGATTTCCAAAGCTCTTCCAACCAGTGTGTTACGGTACGGGCGAACGATGTTGGCTACAAATATGCATCTTTTTTTACTACTGGCTACCTCATTCCGCACATAGGGAGATGTAGGAAGCAAGACTTAAAGACGGCTGGAATCTTTTATGATCTCTGTTTTGCTATAAACAATCTACGCAGTTTCAACCTTCAGAAAAAGAAGATCAAAGGCAGGATGAAGACATCTTTCCGTCTTGCTAGAGTATCCACCAGTTTCTAGAGGTTTGTATTTGGTTCCCAGCCACTTTTGCGGTACATATTGTATTATGCAGACTAGTGTCATTTACAGTGTTATATTGTTTCAATATGGTTGTAAGGATATCTAATTTTGTTGGTTTCTAGGAAAATAGCCAAAACCTTGATGCAGTTGCAGCTTGCCCAACCCTTCCAAATGTCCTCGAGTTTTCTCTTTTTTGTTTGTTTGGCTATCCGACGAGGACTTTCCATGCCCAAACCCAAGTGTACGCTTCTGTGGAAATTTTCCACACAAGCGTTCAAGCTACGTCTCATCAATTTTCCACACAAGCGTTTACCCATCTTTCAAAAGTCCGCAAGTCTTCTCTCTGTGTTTACTTGGCTGTCCCACGGCTTTCCCCATTCCCTAAATCAAGCGTATCAAAGTGGAGAATTTCCACATAAGCGTCCAAGCCATCTCTTTCTGTTTTCCTCGTGAACGGAAGACTTTAGTCGCTCTTCATGAATTTCTCCTATAAAGACATACTTGGCGCTTTCCTCGTTTCTGCCTCACCAAGCCGAGTCCAAAATCACAGACGCTGTCATGGTGACATCTTCATGCTTCCTTTTTTCCATGGTAGTGGTGGTGTTGATACAGTTTATACGTACTAGTGAAACAAGCATCACCACCGATCAATCTGCCCTTCTCGCGTTTAGGGCGCACGTTATCAATCTCAAGTCTCAGCACATTTTAGCCACCAACTGGTCCTCTGCCACCCCGGTTTGTAACTGGGCAGGGGTCACTTGCAGCCGTCGCCATAACAGGGTTTCGGCCTTGAATCTTTCATATATGGGCCTAGTAGGCACCATACCTCCAGACATCGGAAATATTTCATTTCTTGCTTCTATTGACATCCGCAACAACAGCTTCTCTGGCAATCTGCCCAAAGAGATGTCTCATCTACGCCGGCTAAAAGAAATGAATCTTGACTACAACGAGTTTAGCGGACGACTTCCCACGTGGTTTGCTGATTTGCCTGAACTTCAAGTCCTGCGCCTCAGAAGTAACAGCTTTGTGGCCATGATCCCATCATCTCTCTGTAACGTATCAAAGCTTGAGAGGTTGGACTTAAGCTTCAATCTTCTAAACGGAAAGATTCAAGGAGGAATTGGCAGGCTTATAAACCTCAAAGAGCTCCGCCTGTCTCGGAACCAGCTGAATGGCGAAATTCCATCGAACATTGGGGACTTGATATTTCTTGAGGCGTTATATCTTGGCGTAAATGACTTGACAGGTTAGAATATCGTATTTAATTCTTGTTGCCCTAATGCATAGTTTAGCAAAATGAGTGAGAATTTTCTAATGATCGTGAAGTTAGCTCCATTTACATTCGTCGTATATATTCAAGTCTTGAATATGCTACTAAAAGATTTAAGCAATTTTACAGGCACCATCCCGGCCACCATTGGTAACTTAACTGCGCTTCGGAAGCTGGAGCTTGGTGACCAGAGCTTGACAGGTAAGAATAGCCTACTGCCCCTGTCTCACTAGTTTGTGATGCAGTTTTAAAGCTTGAGAAAACCTTAAAGTTTTCTTTACAAGGAGAGATCCAACAAGATATCGAAAATCTATTCAATCTAAAAAAACCAAAAAAATAAACAAAAAAAAAGTTTTTTTTTTCTATCTAATATGGGGAAATACCATCGCATAAGATGAAGACACGTGTCTTCATCCGAGAAGAACAAAACTGTTCTCTAGAGTCAAGAGAACAGTTTTGATTCCATTATTTCTGGTAACTCCCTACTAAATGGTACTAAACTATCCATTAAGTAGTTTATTACTCTACTCATCAGAGTAACCCCCTCATCAAGAGGAAATAATGAACGTATTAAAGGAAGTACTATATAAAGAGAAAAGGAGACATGGGCAATGGTAAGAGGACCATTGAGAAATTAGATACTGACTTTGATACGATTTTCTGACTTAAGCATCGGAGTTTTCCTCGTCGGAAACGCTTCCGGCGAGTCACCGGTGTTGACTGTGTTGTGCAGGTCTATTGACAAGGAAGTTAAGTTGCGTCCCGAATTTCATCTGCAACATTTGGCGCCATCCGTGGGACCGATCTTGTGAATAGACAATGGCAGAAAATCCAAACCCTCCTCCAGTAAATCAAGATGGTGCACTTGCTTCTAGCGCATCATCTTCTTCTGAGATCCGTAACTTGGTTCGCAGTGGAACCACTTCTCAGATACGCCCTGATCGAGGTAAAGGAGTTGCCAATACTCCAATGCCCACCACAGTGCAAATTCCACCTCCGGCAGACATGGGAGCTGCTCTCCCATTGTCGTTCTCATTCCCGTTTGCTGGCCCATCAAGACCTCCGACTCCCATAGAAATGACGACAGCTGCCACTCACACGACACCAGCTCCCGGGAGCACTCGAGTTGATCTTTTAGCTGTCATTTCTACAATGCAAAAATCCATTGAGAAGCTGCAAGCGGCAATTGAACAACGGTCGGAACCCCATTTGGACCAAGCCATGCATACCAATGCACAAAAGCAACCGATTCACAACCGCCTCATATCTTCACACGAGGAGAGGCACGAAGGTGCAGGTATGTCCACGAACGACCCGAATCAGCATTTCATCCACATTGATGATGAAGAGTCTGATGATGAGCGGCGTAATCCTCGGCTTAGGAGGCAAGAAAACTCTTATGAAGTCCATTCTAGAAGAGACACATCTAGACGACCGGAGGTAAACTATTATGATGCTCTATCCACTCGAAGGACGGTGCTTATCCGTTCTAAGGAGAACCGACCTGAATGCTATACGAATGCGCCTGTCATAATTGGACACCCATTCGCGGAAGACATTGAATTCTTCCCAACTCCAGTGAATTTCAAGATGCCCCAGTGCGATTCATATGATGGTACGGAAAATCCAATGGAGCACTTAGCCCGCTTTACATCATGCATGAACTTGCACCTTGTCCCAGATCAAATCATGTGTCGGGCTTTTCCTGTCACACTGAAAGGAGCCGCACATGCCTGTTTCCAACATTTAACACCTCATTCCATATCCTGTTGGGCACAGTTGGCTGAATCTTTCCGTGGAAATTTCTGACGAGTGGGATTCAGAGGAAAAACTCCTCAGCTCTTTTCTGTATAGTACAAGGACCTAAAGAATCCTTGAAGTCCTATTATGCACGTTTTAACGCGGAAAAACTCCTTATCAATCACCTTGATTCAGGAGTAACCTTTGTGGCTATGGCCAGAGGAGTGCGACCAGGAACACCCTTGCGTTTTTCGCTAAACAAGTGACCTCCGGAGAATATGACTGATCTTCTCTGAGTAGAAAAATACCTCTGAGCTGAAGAGGACTCAGCGCACCCCCAGGAAGAGCCAAGTTCTAACCAGAAGCGGCGAGATAGGACTGATAGCCGTAATCCAGATATCGAGTCAAAGCGGCCACGAGTCACGATGCCAAGACCTTTTACACCTCTTACTGCCTCCCGAGAGCACATCCTTAATCAAGTCAAAGGACAAAACATTCTCAAATGGCCCAAACCTATGAGGATGCCGGCTGACAAGAGAGATGATAAGTTGTACTGCCACTTTCACAAAGATCACGGTCATACTACTGAGGAATGCAAAGTCCTCAAGCTTGAGATCGAGTCTCTCATTAATAAAGGGCATCTCAGGCAATTTGTCAAAACAAATAACTGACAAGGACATAGGGGAAATCAAAGAAGACCAGAAGAAGCACAACCGAAGGACCCTCCTGTGATCAACACCATTTCTGGAGGACCAAGCGCAGGAGGACTAACCAATTCTTCTCGCAAAGCTTACGCTCGGCAGGTTAATCTAACTCAGGGTCCTACTAAACGGCCGAGAGCTTCTACATCGTTGGAATTTAATGATTCCGATCTTGAAGGAGTGATTTGTCCTCATGATGATGCCTTTGTCATCACTTTGCAAGTGGATGCGTACAGTGTTAAACGCATTCTAGTTGACACTGGAAGCTCAGTGGACATTATCTTTGAAGAAGCCTTTTCACAGATGGGAATCTCTAAAGAAAGGGTAAAACCTATCCCTTCACCCCTATATGGTTTTACAGGAGCATCTGCCCCTGTCGAAGGCATCATTCCGCTTACAATCATTGCTGGAACCACACCTCTTCAGAGTGTTCAGACCATTGACTTTCTTGTGGTCAAAATCAAGTCATCGTATAACAGAATTTTAGGACGAACGGGTCTTAATAAGTTGCGAGCAGTTGCTTCCACTTATCACCTCGCAATGAAATTCCCCACACCATAAGGGGTTGGTGTAGTGAAAGGAGATCAAGCGACGGCCCGAAAATGTTATATCACATCATGCAAAGCAAAGACGTTCAACATAGACGATCAACGTGATGAGCAGGTGATGAAATGCGCTACCCCTATCGAAAAGCTGGTATCCATACCACTGAAGGACGGAGATGATGAACGTCTATTGCGAATAGGATCTACCTTGGAACCCACCATCCGGGATCAGCTGATCACTTTTCTTCGCTCTAATGCAGACATCTTTGTGTGGAGTGCCACAGATATGCCAGGAATTGATCCTTCTGTGATCACTCATCGTCTCTCGGTCGATCCTAAGCACAAACCAGTTAGGCAGAAGAAGCGCCCTTTTGCCCCGAGAAGGCAGGCCATAATCAAACAAGAAGTAGACAAGCTCTTGATGGCCGTTTTCATCACAGAAATTGATTATCCGAAATGGATAGCCAATGTGGTCATGGTACCCAAGGCAGGCACTGGCAAATGGCGCATTTGCATCGATTACACAGACTTAAACAAGGCATGTGCAAAAGATAGTTATCCTTTACCATGTATCGATACTTCAATTGATGCCACCTCTGGACATGAACTCTTCAGTTTCATGGATGCCTTCTCTGGGTACAACCAGATCCGGATACAGGACGATGACATGGCCAAAACAGCCTTTATCACGGATCAAGGCCTCTTTTGCTACAAGGTCATGCCATTTGGATTAAAGAACGCTGGAGCTACTTACCAGCAATTAGTTGACAAAGTCTTCAAGCCCTTGGTGGGCAAAAATATGGAAATTTACGTGGACGACATGCTCGTCAAAAGCTTGCGAGCAATAGATCATATCTCAGATTTGGAAGAATGCTTTTGCTCTCTTACGCATGTATCGCATGCGCCTCAACCCGGCAAAGTGTGCTTTTGGGGTATCGTCTGAAAAATTTCTGGGCTTCATGGTTTCTCATAGGGGTATAAAAGCTAATCCAGAAAAAATCAAAGCTATTCGAGATATGATTGCACCCCGAAAAGTAAAGGAAATTCAAGTATTGACGGGTCGTATCGCCGCCCTAAACCGTTTCCCTTCCAGATCGGCTGAACAGTGCCTCCCATTCTTTAATGCCCTTAAAAACATCAAAAATTTTGAATGGACAGCTGAGTGCCAAGCATCCTTTGAGGCATTGAAGGAATATTTGGCACCCCCACCGCTCCTCTCCAAACCAATTGCAGGAGAAATGCTCTTCCTTTATTTAGCAGTAACCGATTTTGCCGTCAGTGCGGTGCTCGTCTGAGAACAGGATAGTAAGCAATTCCCTATCTATTATGTGAGCAAAGTACTTCAAGGAGCCGAATTGCGCTATCCCACTACTGAAAAGCTAGCTTTTGCCCTTCTCATAGCCGCGAGGAAGCTCCATTCGTACTTTCAGTCACATACAATAATGGTGCTCACAGACAAACCGCTCAGACGGATATTACACAAGCCTGACTTGTCGGGGCGTCTGGTTCCGTGGTCAGTTGAATTGGGAGAGTTCGACATATAATACAAGCCTCGTCCTTCTATTAAAGGTCAAGCATTAGCTGATTTTATTATCGAATGTACTCTTCCAATTGATGAAGTCGAATCCCATGTTGCCCAACCGGAAGTGTTTGCATGGACGCTTTACGTCGATGGTTTATCAAATACTATGGGCAGTGGAGCAGGGCTTATTCTCAAAGGACCAGATGAACTCATTGTTGATTATGCCCTCCGTTTTAATTTTTAGGCAACCAACAACGAAGTCGAATATGAGGCTTTGATAGCGGGGATGCATCTAGCTCATGCCATGAGAGCACAGACACTCAGTGCTTATAGCGACTCTCAGCTTGTCGTGAAACAACTGTCAGGTGAATATGAAGCCCGCGACCCAACGATGGCTGGTTATCTTTGTAAAGCAAGGGAGCTTTCCACATCCTTTGCACAATTCCGCATTACTCAAATTAGTCGGGCAGACAATGTAGCAGCTGATGCACTCTCTCGTTTAGCTTCACTTGACCCGTCAGGTTTCGGTCGCACAGTCCATTTGGAGCTACTGCATGAACCGAGCATCGTTGAGCATGAAACTTTTCCAATTGCGCAGGAATCATCTTGGATTGATCCAATCAAAGATTACCTTCAGAACGGTACCCTGCCTATTAACCCAAAGGAAGCCAGAAGCATCATTTCGCGCTCAGCTCGTTATGCGGTAGTTGAAAGTGTACTCTACAATCGATCGTTCACTCTCCCTTACCTTCGGTGCCTCACCCCAACGGAGGCAGATTACGCTCTTCGTGAAGTCCATGAAGGCATTTGTGGCCAGCATCTAGGAGGACGAGCCTTGGCTCACAAAATCCTTCGACAAGGGTATTACTGGCCGACCATGCAACATGATGCCTTGGAATATACAAAGAAATGCGATGCATGTCAACGTTTTGCCTCTATTCCGAAACAAGCGCCCAATCCTTTAACCATGATGAAAAATTCAATACCCTTCACAATGTGGGGTATGGACATATTAGGCCTTTTTCCCCTGGACTCCGCCCAACGTAAATTTGTAATTGTTGCAATTGATTACTTTACCAAATGGGTAGAAGTTGAGGCATTGGCTACAATCACGGAAAAGAAGTGCAAGGATTTATTTTGGCGCGCAGTTATCTGTCGTTTTGGCATCCCCCGTGTGCTCATCACTCATAATGGGAAAAAGTTCGATAATACAATGTTTCGCGGATTTTGTGCTAATTTATCTATCGTACATCGTTTCACCTCAGTGGCACATCCGCAAACAAACAGATGATACTGGCCTCCGTAACATACAATCCTGACACCAATGATACTGGCCTCCGAGGAAACTTAGACATCCTTGATGAGACGCGAGATCAAGCCGCCATGCGCCTTGCTGCCTACCAGCATAGAGTGGCTAAGTTCTTTAATAAACTAGTCTGATCCCATGCTTTTCGTATCGGTGACCTAGTTTTACGTCGAATGGACATTTCCATCCTGCGAGATGCCATTGGAAAGCTCTCACCAAATTGGGAAGGTCCGTACATGGTGATTAAATTGGGGGGCCCAGGGTCCTATATTTGGAAACTTTGGATGGCAAGGCAATTCCCCGAACGTGGAATGTTAGGATTTTGTGACGATATTACTCATGAACAAGACCAAAGTTGGGGGCCACCTGCACACCTGCACCTACTCCTACATTTTTTGCATCTTGTTCATGACTGTTCAAAATAAATTCATGTTCTTCGGCCTATGCCCAATTTCCTTTTTAATCGCCTCAATTGTATTAATCTTAATTTTAGTCGGCTCATTACGGCCTAGAATTTTAAATGCAATTGATATGAAATGAAATTCTTGCAAAAGGAGACCTTAATTCCATTAACATAATGTTTACATAGAATTCTCTAGTCTTAAGGCCTGTTACAAAGTAAGATCCTACTCAGCAGCTTCATGTGATGCGTCCATCTCAGTATCTCGAGGTAGTCCAGCTTCTATTTCCATGTGCTGAGGAACCGTCACCACTGCTGAGGCAGCTCCAGACATCCCAAGACTTTGACTAGCGAAAGAAATAGGGTTCGCAGTAGCCTGGGAGATCACGCGAGCTTCGGCCTCCTCTCTCCAATTGCTCTCATCAGCAGCAACTTCACGAGCGTATTTATGCTCATAAATACTCAGATCCATATCAGAATAGTCTTTCAGGATGTCCTTCTTGCAAGTATTATAACCATACACCAAGGCTCTCTTGGAGTCATGCAGACCCTGGTCAGTATAAACCTTAGACCTCTTGAAACTCTGAACGGCATTTAGTCCAATTTTTGTCTTCTTAGCCTCAAGTCGTTCAACACGTGCCGCGATAGAAGCTTCAGAAAGTTTCACCTTTTGCAAAGCTCTAGTCAAATCTTCCACTTTCTTCTCTGCTTCTCGACAAAAGTTGTTTTCCACTTGAACAGGCTTCCTCTCTTCGTCCAGTACCTTCTCAGCAGCAATCAATTTTTCCTCCCCAATCTGAACTTGAGCTAGTGCCTGCAGAAAAGAGAGATATAAAGAAAAGAGAAAAGAGAAAAAAGAAAGTGTTCGTCAGAATTTTACCAGCGAGGTCAGTTGAACCATCCCATTAGCTGTGTGGCTAATGGCATAACCAGAAAGCATAACTCGATCCATGGGAATAATCCCTTGCTTGACCATTCCCAAGTCGTGCGAGGACTCTTAAAGACAGACTCCTCGATCGACAAATTCCAGTCAGGTCTATGGGGAGTATCAGACCTAGCAGAAGATGAGGTACCAGCCCTGAGAGGCACTCTCTTCCTTTTAGATTGATCCTCCCCCTTGTCTTTACTCGTCAGCCCAAGAACAATCTCGTTAGGCATTGGCTTCTTTGGTTGAGGTTCCGCTGTTAAAACATCAAAATCCAAGTCTTGAATTCCTTCGTCCACACCATGAACAGATGCCAATTCGTCTGGAATTATCTTTCCTAACACCCTTTGGGTATTAAAAAGATGAGAGTCCACACGGCTACCACCAGCGCTTCCATGAATACCTTTTGAAGACATGGTTTCTGCAAAAGATAAATGATGAGATCATGACAAACTATAGCAAATTGAGACGCTCATGCATAAGTACATTACCAGGATCGTTCTCGCCCTCCTCTTCTTCATTCGAATCCTCCTCGAGTGAAAAGATGATTCCACACTCATGAAGCTGATCGTTACTTAAAGGGTACTTTGACTCTAACGGTTTAGCCGCTTTAAGCTTCTCAATATGATCTAGGTCAGTTTCATTCAGATTCTTATCTTTCAACATATTACATGTCCTAGTATCACATTCTGGATGCCATATATTATTTACAGCTCCTCTTCGAGACTTTGGAAGTTTCACGAATAAAAATCTCTCTTTCCAGTTGTGATTAGACGATGGAGGACGAGGAAACAAGTTGGCATTAGCCTTTGAGCGCCGAGTTAAAAAATACCATCCAACATGTCTGGTAATGGTGCAAATAGTAAAAAACCACCTGAACACCCTCAATCTAGGTTGCAGGCCAAGCCTATGACACTGGTATATAAAGAAAGGTATAAAGCGCCAGGCATGAGGGGAAAGTTGGCCGGGCGCCAAACTATATGCATTCAACACCCTGATAAAAAAGGGATGTATTGGCACCCTAAACCCATTAACAAATGTGTCGTAGTAAACTCCTATCTCATTTAAGGTAGTCATATTTACCACTTCGTTGTCACCAGGCAACCTCAGTATTACACTTGATGGAATTTCATATTTGTCCCTCAATATTTTGAGGTCATAACTACTCAACCTGCTCCTTAATGTATGAGCGTCAAAAGGCTTAGGACTCTGAGCCTTGCTGGCGAGTATTTCTTTAGCAGGAAGTCCCCTTGGCTCCTTATAAGGAATTAAAGGAACACCTACTTCTAGGAACAAAGGATCGAAAGTAGGTTCAACCCTAACCGATGTGGTACCTCTACTTAGTTCAGAAACATGTTCATCTTCTTGTCTAGACATGTTTTCTGGATCTACAACAAGGAATTCAAAAGAAAATAAAATCTGAGGCTTACTTGAAAGAAAGAGAAGACCTTCAAACACAAGAACTCAGAAATTTCCTCCGGCGAATTCTCAAAACCACCCGCTTCTTCTCACTGAAAGTGAAGTGAAGTGAAAAGTGAAAAGTAAAAGTGAAAGTGAAAGGATCCCTTTATTATATAGAGATTTCCCCTGGACAGATGGCTGAGATCCCAAGGTAAAGGATAGACACGTGGCACCCATCGGTTAATTAGTAAAAGGTCAGTTTTACTTTTATACCCTTCAAAATTAACCACGCCTCTGCTGGCCAGGCCGAGTAGACGAGCTGCCTAATAAGGCTCACGCCTTTACTCATCTGCTCGGGTAGACGAGCTGCCTAACAAGGCTCACGCCTCTGCTCGTCTGGCCGGGTAGACGAGCTCCCTAACAAGGCTCACGCCTCTGCTCGTCTGGCCGGGTAGACGAGCTGCCTAACAAGGCTCACGCCTCTACTCGTCTGGCCGAGTAGACGAGCTACCTAACAAGGCTCACGCCTCTGCTCGTCTGGCCGGGTAGACGAGTAGACTCACGCCTCTGCTCGTCTGGCCGGGTAGACGAACTGCCTAACAAGGCTCAAGCCTCTACTCGTCTGGCCGAGTAGAGGAGCTACCTAAACAAGGCTCACGCCTCTACTCGTCTGGCCGAGTAGACGAGTTGCCTTCATGCCCAAGCTCTACTCGTCTGGCAGAGTAGAGGAGCTCTGGACCAAGCTCTCTACTCGTCTGGCCGAAACGAGCTGCCTTCATGCCTTGGCTCTCTACTCGTTTGGCCGAGTAGACGAGCTGCCTTCACGCCTTGGCTCTCTACTCGTCTGGCCTAGTAGAGGAACTGCTCAGAAGGACCAAGCTCTCTACTCGTCTGGCCGAGTAGACGAGCTGCCTTCTTGCCTTGGCTCTCTACTCGTCTGGCCGAGTAGAAGAACTGCTCAGAAGGACCAAGTTCTCTACTCGTCTGGCCGAATAGACGAGCTACTTCGATGCTAAAATCCCACGCTCGCTCATGGGTATAGGATTGGGGGACAAATGATATGGGGAAAATACCATCACATAAGATGAAGACACGTGTCTTCATCCGAGAAGAACAAAACTGTTCTCTAGAGTCAAGAGAACAGTTTTGATTCCATTATTTTTGGTAACTCCCGACTAAATGGTACTAAACTACCCATTAAGTAGTTTATTACTCTACTCATCAGAGTAACCCCCTCATCAAGAGGAAAATAATGAACGGATTAAAGGAAGTACTATATAAAGAGAAAAGGAGACATGGGCAAAGGTAAGAGGACCATTGAGAAATTAGATACTGACTTTGATACGATTTTCTGACTTAAGCATCAGAGTTTTCCTCATCAGAAACGCTTCCGGCGAGTCACCGGAGTTGACTGTGTTGTGCAAGTCTATTGACAAGGAAGTTAAGTTACGTCCCGGATCTCATCTGCAACACTATCCAACAAGAAGTTAAATGGCCATGTTAAGATTTGTGGTAATACGTGGAGTACCCATCCTAATTTTGTTGTGTAATAAAGATAGAGTGAAAGAGAAGAACCGGAAAACCTAATGCATTACATCGTATCGTATTGAATTGAATTGTGTGTGTTATGTATATGATACCTGGTGCCTTAAATAGGCGTACATACATATGTGAAATGGTAGAAATGGTGAGCAATTGCTCACTCTTAGGTACAAGTAGGGTGGCTACACTTAGACTGGGTGATCTAATATAGACTTCAACACACTTCCTCAAACTCATGGAGGTTTGATGTGATTAAACAAGCTTGAGTTTGTAAACGGCTGACGGCGTGAGGATGCCTGAAAGGATGACTTGATTTCTTGTGACCCACGTAAGCATTACATTCATATATCTTGCAGTTTAGGGTGAGATCTTGCAAGTCAGTTGAGGAGATCAAGCATTTAACCCTTTAAATAAATGGGTAAGAATTTGCCAACCCACCCATGCGTAGGTCATGACAGATACAATGGATAAGATCTGGTGAGCCAAGACAGCGAAGATCTTGACATGAGACTCTAGGGTCTAAGGTGCAATCTTATAAACCATCTGTGCTCAGGCCTTGACAGAATACCATGTGATATGTGTCTAGATCTAGTGAGCAAAGAGAGCAAAGGTCCAAGCTTGGTACCTCATGATCTGGGATGAGATCAATCAGCCAAGAGAGCATAGGTCTTGACTTGAGAACCTAGCGATCTGGGTATGATCCGTTGACTGCTATATGCATAGGTAATGGCAGATTCCCTCGATCTGGGTGAGATCTTGTAAATACATGGAGCTAATAGGAGTATCTGGTGGGTGATCAGGTCGGGTTAAATCCCCATAGACTGTAATTTCCCTCATTTCTAGGCTTAAGTCTATTTCCAAGCTGATGTTGCAGGCTTCATCTTCAGCGGCATTGTTAGTACTATCGAAAGTCAACTTAATCGCTATGGAGGTATTGGCAGTGAGATCAGCAGGTATTCCTACCCCAAATCCTTTGATGTTCAAGACTCGATCAAAGTATAATTGCCATCTAATCTCATAGTCTACAAAAATAATATCTCCATCTGGGAACCTCTTCTCCTATTAATTAGTCTCTTCTGCTGTTATTGACTAGGATGTTTTCTACGGTCTTCCCTTTTATGGACTTCAGTTTAAAATATGTGATGTCAAACTCAGAAAGTAGCAAGAGCCACTTCGCCTTGCGATTGGATAATATCGGTTTCTCAAACAAATACTTCATAGGATCCATCCTAGCTAACAAGCTGATGGGATAAGCCAACACATAAAATCATAATATCTGTGTTACACAGAATACTGGCATGCATGTCTCCTTTAAAGTTGGAATAGTTTATTTCTCCCTTTGTTAACTTTTTGCCAACGTAGCTCTTTCTACAAGTGAATTCTTCAAATGTTGAGCTAATGTTGCCCCGGCACCAGTATCAGTCATGCTCAAGTAGAGTACTAAAAGTGTTAATAGGTACCAAAGGGCTCGATTATTCAAATACTTCTTAATCTTATCAAAGACTTCCTGTTAGAGGGGGTTTCTCTCCTTCGTTGAAACTTTCTTTAACAACTTAAAGATTGGCTCACATGTCATGATCAACTGTGATATGAAAAGACTATTGTACTAGATCGAACCTAAGAACCCTCAACTTTCTTTCACTCCTTGGTGGAGGCATCTCCGCTATGGCCTTAATTTTGGCGAGGTCAACTTGTATGCCCCGCAGGCTGACCATAAATCCTAGTAGCTTACTGGCTGTAACCCTAAACACGCACTTTTGTGGCTTGAGCCTCACATTATACTCCTAACCTCTCAAAATACTTCCTCAAAATTGTACAAAGATCTTCTCCTCTTAGACTTAATGATCATATCGTCTACAAATATCTCTACTTCTTTATGGATTGTGTCATGAAAAAGGGTAGTAGCGGCTTATTGATATGTTGAGTTATGTACATAGCCTGCTAAAATTGATTCAGTCTTAGTCTTTCGAGCCTTAGGGAGCAAACAAGCAAGAAACAAACTTCAACGACTAAAATGAAACAAAGAATACAAAAAATAGCTTCCAAAATTACCACATTCTGGAAGCTATTTGTCCATCACAAATTTTAGACGTACTAAAAATATCTAACAAGCTTGCTTGATAGACCTGTTTAGGAGAATAAGGACCTACCAATTTTCTCAGTTTCGTCAGCCTGTCACGTCTACTTTCTTTGTTTTTTTTTTGGGTGCTAAAAAAAGCCAAAACGTAAGGGTCTAATCCAGCCACAGGAAGTGTTGTGTATCTGGGACCTACAAAGCCGCCACATACATCTAAGCTATCGATTCCCACACTTATGTAGGAGCCGAAGCATATAAGGACCCGTGTGTGGAGCACATGCAGGAGGAGAACGTAAGTTTGCTACCAACAAGTATAGCGGGCAGCTATAGTATCCTCCAATACTCAAAAGATTTTGACGAAATTGTTTCTCTAATATGGGCCTATCTCAAAACCTATATAAACTCTTGCACAAGAACCACCAAAATGTAGACTCAATAAATTTTTTTCTCCAGTCAAAACAATAAATGTTCCATCATTTAGCACGACAAAGTTATTAAGCAAAACTATTATAATAGATTCACCTACACAGCTCAAAATGACCTACCAGGTATAGTAAAGGCCCCAAGGTTGAGAATATTTGCAAATGTCAGCCATACACCATGATCACATTTAGGTGACCTAGCTCATGAGCCAAGACAGCCTGCTCGTAGTAGAAGTTCTACTACGAGTCAGTTGTCTTACCACAAAATACAAAGGAAAAGAACTTGAAAATCCAGACAGAAGTGATCCACCTGAAGATTCAAGCATACATTAGACAGGGTAAGAAATAGAAATAAAGAAGCGGTATGTAACTTTTATGCATATGCTTCATGAACTACATTACCATATAATAGACAAATTTAATGTATTCTTGTTGGCCATCGACGCAAGTAAATAACAAGTAGTTGGGAACAAAAAAAATAAAAATTTGGGCCCGGGCCCGGCCCAAGCCCGGCCCTAAATATTGGGCCTAGGGTCAGGGCTTGGACTGGGCCCATATATCCAAGATTTCAGGCCCGGCCCGTTTTCCAATCATCAGGCCTGGCTCGGCCCGTTTTCATTGGAGGCCCGTTGGGCTTGGGATGGGCCGGCCCAAGCCCGGCCCATTTGACATCTCTAAAGCCGAGTCCAAATCACACACTCTCTCCATCCTGCCCTTCAAATCCCCTTGAACTGCCACGTAACATAATATTTCTTTCTCGTTGGCTTATTCGGGAAAATAAAATTTTATAACATATTCAAATATATAATTTGGAATCAATTTTGTATTTAAACTTGTTGCTGCTAAAAATTTGATCGGGAATCACGGCTAGAGATAAACCTGCAAGACAGAACCGGAGTGATCGCCAGTAGGGGTTTGGGCAGAGGAACTCTTCGATGCTTAAGTCAGAGCGCAGCTAACATGGTAGAACGTTGAAAAAATAATAAGGCACAAGGTGCATGTGTGAAGTTGTCTGCATTGTCTGGGGGTGGTTCCCTTTATATAGCTGTAGGACTAGGACTCTGTCGGCTAGGTCATGGTTCAAATCTATCAGGATCGCGTTAGGAACCTTGAGAACCACGTCACAATCCTTGATGATTCTGCTTTTAGAATCCTAACTCCACCAATGAGATGTACAAAAAGAATTTGAAACGTATTTGCATTACTACAAGCATCACATATTTATTGAGGTTATGTCATTTGCTTGCATTTATACATTCTAGTGTTTCCACAATAATATAGAAATAACTCGGTTAAATATTGCTTACGAATTGCATCGCTTCTTGATTGAGGTTATATCATGTTCACGCATTTATATATTATACTCTTTGCAAATACTTAAGAAATGACATGACTAAATGTTACTCACGTATAGCAATCATAAAGATATAAGTTTTACGTATTTGAAAATGTATATTCGGTATTGAGTAGCAAAGAAAAGTGTTAGTCGAATTTTGAGTTTGTTTATACAAAAGAAAAGGAATAAACATAATTTTGTTGTGAATTGGAACTAAAACAGCAACATATAGAAAAAAGAAAATTGATAAATGCACTCCAAACATAGATTCTCCCGAGCTGTAAAGGGCTTTTAGTGACATTTTTTGTAACAAAATTTTGACCTTTAAAATTAAAAATGAAGTGAAGATTAAAGGTGGGATGAAGACTAACTGATCCGTTGCCACCCCGGTTTGTAACTGGGCCGGGGTAACTTGCAGCCGTCGCCATACCTCCACGGATGTATGAAACTAAAAACCAATGTGTAAAGTACTCTTGATTGTTTATTTTCTCACGAAAATGAATTGTTAAAAGAAAATAAGATGGAAATGTTTCAACTTAAAAGCAATTCAGACCAAGAGCGGTGAAATTGTTTCTTCTGGAATAAACGGTGAAATTGTTCTTTTGTTTGTGCATCCCCATCTCTTTGCAGGTACGATACCACAAGAAATTGGTAACCTCTTACACTTGGAGTGGCTGGACCTAGAACTTAATCAATTGAGTGGTCCCCTTCCAAAATCTGTTTTCAATATATCAACTCTAAGAAGCCTTGGAGCTTCAGGCAATCACCTTTCAGGAGCAATTCCCGTTGATATTGGCCAGACACTACCGAATCTTGAAGGCCTTTACCTTGGTGGAAACAACTTCACCGGCATTATACCCGACTCAATCTCAAATGCTTCCAAACTCACAATCCTAAGCCTCAGTACACACCAATTCACAGGTGCAATTCCCCAATCACTCGGCCACTTAGGACTCCTTGAAATCCTTGCTTTGGATAGAAACAATTTTGTCAGCCACTCATCAACTCTTGAACTGAGCTTCTTAACTTCGTTGACCAGTTGTAGGAAGCTGAGAGCATTGGCGCTTGATGATAATGGCCTAAATGGCTTTCTTCCAGTTTCAATTGGAAATCTCTCTACTTCTCTGAAAAAGTTGTGGTTAGGCAGAAATGGAATTATGGGAACCATCCCACGTGAGATTGGTAATTTAAGTAGCTTGTTGGTCTTAAGTTTACCGGGGAATAACTTGACTGGATATATTCCGACAACCATTGCACGTCTGCAGAAACTTCAAGGATTGGACCTTAGTGATAATCAAATAGGAGGACCCATTCCCACTGAATTTTGTCATCTGCCCAACTTCGACAGGCTTTTCTTGGGAAGAAACCAGTTTTCTGGTCCTGTTCCAGCGTGCTTAGGGAATGTTTCTTCTCTTAGATACCTGTACCTAGGCGGTAACAAGTTATCTTCCAGCATACCGGAAAGCCTATGGAACCTCAAGGATTTATTGGAGTTGGACGTGTCCTCAAATTCCTTAAGTGGCGATCTTCCCTCTGGACTTGGTAGTTTGAGAGTCGCTCTACGAATAGATTTATCAATCAACCATATCTCAGGCAACATCAGTGCCACTATTGGGGCTCTACAAAATTTGGTTTATCTATCTTTGGCTCATAATACTTTACATGGCAACATTCCAGAGACGTTGCGATCACTGATAAGCTTGGGGGCCCTGGATTTATCTCATAACAACCTCTCTGGTGTTATTCCAAAGTCTTTAGAGGCACTATAACAACTTAGATATTTCAATGTATCTTTTAACAAGTTAAGTGGAGAAATTCCAAGTGGAGGACCTTTTGAGAACCTCACAAGCCAATCGTTTGCGTCAAATGAAGCTTTGTGCGGTCTTACGCAATTTGGTGTCCCGCAATGCCATGCAGTTTATCAGTCGAGGACAGCAGAAAGAATTTTAATCATATTCGTTCTATTGACTATTTCATTCACAGTACTAGTCATGGGAGTTCTTTTTGTATTGATAAGACGCCGAAAAAGTAAAAGAGTTTCAACCGGAAAAGATCTGCAGCCTTTGGTACACCAACGAATCACTTACCATGAAATTTTTAAAGCGACTAACGGTTTTGTGGAAAGCAATTTAATTGGTAGTGGAAGTTTTGGATCAGTTTACAAAGGAGTGATGTCTGACGGGATGGTTGTGGCCAGAAAGGTATTCAAATTGCATCCAGGAAAGGGTAAAAGAAGTTTTGACACAGAGTGTGAGGTACTCCGCAACATTAGGCACCGAAACCTCACGAAAGTTATTACCAGCTGCTCTAACCTTGATTTTAGAGCCTTGGTTATGGAATACATGCCAAATGGGAGCCTTGAAGACATGTTACACTCGCAAATCATTATTTAGGCATCAAGCAAAGGCTGGACATAATGATTGATGTGGCATGTGCATTAGACTATCTCCATCATGGTTATGAACCACCTGTGGTTCATTGTGATTTGAAGCCTAGCAATGTGTTGCTCAATGAAGATTTGGTTGGCCATGTGAATGATTTTGGCATCGCAAAGCTCCTAAGTGAGAGAAGCCAAAAGGCACACACTGAGACGCTTGGCACAATTGGATATATCGCACCAGGTAATGTACATAGCATTCAAAAAAATAAAAAATGCTAAACCTAATTTCCATAATTGTCGTTTCCCAAATAATATTATTTATTTTGTACCTGATTATAATGCTTGATATAGAATATGGATTGGGAGGTTTGGTCTCAACCAGTAGTGATGTTTACAGCTATGGAATTATGCTCATGGAAACGTTTACTAGGACGAAGCCCGCTGATGAAATTTTTGCTGGAGGGATGACCTTAAGGCTTTGGGTGAAGGAGTCACTTCCAAATGAGATAACTAAGGTTGTACATACGGATTTGCTTAGGCAAGGAGACGAACTTTTAACCAGAAACGTGCAGTGTTTAACAGCCGTCATGGAGTTAGCTTTGGAATGTACAAAGGAATCCGCTGAGGAAAGGGTCAGCATAGACGATGTTCTGAGGACGCTCACAAAGATCAGTGTCAAGTTTCTTGAATAATGTTTCCTATAACGCTGCCATTATCCCGTTATGTTTTTCAGGTAACTTTTTGCAGAGTTTAATGAGTATGTTGAAATGTCCGACACAAGAATGGCGTATCAAATGACTTGTCATTTTGTTCAAATATGGACTAGTGGTTTAAAGCCATGTTCCATAGGCCCCTTATGTGAAATATGTTTGTGTGAAATATGAGCTTAGGGAGTAGTCAAAAACACCTCGGGCGGGTCTGGCAACATACCTGTTCTTTTTGCTAGCCTGTCAGCGTGGAGTTACTTTTAACCGTGCTTCGAACAACGTTAATTTACCCCTATATCAGGTTGCCCAGATACACTTGTTTGCAGCGCCAGTAAAACAAGTTTGACCCATTTTCTACAGTGCTCTGCAAAATTATTAGACAAAACAGTAACCAGGACCACTGATTTTGGGATCTCTCGTAACTGCGTTCGATTCTTTTTTTCCCCTTTTCCTGATAAAATTGAAGATAGCAAATAAATCTGGGAGGGGGGGTTCTTTTTCCAACATCCTCCAATAAAATCATTTCCTTCATTACGTTAGGTCAGTGCATTGATGAAGTTGTTGCACTGCCGAGTTATATATGGCAGGCTTCGAGGCAAACAAAGAGAAATCAAGACAAGAGATCCTGCTTTCTGTTCAGGTCATCAAGCAATCCTAAAAGATGGTGAGGCGGTGCCAAGGCAAGCAAGCAAATTATTATTTTCCAATTTGTGCAATCAGGTAAAACGAATAAACACTAGGAGCGATTATCTGGGGACACTCACAAAGATCAGAGTCCATTTCCTTCAATAATGTTTCTATAATGTCGTTTTTATCCCGTTATGATTCCCAGGTAACTCTTTGTAGAGTTTGATGTTTATGCTAAAATGTTCCACTCAAGAATGGAGTATCAAATGACTTATCATTTTGTTCAAACGATTCTGAAAGATTGTAAGGCCGTAACCACGGAACCAAGACAAGCAAGGAAATTGATCATTCTCTAGTTTGGGCAATCAGACAATCTTCCCACAATGTAGTTTTCAGATTATTGAATTGGAAGTTATTTTTAATTTGTAGTTATTTTCTGATGTGGTAGTTATTTTCTAGATTTTTTTTTTGGTAAATTGTCCTTTTTATTCCAATAAGTGTAGACATCTTTATTTTACATTTTCTTGCTATCTCACTTCCTATTTACAGTTTATTCCCACCTTTACATTCTACGCAAAACAATCAATCAAAACATAAGAAATGCATTATATACAGTTGCCTCCTTCACTTTTTATCTGTAACACAGCTTCCTCTAATCCCCAAGCTTGACATAATGCAATATTTGGACCTGTAGTATAGCAGGGGACCAACTGTATGTTCTATGCCTAATCCACTATTGGATTACATGCATACATCCTTCCGCATTGGCTCCTCTTCCTTCAAAAATCCTTAAATTTCTTTCCTGCCATATCCCATAAACTGTAGTGGCTACTGCTAGTTTCCCCAGTCAAGCTTGAAAACTTTTTCCTTTAAACAATTCAGCAGTATAGGCACTAAATGTGTCCACGACACGAACCGTAGCTGTACCTACATTCTCTTAAAGGTCATCTTCCAGATTTCCATGACATAAGAACACTGAGCAAACAGATGATCTTCAGTTTCAGTATGGACTTGACACATTACACATTGATTCAGGAATCACATTCCATTTTTTAAGCTTTGCTTAGTTCTGAGGCCTCCTTTACATTGTAACCACATCATCATTGAACATTTACGAATGTTCCCTATAAACAAAATCAACTTCCACAAAGGATCATAATTCCTATGCGCTCTTATTTTTTCCCATGGAGATTTTATTGTGAATTTTCCACTAGTATTTAGTCTTCCATTTAATTTGATCAGATGACTCAACATCACTGGATTGCAAATCAGACAACAATGGTTTAACATTCTCAATTCTCTTGACCTGTTAATCATATATTTCCACCTTCTATTTTGAATAATTTCCCACACCTTTACATCACTCTGTATTCCAGAGTCATAGATTGCTCTTTGCCCTAATTGTTCCTCTAAAGGTTGATCAGTAAGTCATATATCCTTCCACATACAAGTATTATGTCCATCTCTCACTTGATAGTGTATGAATTTCTGACATTGCTCCCTGATTTTATATACTTGCCCCATGTGCATGATAGAATGACAGGTGGTTTGAAGGTCCATATATGTTTATTCTTTATTATGTATATATGACACCACTTCACCCATAATGAATCCTTTTTATCAGCTTAATCCCACAAATGCTTACACATTGCAGCCTTGTTCCATTCATCCAGCTTCTTAATGCCTAGCCCTCCTTCTTGCTTAGGAAGACAATCATCCTTCCAAGCAACTTTTGCTACTCTACATTTTGCATCCTGTCCATGCCATATAAAAGCTCTCACTTTTTGTTCAATCTGCCTTATTATTCTTTTAGGCAATATGAATAGTAAACACCAATAAACCTGCACACTACACAGGAAAGAAATTGCAAGTTGTATTCTGCCTGCGTACGATAATGACTTGGTTGTCCAGCTTGAAATTCTTTTAGTAATTCTCTCCACCAATACTGAGCAGTCTTTATATTGCAGCTTTGTTGAGATTAATGGTACTCCTGGATAGGTAACAGGAAGTTGCCCCTAAAGAAAGTGCTCTATTTCTGCCAAATGAATTATTTTCTAGATTTAGTTTGTAATGGACATCAAACATAATTAATCAAATCCTTTCTTTTTCCTTTTCTTTTCAAAGAGAAGTCTTTCTTCTTTGGAAGACTAAGCCTTTATAGATTAGAAGCTAGATGCCTTCAATTCACATAATATGGGTTCACTTTCTACAATTAATTTTTTATGTTTGTACTTTCCAGTTTTCCAACCGCTTTGAAGAATTACTCTTCAAGAGGCCAAAAAGAATCACACACTTGAATCAATTGTGGCAATTGCCAAAAAATTGATTGTGTTTTTGCATAGGAGGGCAACACAGAGTGCTCTGAATCTCGCGATGGGAGTCCGGGATTCAACGGTCTTCATCATCCAGTGGTTCAACTCGAACTCTTTAACGTATTGCCCAAGTACAAAAAGATGAAAATATGGTTCTAAAATCAATTGAAACTTGTACTAGAGAAGTAAGGCTTACATAAGGCATGAAGGGTTGCAAGGGAGTCAAATACAACAATACACCTGATTCCGTGATGAAGTGCAGCGATACCATTGTTTTTCGGATATAGAGATATCTTAAATCGATCAATGATGTCCATGTATCCTACCCTTTTTATTTAGGCCCAAAATGGAAAGTTTAATTTAGGCCCAATATGATTTTATGTCCATGTATCCTTCCCCTTTTCAGCAGTAAAATGTCACTATTTCTTAAGAAGATGGGTTCCCTTACCCCACAATTTCCACTCCCCGTCATACTAAAGAGAAGTGAGAGGCCTTCACGTTATGTCTCACTAATCTTTGTAACTTCCTAATTTGGGTCCTTTTATAATCTCTCTACCTTAAAAGTCTAATGTATTTAATTTAACAATGTTTTTACACATTTTCATGACTAAAATGCCCCCGGATACACTCCACATTAGAAATTGTGCACACCTGGTGCAAACACGCCGACTCGAATCGTCGCAACTCGTGAAAATACAAGCAAAGCTAACCGCACCTTCCTTCCAACCCTGCCTCGATTTTACCCTCCTCACAAAGAACATGCAAAGAACGCCTCACTGATTTGCATGTGAAGCTGCACAAGAACACGCCCTGTCGACAAAAGTTCAGCAACATCCCATCTCAAAACCTGTAGAACACTAGCATCTCTGCCTTCTGCCGAAGTTTCCATCCTATTTATGGGTATGCCTACACCTACTCTGTCCAAGCTTTGCTCATTTCATCTTACTCCATGGATTCACTTGTTCATATTATATTTGGATTTACCATTATATGCAAGGAGTTTGAACATATGCAACGACGCACATCAGATGTTTGTTAAATTGTTTCCATTCTCCTCTTTTGTTGGTTGCTCCTTCGTTTTTGGCCTGCACAAAGATCTCTCTCCCTCTCCCTCCCTCTCCCTCTCTCGCCCTCCCTCCGTCCCCCAACCCACCCACCCACCCACACGCACACGCATTTTTACCAGAACTTGATTCACATAAGAACACACAACTCTGCCCATAAACCTGCATGCTCAGTCATACAATATGGTTAGACTTCTTATGAATTTGATTTGTGGTATTTCTGACAATTTCATCACTATCTATTGGTATCACTACAAAAAAAACTGTTTTTTACGACTGACATTTAGCGACGGAGTATAATCCGTCGCTAAAATACCTTTCAGCGACGGAAAACACCGTCTGTAAAAGTTCGTTCGCAAAATACATTTACCAACGAAATACACCGTCGGAAGTAGTTTTTGCCGACGGACTTTTACAGACGGTGTTTTCCGTCGCTGAAAGGTATTTTAGCAGTTTTTGCCGACGGACTTTTACCACAGAATATTAGCGACGGTGTAACCGTCGCTAGAATTTTTTTATAAAATATCTAATAATTTAGCGACGGAAAAACACCGTCGCTAAAATATACGTCAGTGAAAGTTTTTAAAATAGGACTTTCTGCGATGGACTTTTAGCGACGGCATTTGTCCGTCGCTAAAAGTCCTTGCACGTAACAGGTTCGTCTTTCTCTCTCTCTCTCCTCGTTTCTCTCTGTCTCTCACTCTCACCTACTCACCGGCAATTTTTTTACCGTCGGTCTCCCTCTCTGGCCACCCACCTCCGGCGACATCACCCCCCACGTCGTGCCCCTCCATATCCGCGTGCCACCAACTCAGCGCCACCAATTCCCTCCACTGCCCGCCACCAAGGCCCTCCATTTCTGCCGCGCCGCCGTCGCCACACCACCTCTCTGTATGTCTATTTGTCCTAATTTGCTTTAATGCATGTTTAAGCGCCATTTGCCCTAATTTTCAGATGCTCTGATTTATGTCCTAATTTGCCCTAATTTGTTTCTGGAATGTCGATATGTTTCTTATAATTTCAATTATTCTTAATTGCTGAAGGAATTGATGAAATTGATTTTGTAACTGATTGATTAGTTTGTTTAATTGCTGATAGAATTGATGCCTACATTTGTATATTACAAAATATGGAGAATTGAGACTTTAGATATAATATGGAGCATTTGAGAATTAAGAATGTTGAAGGAGGAGGGACTCAATTGGATTGAATGTGTGATTTTTATTAATTTTTATTACACTGAGCATTTGAGAATTGACATTGTTGACGAAGGATGGGACCTAATTGGATTGTTGCCTGGAAGTGTCGAACACGTGTCCGGAGGTGTCCGACACGTGTCTAGATGTGTCAATGAGGTGTCGAGGTGTTGTTAGGTCACAGACACAGCGTCTGATCTACACCGACACCGAAAAATATCACATTTTTGGCTTTATACTTGTGGACACCTCTTGAATCGAACCCTAAATTAAACTAATTAACTCCTAAATTGAATGTCGTAATCCAATCGAACCCTAAATTAAACTAATTGAACCCCCTAATTGATATGCAAAATTGAATGCCCCAATTCAATCGAACCCTAAATTGAACTAATAGAATCCAATCGAACCCTAAATTGAAGTAATTGAACCCTAAATTGAATGTCTTAATCGAATTGAACCCTAAATTAAACTAATTGAACCCCTAATTGAACCCTAAATTGAATTCCCTAATCCAACCAAACCCTAAATTGAACTTATTGAACTCCCTAATTGAATGCCCCAATTCAACCGACCACTAAATTGAACTAATAGAACTCCTAATTGAACCCTAAATTGAAGTAATTGAATCATAATTAAACCCTAAATTGAATGCCTTAATCGAATTGAACCCTAAATTAAACTAATTGAACCTTAAATTGAATGCCCTAATCCAACCGAACCCTAAATTGAACTTATTGAACCCCCTAATTGAATGCCCCAATTCAACCGACTACTAAATTGAACTATAATTGAACCCTAATTGATGTAATCGAACCCTAATTAAACTACTTGAACCCCTAATTGAACCGAACCCTAAATTAAACTATTTGAACCCCTAATTGAACCCTAAATTGAATGCCCTAATCCAATCCATAGATGATTTTAGGTTGTTAATTGATGATTTTAGGTTATTAGCTGTGCATTTGAAGTAAATGAGATTATTAATTGATGATTTTAGGTTGTTAATTGATGATTTTAGATTGTTAATTGTGCATTGAGCATTTGAGATATTGAGATTGTTGACGGAGGATGGGACCCAATTGGATTGAATGTGTGATTTTTATTGCATTGAGCATTTGAGAATTGAGATTGTTGACTGAGGATGGGACCCAATTGGATTGAATGCGTGATTTTTACTAAGTTTTATTACATTGGGCATTTGAGAATTGAGATTGTTGATGGAGGATGGGACCCAATTGGATTGAGATCCCCATTACGTATCACAGACAAGGACACCGCGTCCGATCAACGCTGAGACCGAAACAATATATTTTAGCTTTATACTTGTGGACACCTCTTCAATGGGTGTCCGACACCTCTTCAATGGGTGTCCGGCACCGTGTCCGACTGTCCGGCAATTAAAAAATAAATCAATAGCTTCAAACACTATATATGAGGTGTCGGACACGTGTCCAGAGATGTTCGACACGTGTCCGGATGTGTCGAGGTGTCGGTAGGTCACGGACACCCCGTCCGATCGACACCGACACCAAAAAATGTTACATTTTTGCTTTATATGTGTGGACACCTCTTGAAGGGGTGACGGACAAGTTATCCGGCATTTAAAAAATAAATCAATGACTTCGGACGTGTCCGGAGGTGTCGGTACGTGTTGGTAGGTGTCGGACACGTGTTCGGAGGTGTCCGACACGTTTTTGGAGGTGTTCGACACGTTTCTGGATGTGTCGATGAGGTGTCGAGGTGTCGGTAGGTCACGGACCCCGCGTCCGATCGACACCGATACCGAAATGTCACAATTTGGCTTTATACTTGTGGACACCTCTTCAAGAGGTGTCCGGCGCCTCTTCACGGGGTGATGGACACGACGTCCGGCATTTAAAAAATAAATCAATGTCTTCAGACGTGTTCGGAGATGTCGGACACCATACCGACACCCTATATGAGGTATTGGGAATTAAAATTATTGACTGTGCATTGAGAATTTGAGAATTGAGATTGTTAACGGAGGATGTGGCCCAATTGGATTGAGATATCTGTGAATTAGTTGAATGGTTGGTTGTTGAATTTAGGTTAATTAGGTTAACGCGATATTTTTAGCACCCCTTAGAATCTCATCGTGGCTCCAGCACTGGCTATAATTAGCCCTAATTAGTCCCGATTAACCCTAATGAACCAATTAACCCTAATTAGCTCTAACAAGCCTAATTAGTTTTAATTTACCCTAAGAACCCAATGAAAATTAAATCAGTTGTAATTACTCCAAATTGATCCTAATTAACACCAATCAATCCAAATTAAACCCTAATTAGCCTTGATTACTCATATCTTGTAGACCCGTGATTAGATTAATTAAACCCTAAACCCTAACACGTAACTAAACTCTGATTATGCGCCTAAGTAGTCGTAATTAAGCCTAATAACCTAATTAGCCCTAATTAGGACTAATCAACACTACTCCGCACAATTAAACCCTAATTAGCTTAAAATAACCCTAATTAGTCCTAATCAACCCTAATTAGCTATAATTAGTCCAAGGTAGTCCTCATTAACACTAATTAGCCCTAAAATAACCTAATTAATGCCTAATTATGACTAATCAACACGATTCCGCACAATAAAACCTGGCTATTAGCTCAAAATAACCTTAATTACCCCTAATCAACCCTAATTAGCTATAATTAGCCCAAGGTAATCCTCATTAACACTAATTAGCCCAGAGATTGTTCAATTACTCGTTTCTTATAAAACCTGCATTCTTTATATTTGTTGTTGTTTTGCGAAGTCCATTGGCAACGAGATGGTTCAACTCGTTGCCAACGAATTCTATTTAAACTGGAATTGGTAACATATGCAACGATCTTTCTACAGTTTTGATATTTTGGACCGATTCTTGCATATATTATCAATTTATGAATGCATGCATGCATAAAAATCCTTAGTTCCCGTTCAAAGGTACTCATTACAAAGTAATGCTTTGTAATGAGCCTTTGGATGTCCAGTTTGGACAATTTGGAAAAGTTACGTGTTTATAAAATAGTGTTTCAACTCATGCTCTGTGTTCTATGTCGTGGATATTTGGTACACATTCTCACGTGTTTCTCCAGGTGCATACAGATCTGGTGTTCGAACATCCGTCAAACCTTACAAGGCAAGGTTTGATGAATGTTAGAACACCTAATCGATGTCGTGTACTTGGAGAAATGCGGGGAGGTGCTGCCAATTTTTTCGCAAACATAGGACTAAGCATGAGTTATTCACTGTTTTATAAACATGTGCTTTTCTGAATGAGATAGGACCACTACCTATTAGAGAATGGAGGGGAAATACATAGACATGTTGTCACATTCATGCATTCATATTTACATCAACCCTGCCTAATGATTGGTCATAATTGAAGGTGGTATACAGTACGATAATTCAGTCGTCATGTCAGTCGATCGAAGTTGGATGAAAAGGAAGAATGCTGACGATTTTGAGGATCGCGTTGACGAATTTCTCGACTTCGCTTACGCGCATCCTGCACATGTTGACTTTGGTAAGATAAGGTGTCCGTGCGGTAGATGTGAGTTGTTGCATTGGAGAAAAAGAATTGAAGTAAAATGGCATCTTAGTCGGTACGGTTTTATGGGTGGATACACAAGGTGGACGCAGCACGGGAAACGATAGTATTGTCGTCCAACCCGGCTAGTCAAACTGAAGTTAGGGAGGAGGCACGGTATGATTACCGAGATATGATTATGGATGCTGGGCATGCTAATGTTGACTGGCGTTACGAAGGTGGTGACGACAGTCCACAACCACCGAACGAGGGGGCTCATCAGTTTTATGAGTTGTTGAGAGCTGCGGAAGAGCCGCTGTGGGATAGAGCTCTGAAACACACACGGCTGTCTGCGGTTAGTAGGTTATTACAGTTGAAATCAGACCACCGGCTGAGTGAGAAAGGTTTTAACGAGTTTGTTACCTTAATCAAAGAAATTCTACCCGAAAGTGAAAAGCTACCGCCGTCGTACTATGACGCGAAGAAGATGATGAGGAAACTTGGGTTGAGCTATGAGCGGATAGATGCGTGCAATAATGATTGTGTATTATTCTGGAAAAAGAATAAGGATTTGTCACGGTGTCCAGTATGTGATCATTCGAGGTACAAACCGGACAAAGGGAAGAAGAAAAACATTGCATGGAAGATATTGCGATATTTCCTGGTCACACCACGGCTTCAGAGAATGTACTACTCCTCCAATACAGCTGAACATATGAGGGCTCACCGTGAGACTCGTAGCAACGATGCCGATGTGCTGACACACCCAGCTGATGGAGGGGCGTGGAAGGAGTTTGACCGCAGGCATCCAGTCTTTGCTCGGGAAGTTCAAAATGTTAGACTTGGTCTGGCAACCGATGGCTTCAACCCTTTCGGTCAGTCTACCACGCCTTACTCCTGTTGGCCTGTTATTATTGTCCCGTACAACCTTCCACCAGGCATGTGCATGAAGAAGCCGTACATGTTCTTGTCGTTGCTTATTTCGGGGCCGAAGAGTCTCGGCAAGGACATAGATGTGTATTTAAGGCCGTTGATTGATGAGTTAAAACAGTTATGGAATCATGGAGTCAAAACATATGATGCATCCCTTAAACAGAATTTTCAGATGAGGGCCGCTTTGATGTGGACTATACATGATTTCCCCGCATTGGGAATGACGTGTGGCTGGAGCACACATGGGAAGCTAGCATGCCCTGCTTGTATGGGTGTGAACCCCGGTCATACGTTAAAGCACGGCGGAAAGCCCTCGTGGTTCGGATGTCACTGTAAGCTTTTGCCACCGGGCCATCAGTTTCGTAGGCAGAAGGATAAATTTGACGGGACAATCGAGCGTGAGGTTGTCACACTGGACTACCCATCTGGTGAAAAAGTGTTCTCACACCTGGAGGCACTTGATACTGACATACCACACGACAAGGGTGTGCCAGATCAGAAGATTCCAGGGTACGGAAAAGAGCACAACTGGAGAAAATTTTGTATCTTCTGGGAGTTAGCCTACTGGAGGACGCTCGTTATCCGAAACAACATGGATGTGATGCATATTGAGAAAAATGTTTTTGATAATGTGTTCAACACAGTGATGAATGTCAAGGGCAAATCGAAAGATCACCTTAAAGCGAGAAGGGATCTACAACAGTTGGGTGTACGCCGTGAATTGCATCCTCGGACAGTCAGTGGGAGGACGATACTTCCGAAAGCACCTTACTGTCTAGACAAGAAACAAGTGGAGAAGGTCTGTCAGTGGGTTAAGAATTTGAAGCTTCCGGATGGCTTTGCGTCCAACATATCTCGTTGTTGCAATGTATCAGAATGCAAGTTCCAAGGGATGAAGAGTCACGACTGCCACGTATTCATGGAGAGATTCATTCCAATTGCCTTCTAGGGACTGTTGCCACGGGTAGTTTGCGAGACTTTGACTGAATTATCTCATTTCTTTCGAGATATATGTTCTTCTACGATCCGGGTGAGTAACATGGAAGTGCTTGAGAAGAACATTGTGGTGACGATTTGCAAGCTGGAGAAAATCTTCCCACCTTCGTTCTTTGATTCAATGGAGCATCTGCCTGTTCACTTGGCATATGAAGCTAAGATGGGTGGACCCATGCAATATCGGTGGATGTATCCCTTCGAGAGGTAATCTTTAAATTGTTACAGTTGTTCGTTTACACTTAATGCGACACCTGTTATCATTGATATTCCACCTAACTCGATTTGCTAAACTTCTAGGTTCATGTTTCATTTAAAGAAAAACGTTCTCAATAAGGCTCGGTTGAGGGCTCAATTGCGGAGGCTTACATAATGGAAGAACTTGTAAACTTTTGTAGTCAATATTTCGGGCCTGATGTTGGTACAAGGTTAAATCAACTAGGCCGAAATGACCCCGGATACGGCACAAATTTGGAAGGGCAATTGTCAATATTCAAGCAGTTAGGTAGTCCGTTCGGCCGAACGTATACTCGATGGCTAATGGATGAAGAATACAGTGCTGCAACAATATATGCCCTTCTAAATTATGATGAAGTTTAGTCTTAATTCACTTACATTGTTGTACATAATTGAAAGTGTGTTAAGTGAGTAAACTATATATATTGGTTTGCAGTGAGTTCGATGCGGAATCTTTAATCACTGATCCCGCAGGACTTGAATCTCATCGAAAATCACAATTTGTACAGTGGTTCAAAAGGCGTGTAAGATTGTTATCATTGGTATTATGTGTTATATACAGTTCTGTGGCCAATTAGTATACTGATTTATCCTTAATTTTTACCGTCATCTACAATAGGTTCAGTCAATGGATAGACCAGTGGCCTCCTGCTTGAAATTACTAGCTGAAGGCCCTAACAAACAAACATCCTGTTACGGAGGCTATATCATCAACGGGTTTAGGTTTAACGTAAAAGATGATGACCGAACAAAACAAACCCAAAACAGTGGAGTATTGGTCAACGGCGACTGTTATGCTGAGAATTGCATGGACTTTTACGGAGAGCTAGATGAGATTGTTGAGCTAACATATCTGGGTTCCCAAAACTGCCTGGTAATGTTCAAGTGTACGTGGTTCGATGTCACATGCAGTAGAGGAATCCGTGTTAGCTCTCAAGGGATTGTAGATGTCAATGTCAAGTCAAGACTTGCATCAGACGAGCCCTTTGTGTTTGCTAGTCAAGCTGTACAAGTCTTTTACGCGGAGGACGTCGCCAATCCCAAATCTCATTGGTATACAATTATTAAGTCCAAGAAATTGCCCGTGACATATGACAGTGAGCTAGACTCCTTTCAAGCCGACCAACCACCTGTCTTGTTCCCTGTTGAGGTCAACAACGAGGAGGACGATCTTCCTCTTCCAACAACACTTCATGTAGGAGAAGAAGTCGTAGATGATGACGCGAAAGACGTGGAAAGTGTTGGAGATGATGTGACCGAGTCTACTGATGAAGAGGATGAATTAGAAGATGAAGAGGACGACGAGTCCCACGAAGAAGAGGACGACGAGGAAAGTGATGAAGATGATGATGATTCTCAAACTGAAAATGATTGACTTGTAATGTTGTAACAAGCCAGGGAAAAAATGTAGTCACATTTTAGAACTTGGTTCATATTGATGTGTTTTTGCACCTTCGTTCATATATATATAGTGCCGATGATTTCTGCCAAATTATTGTTTTTAATGTGTTCATGTATTTGTAATTTATCTATATGAAGTCAGATATGGATAGGATACGGGCTATTCGTGGCCGGGTTGGACGCCGAGCTGCTTCCTCCCCAGTGGGTCCCACCTCGTCATTGCCCACTGACAAGGGGTATAGTTGACACGCGCGTTGATTCTCCTTCTTCCGTGGGTTCTACCACAGGTATAGTTGATAACGGTGTTTAGTACATTTTCGCTAGCCTTATATTTAAAGTATATTTGAACTGTATTAATGTTGGTGTTTTGTAGGATCTCGATGAGGCCGTGGTCCGACACGCGGGGTACGCATCGACCCCCAGCGTAAACAGAGAGTTACGCTCACCCAGGAGGGCCTGTAAGTAAAAAAAATCACATCATGCCTTATATTTAAAAATTTGGGGTGTTAATTTATATTTGAACTGTATTAATTAATTTATTTACTTCTTTGGCAGGATCCTGGAGAATTAGGCGAGGACGAAGATCGGCGTTCTTGTGAAGGGCCGATTCTTTGAGCCACGCCTGTACTGGAAGGACTGGGATGTCGCTGCGAGGGAGTCCCTATGGGAGGAGTGGCTGGTACGGTGAAGTATTTTTTTCAGCGATAGTATTTGTTTAATTAGAGTTTGTTTTCTGTAGTTAATTTGTGTTATTGAATGCCTTATAGGAGGGGTTCACGTTTGACTCGCCTGAGCAGCAGGCACTGGGGCAGCAGGCCTTCTTTGCTTACATCGGCAAAAATTATCGCCGATGGCTCCACGATGCAAGGGACCGGACGAAGAAGATGCTGCCCGAGGGTGCCCCAATGACGGAGATGACGAGATATCCCCCACATTGGATATCTCCGACTGTATGGACGGTGATGATAGATCGGTGGGCTGCGGATCCAGGTTGGGATGCCAAGAGTAAGTGCGGGGTTGAGAACAGACAGAACAAGGATCCGACGCACACGGGGGGTCGGTGCCACACGACATCGTCCGACACAAGAATGCGGTCGAGCACCCGGATCTGGAGGAGATGAGGTCATAGCTCTGACGTATAATCAGACGCACGTGCGAAAGAAGGACAAGGACGAGGCGCACCGAGCTGGCGACTATATTTCAGATATTGCCCGGCAGATCGATGTGAGTCAATTTGTTTAAGTTGTTAATTTCTTTCTTTCTATCCTCAATGTCTGTTGCGTTAATTAATGCCCTAACATATCTTTATATCATGTTTTTTGCAGGCCTCGTATGAACAGCTTAGGGGGTCCGAGGATCAGTCCGGACAGCCATCAGCGTCCACTAGTACGGGTGCGAGTACTGGGGCATTGAAGCGATGGCTGGATACGCCGGAGGTCGTCAATCGGCCGAAAGGCCGCATACGCGGCCTGCCTAGTCGAACTGCTCGTGCCGTGATAGGAGCGTCCTCACCCCCCACTGCCCCTCCACAAACACCGGCTCCTTGGCATTCGTTGGACGAGGAGGAGATCACGTGCATTGCTACGATGGTGTTGAGGATGATCAGGGAGCAGGATCAGCAGCGTACCGCTGCTAGACATGCCGAGCTGGCCCCGAATCAGCAGGATCCAGATCTGGGATTCGGCAACCCCTGATGAGCCTCTTCTCGTGCCCGTTCCCAGCTCCCCCCCCCCGGCCCCTCGCCCGGCTTGTACTCTTCTCCCCTTCCCTAACCAGCTGTATCTGGTTCCCAACTTGTACATAATGAGTATTTTTTATGATTACATATTTATTTGTGTATTGATTATTGCGTGTTGTTGTTGAGGATTGATTATTGCACGGCGTTGTTGAGGATTGATTTTTTTATTACAGGTTTGGGTATTAGAAAAATAAAAAAAAATTATTTAATTTTTTTTTTGACTTTTGGCGACGGATTATTACCGTCGCTAAAAGTTTTTATTACTATCCGTGTTTAGCGACGGATTATTCCGTCGCTAAATAAGACATTTCGTGACGGAATATTCCGTCGCTAAAATATTTATTCCATCGCTAATTTAACAAAAAAATTAAATTAAAATGTTTAAAATATGATTAGAAACGGATATTCAGTTGCTAATTAATAGATAAATCCGTCGCAAATACTTAAATATAACACAACGGATTTGAAAATTCCGTCGCCAAACTATTAGTGACAGGCTTTTATACGATGGACTTTTAGTAACGGTAAATCTATCACTAAAAAATTTAGCGACGGATTTTAGGCTTTTAGCGACAGATTTCCCCGTCGCTAAAAGCCTTTTTTCGTGCAGTGTATAAGAAGTAACATTTTTTTAGTACTTTGTTGTCATACGTTATACACAGGCATTTGGTCTTCATCCTTAACAAACATTGGATAAAAATAGTCAATTGCAGGATTCGTTATGTTTTTGTCCTTTGGTTTGTTTATTCTTTGCATGGTTGGGTTGAGGAGAAATTTCGTAATGCAGATGCATTAGGCACCCTTTTCAAGGTTTTGGGGAGTAATGCATGGTATCACCAAGAAACAACCAAACTATGCCTCCAAAATTTCAGAGAGTAGTTAACTATTCAAAAGTTTTGGTCCACTGATGTTTGCGATTTTGGGTAAGTCAATTTTGGTTCATGATGTTCAAGAATTTAAGGTCAATTCTTTTTAAGGCACTGAAGCTTTATTACTTCTCAAATCCTAGAGATTTTGTTATTTGTTGGTATCTGGTTGCCATAAAAAAATCCTGTACATATCATATTTTAACTTCTCTTTTTCTTCAACTCTTTACTGTACTACAAGTTTAGAACCGATCATGCACTTTTGGAGTTTGCTTACACTTCTGTGGAGATGAAACTCCATCATGCAGTGGTCTGGAAATATGAAGTATTAGCTCAAGTACTTTCGTATATGTGTTGGCTATGTTCAAAAACTTTCAACATCAAATGTTTGTGTAATAGTAGTTTGTTAGAGATAAATTACTGCCATGTTTGTCTTCAAGAGTTTTAAGGTATTAGCGTCGTCAACTTTTGCTGTGAATCTCATCTTCATGCAGCTTTTTCTAGAAGTTAAAGTTCGACTCGTAATTTCAAATTCTATGTACAATTTTATTTCAATTTTTTTTCTCCAGATCTTGGTTGTTAGTTTTCGAAGAGCTATAGCATGCTTGACTAAGTTCGTCCCAAGTTCTGGCCAAGGTGGACTAAACCCTTTTTCTTTAATTTATTGTTCTGTTAGTGGACATTGAATGA
Organism: Escallonia herrerae; assembly: GCA_033070095.1. Lineage (NCBI taxonomy): Eukaryota > Viridiplantae > Streptophyta > Magnoliopsida > Escalloniales > Escalloniaceae > Escallonia > Escallonia herrerae. The sequence goes on along the minus strand of JAVXUP010000971.1, from coordinate 59,790 downwards.
ATTCTTCCACTTTTTTTTCCCTGATTTTCTGCATAAGTGTCTCTGACCCAAATTTTGATCCCAGGGAAATTGATATACAATGTCTATGGAGAGGTGATGCAATGCGTGTCCAGTCTTATCTTCTATATTGTTTTGATTGTTCCGCAACTATAGTCAACATTTCGATGTCCTAAGGCTAGCGATCTTGAATGAACTCAGTTACTTCTATCCTCCTATTATTGGTAGAGGAAACAAAACATATAGAAAATAATTTCATGTGGATGATGTTGTACCATCAACAGGTAGACAACTTTTGTCTTGCAGGAGAGAAACAAAACCAGTGTAGCTCGACTTACAGTTGGTAAATATGTAGCCGTACGTTTTTATTTTATTTTATGTGTTTACAAGTACTTTTGCCCTTGTCAACCTAATTTCGACTAGCAAATTTAACTAATTCTATTATTTATTGGGTAAGGAAATGCCTTGCTTGAATATTAGTCATGTCAGTCTACAAAATTTCTAATTAGATTTTAAATATTTTGGCAGCTCAAGATTTCTTTATTGCCTTCCAAAAATCTAAAGATAATGGGGACTTGTAAAGTGGCCTCATTTTAAAATGAAGGATAGCTGATCTCTTGAACCACTGAAAAACATCAAATTTTGCATTAGTCTCCTTAAAACATTCACTATGTGGACCACTAGGTAATAAAAAAATGTTACATGTATTATTAAGAAATAAATGTAAGGTTGAATTTATGTAAATTATATATACTTTTCAATATATAAAGATAGATAGATACTTATTCCTATTCGTTATGGATCATTTAGATACATGACAAGCCTGTTAACGGGTTGGTTTTGATGGTCTAATAGAAGACAACTTCATAATCTTTATTTCCCTTTTCATTTTCTTTTCATAGCTAGGTTGTGTCAAAACAACAGTACATATATAGGTCTTAGTGTCGATGCTTGTATGGCATTGTAATGAGCATGCCTATTACTGAGTTTTAACCACCAAATATGATGCCATTTTTTGTAAAGGGGAAGCAGCCACAGATATCTCTAGACCGGCAAGATAACAAATTAGCCTTGTGTTACTGGACTGGGCTTCCTTTTGCCCACAAGCATATGGGATATGCAGCAGCTATGCCACCGGAGTAGCTTGGTAGAGGGAGAAAAGATGGAGATTAGTGGCGGGATGGAAGATTGTGTGAAACACTTGGGCATATAACAGCTTGGGTATGTTCTGGGAAAATGCTTCTGTTTAAAAAATAAACAACTGTTGCAAGGTGGTCAGAAGATAATCATGTATGATGTGAGACACCAAATAATGGATGCCCCAGATACAACCTATCTTCACTCCAATTTTTTTTTTGTTCTAGAATGGGAAAGTGGGTAGTTGACATACGTTTACTTCTGCAAGTACATTGTGTTATTTACATTGTTTTACTCTTGGGATGAAAGTACCAGGCTATATCGATCTGTGTGTACCGGATTGAGAACTTTGAGAAGGACCACATAGTCATAGTTCTAGATATCTTACATGTGCTCACAGGGGGTTTGTTGATTAGTCTTGGTCCTTAGGATTACTGTAGGAAAAAGAGGACTTAAGGATCAATAGAAAAATTACAAAGGCGTAGGATATGTGTTGTTTACAACTATGCCTTGGGTGGATAGAATAAAGGGATTTGCTGGGTTGTTTTGGTTCATAGGATTGACGTGGGAAAGAAAAAAGGACTCAAGAACCAAGATTAGAAGGGCTTAGAAAATATGTTGTTTCTAATTAGGCCTTGGGTGGATTATATAGGGATGAAAGAAAAAACTTGAGAAGAAACATTATCTCTATTTGGAAGCTTCCGAATGAGGAGCAGAAAATTAGCCCAGCTTTGAGGTATCTTAGGTGATGTCGGATCAATTTATTCTTTGCTTAATTTCTATGTTGAATGTCGTCTTCAAAAGCCTAGGCATCATAGATGGAGAACAGCTCTTATATGTGTTTGGTGGTGTCTTCAACATCTTTGCCACTCTCTTGGTTAAGAGGCGGAGTTAGAAGCCATGGCATCACATGTGGACCACGGCTCCTCAATGCCTCTGCTTCTTTTGTTTGGCATCTTTGCTGCATCTAACTCCTTATCCCTCATATTATTCTAGCTGATTAAGTAGGAAATTGCAGAGCCGGAGGAATAAGATACCTTGCCAAATGGTCATTTGACTAACGTAAGCCTCAGATATTGTAATGTCTAAAGCTATCCATTACATTGATCCCAAATTTTTTGTGTTGTGTTTCTGGTTTGCAGTAAGATTGTTAATTTGATTAAAAAAAAGAGATATCTCTTAGAAAGATACTTGTGTCCTACGCGGGGAGTTATTCAAGTGCAAAAAATGCTTGGATAGAATGCTTTACAAAGAAAATGATGCCATTTTGGATTGAACATGTTCATAGCCTGTGCATTGGCATATATGCATGCACGCGTGTCTAATGATTTTCTTGCAATGTGTCACAATAGCCATTCTCAACAACTTTGTATAAATACACTGGTCACTTCTGGTTCCGTAGCTTGCTTTGAATATCCAAGCACTTGACCAAAGGTATGCCTCCACTCCAACACCAACATACATTCTTTCTTTCTTGAGCCTTTGCATCTTTGCTACGTTTCTGGGTTAAAGAGGTGTTGTTAGAAGCCATGGAATCACCAGTCGAATGCGGCTCCTCTATGTATTTGCTTCTTTTGTTCGGCATCTTTGTTGCATCCAAATCCTCTTTTTTAGGAAATTGTAGAGCCAAAGGAACAGGATACGTTGCCAAACGGCCAACTGACTGACGTAAGCCTCATATATTATTATGTCTAAACCTATCCATTACATTGATCCAAAACATATTATGTTGTCTTCCTGCTTTGTAGTAAGATTGTTGAATTGACAAAAGGAGATATCTTTTAGAGTAATATGTGATTTCTCTGCAAAGTTATTATGTTTCAAAAAATACTTGGATTGAATGCTTTATAAAGAAAGTCGTGTTTATTGGATTGAAAATGTTCATTGCCAATATGTAAGTATGTGCGCATGCACGCACGTCCATTGATTTTCTCGCAGTTGTGTCACATAATATTCTTAGCAATTTTGGAAAAGCAAACACATGGCCGCTAATGGTTCCGCAACTTGCTTTGAATATCCAAGCACTTGACCAAAGGTATGCCTCCATTACAACAACAACATATGTTTTTTTCTTTATTGTGCCATTACTTTGAACAACTACCAACAAACAAGAAATGCAAGGTATGTCATGCAATGGCTAGGATTGTCTATAAGTTTTCTCGTTTACTGAAACTTATCTTCTCATCTACATACTATCTAGGTTAGAACTGAGGATACTTTGCATTCATGATGCTCTTTTTTATTTCAGCTAATAGAATTTGAAACTTTCAAATTGACCATAGATTTTTGCCCCTTTAACAAGAGAATAAAGTTATAGAGCACGAGTCTCAATGTTTGTGGGTTTATGTTGTCAATTTTGCGAGTTAACCATCAGAAGAGTGATAACAGATCTAGTAATTTAAGATGTAAGCAGGTTAAAATTATATGTGAAATTTATGGAGGCAGAGAGGCAAAAGCTCCAGTCACATTTTCTCCTAAAGTTTCAAAAGTTAATAGGCTCTCATGGAATAAGATAGTGTAATAGAAGATAAGTCACTTGTTGAATTGAAGAAGCCTTGCATCTATACTAGCACAAGAGCACCTTGGGTGCAGGAAGTGAACTCATTTTCAGTGAATAGATTAGAAAGTATGCTTAGAAGTAGTTAACCTGTGGGAGATAACAGGTTACAATTGTTATGTGGTGATCTTGCCAAAGTTCATTTCAATGGGGCAGAATGAATTTGCAAAAGGCATCTTGATCGGTGCTTTCGGGTGGCCAGAATATCAACTTAGGATGGCATCATGGTATCCCATCTCCAGTTTCAGCATCTTATTAGATTAGCAATGGGTAATCTGGCATTTAATGTTATGTTGAGCTTATCAAAACCACTTTTAGAAGGTATATTATGGATTGAGAGTTGAAAGTTATAGGCGATAATTGAAGCTGTTTTTCTGTTTTAAGAATACTCATTACATTTCCAGAAGCTTCACCAAGATAACTGGTGCAAAATAAGGTTGAATCATAATCAAATCTCAAAGCTTGGACATGGGCTGCACCACAGCTAAAACAGTATAGCATCAATGGCTTTCATCATTGAGATGGTTCTATTAATGGTTTTTGTTAGAAATTACCATCACAAATTTGGTAACATGTCTGTAGGATAATAAGAAGCTGGGTCATTTGAAGCTTAGTTGCACAATTTTGTTCTTTAATTGAGGTTACTTAGAATTCTTCTTCCCAGAATCTCATGCTTTCTGTATTCTGGTCCAATTGTAGCCTCATGTTCCTACTTTGGTTCGTGAAGGTTAGTGACAATTTTTATTTTCAATCTCAGGTACTACGGGCTTTAACTTCCTTGAAAACCTGAAATACTCATGAGCACTGCAAAGGAATCTGCTTACACTAAAATACAACACATTATCTTGATTGCTTTAATAGGTAGGCTGATGATTTGTTGTCATGGCCTTGGAGTCTGCAGCATTTACAGCATTGCAAATATTCCCAACCATGTTGGGTATATACCGTGGTATTGGTATGCGTAACATTCCAAGGCAGTGCCGCAGTTGGACGGTAGCTGATTAGTTTACCAGAATTTGAAACGGGAGATCATTTCTTCAGGCCTTGGCTTGAAGTCCTACATGTGTAGCGTTAGACTACCATATGTGGATCATTTTAGGCCTTGACATGTGCTACCTTCTCAGGGTTAGACTTTTGTTAGAGTCTTCATTTAATCCAAACTCTAAAAGTTGTGTCCATGGTAAGCTTCAGAATTATTAACGGTTTTCTATTTTTTTTTATAACTTTTAACTTTGTGCTAAAATTTTCAAATGCTTTTGCTTTGATCTTTAATACTTCTTATGTACATCCTTTGAGCCCAAAGAGACCTTAAAAAAAAACCTGTTTCACATCCAAAATGGCCCTGGATACCCATTAAAGTGACACCTATGAAGTTCTGGTCATCGACACCATCAAAGACAAACGAGTTGCTCCCAACTGTGTCACTAAGACTTCATAACACACCGCTTAACCCCTATGCAGTTCTTCTGAATTTTGAATAATATTCAAGATCCTTTGTTTTTAATTACTAATAAGTCACTTAATGAAAGTAGGATTCCCTTTCCATTCATATCAACAATTCCATGATCCCTTCCCGAACCAAATATGAATCTTGGGCATCATTAAAGATATCCCAAAAATAGAAAAAGTAAAAGACCACAGCTCTGGGGCAGCGGCTTTTTCTTTTAGGTTTGAAGTATGAAACTTCTAAGTTATTTTATTATGTTATCCTTTTTGGTTAGCACACGCAGTTACAATTCTTTCCATCAACATAAGTACTAATTTCTTTTCTCTACGAAGTAGATTTGGTAAGGTTTTATACAGTTGAAAACTACATAGCTTCGTCTTAAATAGACCATCATAGTTCTAAACCAATACATATGCTAGAGAGAGAGAGAGAGAGATCATACGAGCAAAATATGAATGGTAACTTCATCCACAAAGGAAAAACAAAAAAGGTCGGATGTATAGACAACTGTAATAATTCACATATAGAGAGTACTGAGTTCACATATAGAGAGTACTGAAATGGGGTTGTAGTCTTTCCTAATTAAGAGGCAAGTAGAGCAAAAGTTTCTTAACTCCATCTCCTGAATAGGTGGTTTGCTCTTAATTGGCAGCTAGGCCTTGATCCTTCCAAAAGTATGTATATATATATATATACATACACCTGCAAGAATTTGTAAGAGGTCTCAGGATTATGATCCTTCGACTTTGTTGATATACCATAAAGTGGAAGTCTTTGCAAACTAAAATTTCCCTCAGTTAAGAAGAACCAATATGCCTCATAAAAATCTGCTTAGTACATAAGCCTCAGATATTGTTATGTCTAAAGCTTTCCATGACATTGATTTCAAACATTTTGTGTTATTTTTCTGCTTTGTATTAAAATTGTTGATTTGACAGAAAGAGATAAGAGGAATATGTCATTTCCATGTAGAGAGTTTCAATTGCAAAAAAATGCTTGGGCTGAATGTTTTATAAGGAAAACAATGTCATTTTGGATAGAAAAAGTTCATATCCAGTGTGTGAGTATGTATGCATGCACCCATGTCCACTGATTTTCTTGCAATTGTGTCACATACTAGCCATTCTTAGCAATTTTGGAAAAGCAAAGACATTGGCCACTACTGGTTCTACAGCTTGCTTTGAATATCCAAGCACTTGACCAAAGTATGCCTCCGTTCCACCACCAACATTCCTTTTTCCTTTCTTGTGCCTTTACATCTTCGCTGCATTTCTGGGTTGAGAGTTGTGGTTAGCAGCTATGGCGTCACTCCAATAACACTTTGGTTATTCATGTCAGTAGATGATATGACAATCTATAATTGTTGCTTAAAGTGAGATGGAAAACATAGAAAAGGATGACCAATTTTTGTGTTCTGAAGGATGTATTGGTTGCTGAAAGTGGTATGGGACTTCTCAAGTTCATCCATCTACTAAAAGTGATCTTTTACATGCTAGATTTCCCCTCTTCAGCATTTAAATCTTTTTCTAAATTTGATTTGTAGCTACTAAATTTGTCAGGTAATTCATTTTTGAAGGTAATGTTTTCATGCTTTACGATGTCAAAAACCGACGTTGAATATATTTAAACTTATCATAGTGCTAGCCGATCAGAGACAAGCAATCTTCTCCTAGAGTCTTTTCATTGCAATTGCGTTACAAAATAAATTACATGTCTTCTATTCTTTTGAAACTTTGACTCAGCAATTTCTTGATAAATTCTTATAAACTAATATGTTGTTGCATGTTTCGACATGACTGCACAGAGGAATGCAATGGTATGTATGGCATCTTGGACTTTCTTCTACTGAGCATCTTATGTTGCCTGATTTTAGAAAAGCTTAGAAATCACTTAAATGATCGTATGCAGCTGTGGGAGAGTTAGAAAGAACCAAGACCTGGTGTATATTCTAAGGTTGGTACATATGATGTTAACCTTTTTTATAATTTTCACTCTACTAGCCAAAAGCATCTGTTTACATAAAAGACTGACAACTGAAAATTTCATAATTAGTATTTCCTTAATGGATTACGCTCCCTTAATTGTATCAGATTTATGAGGTTAACTCCCTGCCACAATGTAGGTTATGAGAGAGTAAATTTGAAAGGACATATAAGATAGCTTTTATGTATGAGGAAATAGTCTTTAATGCAGATTTTATGGAGCATTGGTTTTACTTGGCTTTGCTGCCATAAGCTTGCCCCCACATTTGGGAGGGAGAAGTAAACAAGATAGATTGCATTGACTGTTGGTTTTCAAGAAAACATTGAAGCTAACAACACTGAATAAAGCTACCTTTGTCAATTAGAACAGTTTTAAACAATCTTTTACTGCTAAATATATAGCTAGCCCGAAGAGAATTTTCACCTGACATGGCAAAGAGAACAAAATGTCAAACCACTTAGTTCCCATCGTCACTGTCAAGCCAGACAGTAGCTAAGTGGTCTGAAATCCTAGATTATGCTTGGATGTTGGCCCCTCTAATGGTATGTTATCAAGTGCAAATCACCCGTAGGTGAGAAGTTTAAGGAACTTCTACAAGAATTGTCAGAGCTCTTGCTTCTAAGGGTACATATTATACATATAACAAGATTTTGAAAGTTATACGGTTCATGACGTACAAGGCAAAAGAAGTTAATATCCTTTAAAGTTTTTGGGTGCCTTAATTTCTCGATGAATACAGATATGGTTGATATTGCAGATGCTCAAAAGTCGCGTGCAAGTGGCGTTAACCTGGTTTCTTGGTATGGAATAGATCCAGCTTAGCTTAGATGAAAAGTGCTTTCTTGACAATTGTTGGTTAATTTGTTTTGGCTATCTACAACTTTTAACGACAAAAAACCAAAAATGGATGAGATAAATCTTCCAAACAACTACCTTACCTGTAATGCACATTCTTCGTGAAGATGCTCATGAAAAGAAAATGGCATTTGATTTGGAAGTCTCGAACTCAAATCTTTTGGGCAGTTTCCAAGATAGAATCAAATATTTTAAAAGAAACAGTAATAATGCTCGATCAACCCATGACCATTAATATTTACATCATCCTGTTTAAAACTAATTGGACTTACTTTCACATTTTATTCATGAAATGGGTTGGATTGGTATTAGTCTGGATATGGGTAACTGACAAGATCCACGAGTAACAAAGACTTTATTTCCCTTGTCATATGATACACCCTCCTAGGTCTAACATGATTGTTTGTCTGAATATTGCCGGGCTGTCAAGAGCATAATATCTCTCTAACAACCAAGACATCTTTTCAAAGCCTTGAAGCAATTTTAAGCATCGTGTGTACAAGCTTGAGGCATTAGCACCTCTCAAATATGGAATACGAGCTTTATTCATTTCATAAAGTTCTTACATTAACGTTTTCTTTTTACTTATGGTAAGCATGATTTTGGAACAGCAAGATAGTCTTTGACTAAAGTTGCTCTACGATGCATTTTATTTTCCCTTGATGGTTTTTGTATTGATATATTTAGTTGACATCTGCCCTTATTAATTTAAATAAACACCATTGTGTATTTGTACATCTTAATGAAATTAGTTCATAGTTGGTTTCTTATTTTTATGCGCATAGTTCTTATTTCTAATCATGGATGGATTGTATGCTAGAAATATTCTAACTTTTCCTTTTCTTTTTGTATTTTTGGTACTTCCTATTCTGATATATGATTTGACTAAATTACATGTATAATGACCTTTGAAATTTGATTCGATCACATTTGTGCATGCTTGTGTCAGAATTTGATTCGATCACATTTGTTGCTAACGGCTCCTTAGTTTGTCAATGGGGATACTTTCTAATTGAGAAAAGAAAATGCCATATGTTTGATAAGAAAATATTGTTATTCATCAAGGAGAAGGAACATAATAACATGTCTTTCCTTACGAAATTTGGAAGATTTTCTCATTTCCGCGATCAGTTATTTCTATGCTACTATTGATCCAAACTAAGTGTTCATCACCTTGTACACAGACTGTAAAATGAAATAGGGTGCAAATGAATCTCTATCTTCTTAATAATAAAGACGACTACATAAACAAATTACCCACGTGCATAGCACGTGCACCACAACTAGTTCTTAGAAACGTGGCAGATTGAAAATTTAATGAAACATTAAGTAGAACTTTATTCAGAATCTTTCCTTCAAACAAAAATTAAATATTTTTGCATATGTAAACACACACACATATTGAGAGAGAGAGGGGGGGGGAGAGAGAGAGAGGGGGGGGGGAGTTGATCTCTTGCAACACAAAACAGATAAGAAAAAAGGAAAAACTTATAAAATTTGACCGAAGCATGATATGGAGGTCACTGTCCTTAAAACTAAATTTTGCAATCTAGCGATGGGCGTCCAGATTCAATGGTCTTCACCTTCCAATGGTGCAGCTCGAACTAGTTAACGTATTGCCCAGGTACAAAAAAAGATGAAGAAAAATGGTTTTGAAATCAATTGAAATAGATTTGACAATAGCTGTAGTGGTTATATATAGAGCATGAAGGATGCAATTGCAAAGTGTTAAGATGGCTGTAGTATTCATCACCAAATTGGTGAACGAAGGATCTGTAACTTTGTTAATGAACAAATATTTGAAAATCCATTGAATCCAGGGCGATTCCATCATGGAAGCAAAATGAAGCTGCTTAGAAGGCCGTGTGGCCTCCTCGATGTCATGAGTGTTCTAGAGAATCATCCTCATTTCTCAACAGAAGCGATTCTACTTTTACACTCACTTAGGTGAATATCCAAAAGTGCGTAGCACTTTACAGGATAGGGCGTAGCAATTTGAATATCCAGCTCCTGTACTTTGCTTTTAGCAACGGATATGCGTCTAAGTGTATGCTGATACTAAGAAGTGAGTAAAAGTGGTAAACCTTAATCTATCTCCAGTTCTCAGGTTAATGTAACAATAGTATAAAGGATATTCAAATTAGTTCATAACTTTCATTTCATTTGTCATGTCCTTTATTTTTATCAGGTTTAAGGAACTTTTTTATGCCAAACAACGGACATCCACTAAATATGAGTGTGTCAAGGTTTACTTTACTCTTCAAAGTCGAACGTCCCGAACATGCAAAAACCTGATTTGCTGACTTCCGTTCCAGATCCACCTCTCGAGTTTAAAGTCAAGACGATCGAAAATGATGGTTATGGCATTTAACGGAAATTTTAAATTTTAGGCTTATAATGTTTCTATGCTCGTGTTTCCTTTTCCTTTTTAGCGGCAAAATGTGTCTCTTTGTTACTCGTAAAAGGAAAGGTTCCCTTGTCCCCACAATTTCCACTCGATGTCATACTTGAACTTGTGACCTTATAAAAAAATATGAAAGGCCTCCAAAATCATCTTAGTCTCACTAGTTTTTGGATGGCTTTTTGACATTGACATTTCTCAGACTAAAAGTCGTCTGTTACACTGTGTATCGGACAACTTTTATCCTGAAAAATATCACGTGTCCCCTCTCCGTCCGCTACCACTACTAGGAAAATGCTCTACGTCGTATGATGCTGCAAAAAGTGAAAATACTGTTGTTGTAGGCTTTCACGATGCTATAGGACCGCTACCTTTACTCGCGTTTCTGTAGACTAATGGTGGCACTTGAAGGGGTCTATACGTGCGGTCGGCCATCTCTAAAAGTGTTGCCCCATCCGTCTTCTATGTTACAAATAGCAGCAGTCTAAACCTATGTCGGCGATTAGGGGCACCAACGTTGTTGAAATTTTAATTTCTTATGCATTTGGAAAAATAGCAAAAGTCAGCCTTAAGAAACTGCCATGGTAGCTATCATTTTTATTTTATTGGACCTATGTCAACGGTCCCATGCGTTGTTATACGTTTCATTTGGCTTTTGTTTTCTTTGAATGTATGGACTTATGCTGACATGTATGATCGCCGGCCTTGTTTTAGATTTTTTTTTTTTAAAAAAAAGATTCACTTATGCTGGCGATACTTACTGCATCCATAAGTTATCACCCAATAGAAAAGGAGAGCAAAATGGTAGACACTGCCGACATTGCCAACTACCAGTATATAGATCTACTCCATTTCTTACATTGTTTTTCTTCATACCATATAGCTAGTGAAAACCAAATGCAAGTTAAATCTAGATTAGGACTTGATTGATCACAAAACAACCGCAATCTATTCAAATCCAGGAAAATAACACATGTTTGTCTAGAAAGAAGAAGCGAAGTCAGAGACTTTTTATGAATTTGTACAAAACCAAGTAAATCCTCATGCACATTTCCACATCAACCGGGCAGCCGTCCATGAAAAACGATCAACATTAACAACAAAGACCAAGATTAATCCATTTCTATTCATCTTGGCAACAACCTGATTCAAAATTAACACATGTTAAATGATAAACAAAAGACCTGATATTGGGGTGATAAATAGTGTTAAGTTAATTATTTGAGACGCCAATGCTTGTCGTCATCTGCATAAGGAGCCTTATGTCATAGGCTTGATCCTAATCTTACGCACGGTAACATAAAAAAAAATTCTCGCACCAAAGGGCTTGATATCAAGGAATTTCACTTAACATCTTGCTTTTTTTTACTAACAAAAATGCATTGGTATCAAAGAAAACTACAGTATATAGTTAGAAAGGAAACTGTTATTACTATAAACTTTACACCTACATAGACCAAACTTCATGTGGCTGAGCTGTGTATGAACAAATGGAATACAAATAAATACTCTACCATAACCATGAAACAAAAGGAATGATCTACTATCATGGATTTCAATTAACAATACAAGTCATAAAAGCTTGTTAGTCTGAGTAAGAATGAGTGTGAATGTGACTGTAGAGGACCGTTATGATTCGGATTTGAAATGGTCTACTTTCACCACAAGAAAAGCCTTAGTTAGCGACGAACACTATTCCATCGCTAAAAGTATCATTTAGCGACAAGAAAGACCATCCTTAAATATCCATCTCTAAATCTTTTTACCGACAGATCATCCCATCGATCAATAATAGTTTTTAGCGACGGTTTTTTAGTAACAGTTCTATCGACATAATTTCGTCGCTAAAAGGTTTCGAATTTTCTATTTGTAGTCGAAGTTTGGAATTATTGTTGTAAATTAAATTAGCGATGAAGTATTTCTGACGGATACTAATCCGTCGCTAAATATTTGTCGCCAAAAAAGAAAAAACAAATTTGAATACATGACTTCTCGCAACGAATTTTTAGCGACGGAATGTGTCCGTCACTAAAAGTTCAAACATGAAATCCCTAATCTTCTTTTCTCGCCTCCCGCCGCTTTCTGTTTTCTCTCTCTCTCTATATATATATATATATATATATATATATATATATATATATATAGGGAGGGAGTTCAATCGTTGATAGCGCTAACAAAATAGGAGAAGTTGCAAGCTCGATCTAGCTGACCATCCTGAGAGGATTGACTGCCCAAATCTTTTTTTTTTAAAAGTTGTCAGTCGTCCGTTACATAGTGTCGCAGACGTTCGCTTTACCAAATTGGCCCTCCTCCTTCATCCGCAATAATGTGTAGCGGACAAATTTTTTGTCCTGACATATGACAGTCAAAAAGTCGTCCGCTACACTGTGTAGCGGACAACTTTTTGACTGACATGACTGACACACGTCAGTTTATTTCTGTACGTTTATTTCTGCACACGTCAATACTGTCCACCATACAGTATCGCGGACAATATTGCACCTATACCCAAAAGTTTCCTAATTCTCAGCTCTTTTTGCATCTCATCTCCTTGAGAATCACTTGCTTCCATTTTCAGCTCCCTTCAAGCTTTAAGTAGCACTTCCTTCAAGCTTCACTCAAGCAGGGTATGTTTGTGAATGACAAACTTTTCCTTATGGTTTGGATGATAAAGTATAATTATTTTTTTTTGGATGAATATATAGATTTGTTTGGGTTTATGTTTGTTGGGATTTATCACTCTATTCATCAAAGTTGTCTTAATTTGTCATGTTCAAGAAATTAATTTGTTAACTTCAAACAAATTTATTATAGTTAAATTCGAATTTTTGGAGATTATGTTTGTTTTGGCATGATGAATTTGTCTATTTATCATAGTAATTTTAATTTGCTATGTTTAATAAATTAATAATTGTTAAATTAGAGACACTTTTGAGATTATATTTGGTATATTTTGATAAAACTTGTTCAAGAAAGGTCATTTGGTAGTTAAGCATAATTTATTTCTACATAGGTCTTTGTTCCAAACCTATTCTGGTCCTACACAAGGGCCTACTAGGGGTCCCGCTCTACACGAACACGTTAACGTAGTCAACGGTCAAATTTCCAACGCATCAAACCGGTCAGCGCGCGCACGCTCAAGTCAAGTGCATTTTTTTTGCTTCGCTCGCCTAACTTGTGCGTGACTTAGGCACCAATTATTTCACGTTAGCGTGACTCACGAGAGCATGATCGTCACACCGAGACCACTCGAACACCTTTTCACCTCCCAACCTATTCTGGTCGTACCCAAGGGCCCACTAGGGGTCCCTCTTTGCACAAAGACGTCAACGTAGCCAATGGTCAAATTCCCAACGCATCGAACTGGTCAACACGCGCACGCTCAAGTCACGTACATTCTTTTGCTTCGCGCGCCTTGTGTGTGACTTATGCGCCAAATATTTCACATTAGTGTGACTCACGAGAGCACAATTGTCACGCCGAGACCACCTGAACACCTTTTCACCAAAAACATTAGCCGATGGCTCAACCGGAGCGACGGGGTCAATAGGCAAAGGCCTTGGCCAACCCCTTTGGGTTGGCCTCGACCTCCCCCAAGCCCATGGGGTCAGCCTCAGCCTCCATGCGGGCTCGACCTTGGCCTCCATGGGGGGTTGGCCTTGGCCTTCCCCCCCCCCCTGTTGTTCAATTTTTGTGCAAGGTCCTTTTCGTGCTTTCTTCGCTTCGTACGCTTCGTATGTGACTTTGGCACTATGTTCGTCACATGGGTACAACCCACAACAACACGCTCGTCATAATTCAATTTCTGGATTCGTCATTGCCCATCAAAACACCAACCGTCAGCGTGCCCGAAGTTCACCAAAAGGAGGAAGGTGGCCTTAGCCTTGGACACCCCTAGGGTCGACTTCGGCCTCCCCAAGGGGTGCCTCCCCAGGGGGTCGGCCTCGGCCTCCCTAGGGGGTTGGTCTTGGCCTTCCCCCAAAATCCCCGGCTTTGCCCTTTTTTTTGCACACACTGTTCCGAACCACATTTTGTCCTTCCGCGAAGCCCACCAACGCGCACACACCAGCCTCGTGACGTCCGTCATCTGACGTTCTCGATCGTGCATCGCTCAAAGTCGCCCGCTACCACTGAATGACCAGCCACCACCGAACCCCGTATCATCATTCTCAACTTTGTCATTACTACATATTGCATTCATTATTTTAGTATAACAAGCACACACAACTAACGTTGGTCCCATCTCCACGACACCCGCCGCGCTCTCGTGTGCAGTCTCCCTGACGTTGGTCGCCGCGCTCGTGTGCCATTGTCATGATACATGCCCCCTACACTGAGTATTGCTCTGCGACGTTCGTCGCCGCGCCTATGCTCCATTGTCATGATACTTGCCCCCGGAACCTAGTATTGCTCCGCGACGTACGTCACCGCGCCCATGCACCACTTCCATAACATGTGCCCCCGGCACTAGGTGTTGTCTCCACGACGTTCGTTGCCGCTCCTATTTGCCACAATCATGTTACATGCTTTCGGGGGGCTCCGTTTGTAGTGCTTCGGCACGAGGACCCCTGGCAGCGAGATGGGCTCGTTACCACAAAGCCATCAATGCCACAGGATAGGCTCGCTACCACAAAGCTATCGCCGTCTTCATTCTGGGGGGCTCTGTTCGTAGTGCTCCGGCACAAGGACACCTTGCAGCGAGATGGGCTCGTTACCTCAAAGCCATCCCGCCATGGGATAGGCTCGTTACCACAAAGCTATTATCGTTTTCATTCTGGGGGCTCCGTAGGTAGTGCTCCGGCACCAGGATCCCTCGCAGCGGGATGGGCTCGTTACCACAAAGCCATCGCCGCCACGGGATAGGCTCGTTACCATAAAGCTATCGCCGTCTTCATTCCGGGGGGCTCCGTTCGTAGTGCTCTAGCATGAGGACCCCTCGCAGTGGGATGGACTCGTTACCACAAAGTCATCGCCGCCACGGGATGGGCTCGTTACCACAAAGCCATTGCCATCATAATCATGGGGGGCTCCGGCATGAGGAGGACCCCTCGCAGCGGGATAGACTCATTACCACAAAGCTATCGCCGCCTGGGGTGACTTGCATGACACTAGGCACTGAGCTACGACCACATCCACTCACGTTACCGGTGATCGTCGGCGCCCCCAAGACGATAACCCCCGGGTCACTCCAAGACGGGAGCAGGTCTTTGGAGGGCATCGCACCTAGTCCGCCTGGCAGTTGGTCACAGGGACAACCCTCGCCGCTGTCAAGTTCTCTACGCATCTCTTGACGCACCTTGTGGGATTCAGTAATGGCTTGGACCGGTGGCTTGGGCAACGGGCTTACTCTGATCATGCTACCGCGGTGTGCTCAGTCTTATGAGACAAGTAGAACGACGCTATATGGGGCGAGGCAGTGCGAATTTAGGAACCGACAGTCCAACGGAGATTCGGTATTTTGGGACCCCCTGGTGACGTGTCACTCCCAGGGGACGACATGCGGCATTTTATGACATAAGCATACTATTTACTATAAATAGTTAACTTTTGGACTCATTCCGGACAGAATTCTTTTATTTGAAAAAAATCACTTTCGCACTCTAAAACTTGAGAGCTCTTGGATTCCAGAGAGAGAAATACATTTCTCTCGTGATTGTGGACATAACATCGACCGTGACATTGGACCTCAACTTGGACCTTAGCTTAGATCATCGACTGCCGGCCCTGTTCGCCTCAGCCTCGTCTCCGCAGCACTGCCACTCCTCATGGCCTGTCTAGGAAGCCTTGCTCTATGCCCTTACTCCATCCTTACTGGCTCTCACTGTATACATCTGGCAGTTGACATGGATTGCGTCCCTTCTGGCACCTCCACGTAGTACGAACCCACTTTCCTGGGCATCTTTTTGGCGACTCTGCTGGGGAGGTGAGCATCGTACCGTAGTCTGCCTGTCTTGTACCCTCTATCATCATGCCTGTACAATGAAAAGCTATGAGGACCACCAGCCAAGGCCTCGCCACCACTATACGAGAAGAAACCCACATCAAAGACCAAGAAGAGACGAGTACCACACCTGTCCAAGATCAACCCCCAGTCACTGCACATGAGGTGCAAGGACTCGCCAATGTACCCATGGAGCAGTTCACTCCTACCATAGCCAACCAACAGAAGTTGTAGACCACTCTGATGTCCGCCATTATGAAAATGCAAAAATCCATACAGTCGTTGGCCTCACAACGCTTCACCGCACCGGTCCAACCTCAAGGACCTGGGCTGGCTCTCGACGCCGCTCAGGCCCCAGTTTCGCGACCGCTGCCGCCTCGATCATCTAGACCCTTGGCGGTAGGACTCGCGACATCCTCTCCACCCATGCTTGATGCACCTCTCTCTACGGTGCCATCCCGAAGACCACAAGCAGATCTCAGACCCATGCTACAACAGATCCATCCTGTCATTGTACCCCAGCATGTGCCAACACGGAGTTCCTCCAAACACATGACTCCATTGAGATGGAGCCTAACCCTTACCCAGCCGAGCAACATCAAACCACCGGCCAGGTAGTAGACATGTCTCGCCCACCCACCCATGCCCATATACAATTGCCATCGCCAACCCCTCTCATATATCAACCATATCTTGCACCAGCCCACGAACTTGCCCCATCCGGGGGCTCGGGGGCTCACGACATCCCAGCCAGCAACCACCCTTTGACTGTCCATTAAGACCCACCTCCTAACTGTGTCACCCGTTCGGACTTGGAAGTACTCATGCATCGCTTGTCACAACACTCCACACCCGACTCCTCTACCAACCTGACAGGTTATGCCCCCTATGCCAGTGACATCGCCATCACATCCTAGCCCCCAAAGTATAAGCAGCCCACCTTTGTGATCTTCAACGGACGCGAGGGCAATGCCCGTAAGAACTTGAGAAGATTCGCAGGATCATTGGAATAGTATGGTCCGAGAGACAGTTTGAAGTTGAGAGAATTTCGCAAGTCCTACACAGGCCTGGCTTATACTTGGTATCACAAGATCCCTACGGGGACTGTCCATGCATAGAACGACATGGTTCATCTATTCCGAGACAAATTCCATTACGAGGTTGAACGCATCACTATCGCTGACATTGCCAGCATCCGCCAGAATCAATAGGAGGACTTGAACAAGTACGTGCACCGCTTCCATCTCATATGCCTCGAGTGCACGGACTTCAGCAAGGACGAGACCCTAGTACCCATATGCATCAAGAACATAAGCGATGTATATTGGGTACACACTGAGAACCTACAGTTGAGGTCATGGGGACACCTCAAGGAAGCAGTCCGCCACACTTATAAGACGGTTGGCCCAGTCAAGCCATGGAAGCCCCGTTCACAAAATGCACTATTGGCCACGATCGAACCATCTAGAGCTCTACCCCACAACAACCACAATAGCAGCAATAGTAAAAACAACAGCAACCCTTATAAGTGTCACTTCCAAGAAGCGGACTGGAGCCCTGACAAAAGGAGGCAGCGGGAGCCTGCCCCCGAGTACCCATGTGATTTGAACACGGTGAAAGAGCTTTTGGAGGAATGGGTGAACAATGACAATAACTTTGAACTGCCGTCGATGAAAGCCAATGTCACGAAAGCGGACAAAGCCCAACCTAACTACTGCCCTTACCACCACGCCGTCGGCCATTATCTCAAAAATTGTAATGGGCTACGAGATATCTTTGTAAGGAAGGTCGCGACAGGCGACCTGCGGCTCCAAAAGAACAATGACGTACATCGACAGCCTTACCCACCGCACAACAACAACAGAGAGCATCAAGTACTCATGGCCATCACCGACCATGTTGAACCTATCATCACCAAAGCCTCTACGGAGGCCATCCCGATGGTCACACCATGTGTACAACCAGCTACCCAACCACAGTCCTCGGTGGGCCACCATAAAAAGTTACTTATCTAGTTGCCCGATTGAAGTCACCACAGGCCTCGGCCCTGAGTGCTTTGCCGCTCAAGCCAAGCTGTGACACATCCCCTTTTCTGCATTACTTTTCTCGGACGAGGACCTGCCACCAGTCAAACAGCAGAATCGGTCCTTATTTTTAGAATGTACTATTAATGGCACAGGCTTTCATCGTGCCTTGGTAGACTGCGGAGCATCTGTCAACATCATGCCCCTCGTTACCTTGCAACGAGCTGGCATCCCCATAAGGAAAATCATACGAGACCCAATCAAAATTACAGGCTTTAGGAATGGTCACCAATTAACCTTGGGCCATATCACTGTCGAGCTTATGGTTAGGTCCGTACGACGTGACACCACTTTTCACGTGATGGACAGCGAGCCCGTATTCCACATCCTAGTTGGCCGACCATGGATTCACATCAACAAGGCTGTGCCCTCAACGTACCATTAGTGTGTCAAACTGGTGGCCAGTCCCTCGGGACACGAGGTAGCAATGGCAATACCAGCCACGAAGGCTCCGTTCGAGTGCGCAGAATCATACTTTGCCGAGGCCTCCTTCTTCACCGAGCTTGTCGAGGATGGTGAGAACGCTGCTCACATCCATTCTACAAAGCTACCAAATTTGGATGAACTATGTGGCAACAAACCTACCAAGTCCAAAATAAAGAAGGGCAGCAAGAACAAAGCATCAACCTCAGCCATACCACCTGCTGCCAAGGATAACTCCCCTCCTACATCCCCCAAGTCTAAGAAGCACAAACCTGAAACAACCTTCCAACGCATCGTCAAAGACGGTAAAGTGATCTACCAGTTATGACGGTGTGCAGGGGCTCCAGATGGTCCCCCCTCGACCCCGACCCACTTGTGGAGACTGAATGGTGCAGTACGACCAAGCATTACCCACCAAATCCTGACCTCATTCCCAGCGCAACACCACCTTGCAATGAAGGCGGCCTTCGACCACATGCCAAAGATCTTGAAGAAATCAACCTGGCCGATCTGGGCAAAGAACTAAGGCACACTTACATCGGCACAAAAC
Source organism: Escallonia herrerae (assembly GCA_033070095.1). NCBI lineage: Eukaryota > Viridiplantae > Streptophyta > Magnoliopsida > Escalloniales > Escalloniaceae > Escallonia > Escallonia herrerae. The sequence goes on along the minus strand of JAVXUP010000971.1, from coordinate 40,415 downwards.
TCGCCCCCAGCTGAAGAGAGGGATTGATTTCCCTCCTTCGTTAATATCGCGATGTCTTGGCATGGACTTACAGTGAGATGCTCGAACTGGATCCCACCTTAGTCACACACCATCTCAACATTGCTACCGGATCCATCCCTGTCCGACAATACTCACGGACCTTCCACCCCGAGCTCGAGTTGAAGATTAAACAAGAGATTGAACGCCTCCTACAGACAGGCTTCATTGAACCTATCACTCACCCAATTTGGCTGGCTAATGTCGTCCATGTTCAAAAGAAGAATGGCTAAGTCCGCATTTGTATTGACTTTCGGGACATGAACAAGGCGTGCCCCAAAGACGAGTTTCCACTACCTAACATCGACATGCTTACGGAGGTGGCCGCCGGACATGAAATCTTATCTTTCATGGATGGTTTCGCAGGCTATAATCAAATTCGTATGAACCCCGACGACAGCGCCAAGATAGCCTTCCATACCCCTATGGGTAACTTTTGTTGGAAAGTCATGCCTTTCGGTCTCAAAAATGTGAGTGCTACATATCAAATGGCAATGACAGCAATCTTCCAGGACATGATACACCGCACACTGGAAGACTACGTTGACGATCTTATTATCCAATCCAAGAAGGAAAGTGATCACCTCACTGACCTTCGAGCATTCTTCGACCGTTACCGCCAGTACAACATGCGGATGAATCCATTGAAGTGTGCATTCGATGTCTCCTCCGGTAAGTTCCTCGACTTTTTGGTCAGTCGACAGGGTATCGACTTTGACCCTTCCAAAGCCGCCTCCATTCAAGAAATGCCTCCCCCCAAGAACACAAAACAACTGAAGAGCTTCCTCGGCAAGGTCTCTTACCTCCGACTCTTCATACCTGCATTGGCTGAGCTCATTACTCCCTTTTAGCATCTAATGTGCAATAGCGCAGCGTGGAGTTAGGGTACGCCCCAACAGCAAGCCTTCGATCAAATCAAGACGGTCCTTATGTCTCCACAGACCATGGTAGTACACCGGCAAGGTATACCACTCTTACTCTACTTGACCTCCACGCCCAGGTCCATAGAGGCATTGCTTGCCTAAGAGGTGGATGGGATGGAGTATCCAATCTATTATCTCAGTTGGTCAATTAGGGGACCCGAAGCCAATTATTTCGAGATCAAGAAGTATTGCCTAGCGTTCGTATACGCCTTACAAAAATTCAGACATTACTTTTGGTACACCAGATCACACTCATCACTAAGGCTGATCCACTTTGGTACATCCTTACACGCCCTGCTCTATCTGTCCGTCTTACCAGCTGGTTGTTGCTCTTGGCTGAGTTCGGCCTATCTATCAAAAACCTTACAGCTCTACGGAGCCAAGCACTTGCCGACCTCTTGGCCTTCTTTCCGCGCCAACAATACGAGCCGACCTTGGTCCAATTGCCTGGGAAGGAGACTGCCCTGATTTTCTACATCGATGAATTATGGACACTCGAGTTTGATGGCTCAGCCACTAGCAAGGGTCTCAATGGAGCACCCCTTCGACAAGGGGTGCTGGTGTAGTCCTACGGAGCCCAGACGGCGTCACCACATCCTTATCCTTCAAGCTGGCATTCCCGGTGTCTAACAACGAAGCTGAGTATGAGGCACTTGTTATTGGCTTCATGCTAGCCATCAGTATGGGGACTAAGTCATTGTGCGTGAAAGGCAATTCAAACTTAATAATGAAGCAGGGCAATGGGGAGTTCGCGGTCAAGGAGCTTGCCTTGGCACCTTACTGTGTCTTGGTGCAGCACTTAGAAGAAAAATTCGGCCATATCCAATATGAACATCAAACAGATGCCACAACAGACATGCAGACAGCTTGGCCACAATAGCATCAAGGATAAAAGTCGATGGTGAACAGCGAATGTTGACCATCATCAAAAGGACCGAGCCTTGCACAGCCTTGAACTTAGTTCCAAGGGACACTACCGTAGATGATTGAAGATAGTCGATCGTTGACCAGATCAAGGCATCATACCTCGTGGAATACATAATGTTGGGGGATGTTTTGTACAGGCGATGCCCTGGAAGCACCCTGGCAAGGTGTCTGGCACCGAAAGAGGCGAAGCATAAACTTAGACTCAGCCATCAGAAATGTTGTGGCCTCAACGGTCCCCCTCTTTACCATCACCTTCAATGCATGGGGAGGGTGAATTATTTCGTAAAGGATTCTCGGGACGCAACTTAGGTGGTCGAAGTGATCAATGAAGTGCACAATGGTGATTGTGGCGAGCATCAAGGCTCTCATAAGCTGTATGGAGAATTGCTAAGGTTGGGATACTAGTGGTCGACTATGGAATCCGACACCATTTATCATGTCCGACACTGCCAACCCTGCCAGAGACACGCTGACAGGATGAACATACCGGCGTCTGACCTATGCATGATTTTGGCCCTTTGGCCATTTCATTCTTGGGCTCTTGACCTCATAGGTCCCATCCACCCGACATCTCGAGGGCACACTTGGATTATGGTCACAACAGAATGCTTCATAAAGTGGGTCAAAGCTATACCCTTACAAAGAGTGACCATAGGTGTCATTGCCAACTTCTTGCATGATCACATCGTCTGTCGCTTCGGAATCCACTGGTGTATCATTTCTGACATCAGCACGCCATTCATCAACAGGGATGTCCGAGCTTTCATGAAAGAGTACAACATCAACTACGCCACATTGACTCCTTACTACCCCTAAGAAAATGGACAGGCCGAAGCTTCTAACAAGACCCTGCTACGGGTTCTTTCACATATGGTTCACGATGCAAATGGGTTAAGGTCCGAAAAGCTAAGTCTGGCATTATGGGCTACTGAACCTCCAAGCACACAGCGACGAAGGTCACACCCTTCTCCCTCGTCTACGCGGACGAGTGTGTGGTACCAGCCGAGATAGCGGTCCCCTCGGCACAACTTTCTCTAAGCAGTGGTCTCAAAGAAGAAGAAACTAGAATGACAACTCTCGAGGGTCTTGACAAAAGACGAGCCAACGCCTTACACCGGATGAAGAAATATCATGAGCAGCTCACAAAAGCATACAGGAAGACTGTCAAGCCATGAACATTTGTGGAAGGCGACCTCATCCTTCAAGCCACCAAGCATGTGCGTGCCAACATGTCAGCCCCCAAGTTCACACCAAATTGGGAAGGCCCTCTTCAAGTACATGCCTCTAAAGACAACGGCTCCTATCTCTTACCCAACCTCGATGACAGACAGATCTTGGCCCCTATCAATGGCCGCTACTTGAAGAAGTATTATCCGTTGTCAGTCGTCGCAATGTTCCCCTCGAGCCCTAACCGCCCGAAGCATAGAACACTTAACACATAGCATTCTTTTGTATATGAATACTTGTTTGGAAACTTGTAACTTTTGTTGATTATTGCAAGTTTTACTTATGTAATGGCATTTTGGCCTAATAGCATTAATGCAAGAATCAGTCATTCGCCTTAACTACTGTACTCAATGTATGTTTTTTTTATTTACTTCATAATCACTCACTAATTCACCTGCTCCGGGCGGGAAGAAGAAAGAAAAGGGGGGAACACCAACATGAAGCTAACTTATGCGAAGCCACGCATGCACAACAAGAGCTAAGTATCACATCAAGAAAAACACAAGTGCAAAAACGAACCACATGACTACAATATCAATCTCAACAAAATGAGTACAAGCCAATGGTTCACGGGGGAGGGGGGCACTACTGACCCCATGCCTACTAAAAGAAGAAAAGTGCAAAGTACAAGAAATCTAATGTAAAGAAGCAAGCAAGGCACAAATAAGATCGGAGGTGTACGCCTCCAACGTCTACCGCTGTGCCTGAAGATCTGACCATCTGCTATCCCACTCAGCTCGCCGAACCTCTGTCTCAGTCAGCCGCCTTTCTCCCTCTATAAGCTGGGCGTGCAGCCTCTCCACCTCCTCAGTCACTGCAGTCATCTCGGTATCCAGTACGCGTCTCTAACCCTGCAACGCGACCTCCTGAACATGATAAGAGCCAACTCCGTCACTGCCTCAGCACTCTGGCCTCTCGATCTGAAATAGTTCGCCAGCCAGTCGAACTGGAAGCCAAGAGCTATAAAGAATACAAGCTCTGAAAGATACTGTGATATAATCACTGGAGTCTAACCCAGAATTGGCACCGCACCAAGGGTAGCAAACCAATCCACGAGGGCTGTGTACATCGCCCTCGAGAATATATCACCACAGACGAAGGCGAAATCAACAAATTTCTCTAGGTGCCTCACCCTGATCATCTCCAATCGGTATACTACTGCATCCGATAACTCCACACCATCCCACAGGCTCACGTCTACCCCATCGACAGGAAACCTACCACTGGCAGCGCCATCCTCTGGGATACTACCATCGGCCGACTACGCATCAACCCTACCAGAGTGCATCGACAATAATATATCACTAGCATCCACTACTGATCCTGACAAAGTCTCAAGAACAGGCCCAACTACGGGTGGAACAGGTACCTCAGGCTGTGGGGACGGGCCCACAGTAGGTGTGTATGTAGCAATAAAAACATGATGAACTCTAGATAAAGCGTCTGGCTCCCTGACTGTCCACCAATCCAACCCCTCGAACATGTGGGAAATTTTGGTTGAACATATATGAAATAGATATGTATATATATGTTTCGGTTGTGTATATATAATCGGGGATGGGAAAATTTGATATGAGTTCTTGTTGTAATTATGAATATGAGAACTTAGAATGGGGAAAGAAGAGAAAATGGTTATGGTTTCACATTCGGTGTGTGTGCAGTATGGGTTTGGAGGATTTACAGTAGGCATTCTTCGGGTTTAAGATGGGTTATGGATTTTGTGTGTTTAATTGTGTGTAATTGTGTAAATTAAGTGGGTTTAGGGTATTAATGTATATATTGTAATGTAATTAAGAGATTAAAATTGAATTAATAAGAAAATCCATGCGTGAGTGGGAGGAGTGTGCCCAAATATGAGGCTGATTGAAGGAGGAAGAAGACATATGTGTGCGTGAAGGTGAACTAGTGTGTGTGTTGATGTGAATAGTGACTGTTTTTGTCACTAAAGGTGGGAATTAAGTTATCAGTTTGGAATTCAAATTTTTAAAAATAGTTAGGGTTAGATTTAACCAAAGTGAAAAAAAGAGACCCTAGTTATTTTGAGGAGACCTATATGGTGAAAAAAAATTCAGATTTTTCCAAGGCCCGGAAGGGGGTGAACAGATGCAGAAAGTTTGAAACTTTACAGTGAAATTTAAAATATCAAACGATCGGGATTTTGCATAAAAATTTTATGAGGACTCTATGATGCTGAGAAGTTCCATTGTCAAGATTTTGGGTCATTCCAAAGTCGTTAGCTATTTTTGGCCGAACGAGCTTTTAAGTACTCAGTCTGGACACCGGTTTGGAATTTTTGGGCAAAACTTTTGTAAAATACTTTTTAGCTCAAAAATTAATTCAAGAGGCTTAAAATAGCGTTTTAAAGCACTTTTGAGATTTTTCTAATGCCGATAACTTTCAGGGGGTATATTGGTAATTTGCCACTCGGAGAGGGGTATTTTGGTAATTTTTTGGTAAAGTTTTTTAAAAGACTTTTTAGTCCGAAAAGAGTTGTAAAATACCCGAAAGGTTGTTTTGAAGCAGATTTGGGGTGTTGGAGTGGTAGTGAACCGTCAGGGGGTATTTTGGTAATTTGCCTCCTAGATGGGGTATTTTCATAATTTGCCATGTTGACGCCAAATTTTAGGAAACTCGTGTAATTCAGCATTTGAAATGGTGAGAAGTGAGGAATGATGTTAATACGTTAAAATAATGAGGTAGTGGCTATTGCTAATGCGTTGGTAAGCTAGGTTAAGGATCTAATTATTGGATCAGATTAACAAGCTGTCATAAGACGCTATAAATGATTATATGGGAAGGGGTAAAATTGGGAGTGCGTATATGTGAAATGATTTCTAACGAGCATAGTATTATTTGACTAGGTGATGCAGCTCGTTGCGATTAGAGATTGCGAGTTGCTTCGACTATAAGCCAATCAGGTAAGAACAATGCGGTTATGATCTGCTAATTCATTATTTTGATTAGCATGCCATGTTGATGATGTATTGTTGTTATGATTGGTCACCGGTAGTCATTGTGACCGGTATACGCATATTTGAATTGTGCTGTTGAGGACTTAAGGTAGAATAAATTCCCTTAGTCTACCCTATTGATAAAATTTAATGAGGATGATGCGTGCTCTAGTATGCTATGATTCGACTCAATTAGCATACCTGACGTTGGGGTTGATATTGTGTAGAGGTTGTTGTGTGGTTGTTGTGAGATGTTGGCATTTATTGATAGTCAAAATCTCTTCTCTCTGGGAACACTATTGAGGACATGTGGCAAGCTTCTCCCAAGTTTGCCCTGTCGTTGATGATGATGCTGTTGAGGTCATTGCGTGTTGTTGTGAAATTTTAGCACTTATTGGTAGTCGACATTTCTCTTATGAAAGAATGTTGTTGATGACTTGCGGTAATCTTCTCCCAAGTCCGTCCTGTTGATGATGTTACGTTGAACTCTTGTTGTTAAGACTGAACACCGGTTGATCTTCTGATCCGGTATTCCTTGTTGAGCTACGTTGTTGAGGACATAAGGTGGAATAAATTTTCCCTTAGTCCTCCCCGTTGATGAATTGCTGCTTGGCTGTAACGTGGTTAGGGAAAGCACTCTAAATGAGTTCTCTACTTGTTGACAGTGTCTCTCTTATTTAATTGAGACTGAGATGAACATCCCATAAAATGGGACATCAATATGAGGAGGATGACCTATGAATTATGATCACTGGCCAAAGAGGATGAATGTCGCTCGAGCAGAGTCTGTCGTGTCTGGTCGAGTCCCGTCCGTCATGTCCATGTGCATTGCATTTGGTTTTCTTTTGATGTTGATGATTTTAGTGATTTGTATTTCAATAATGTTTACCTTTACAACCTTGGATTTTGGGTCCACTTGCATAGTCGGTCGGTCGGTCAGTCTAGTTTATGAGGAAGTGGCAGTAATGCTGTTTTATTGGGCCTTAAAGCCGCTCAGTCTAACGAAAGAAAAATTATCGTTTGACAATTATGCTAATGTCAAAATTTTACTGGAACTCTTGATTCATTTCTATCGTTGAGATGATTATTATTCATCTGAGTCTCTTGAATCATCCGTACATGATACTCCTTGTGTTGTCTTTACTGCGCTCATTTCTTATGTTGTATTGTGTAGGCTATAAGGTTGATCAAGGAGAACCTTCTAGAAAGGAAAAAGACACAAGCTAGAAAAGTTGAGCAAGCGGATCAATTGTGTGAGGTAAGAAGAGTTAGGAATGGTGGAATAAAGAATGTGTTGCGAGATAGGTTGATAAGAGTCCAACTACTACAGCCGTCTATTAGGTTGTAACCATTCATGTTGTTTAAAGACCTGAAGGTCTTTAGCTGTAGTATGATGTATGTTTGTAAGAAAAAAATATTTGTAAGGACGCATTTTGGAGCGTCTATTAATGATGTATGAGTATGAGGATGTAGTTGCTCTGTATTCAGTACATGGTTTTGAATGTGATTATGGTTGATAACTCAGCCCAGTGATGTCACCTAGGTTGAGAGTGTCACAAGTTGGTATCAAAGCTTAGGCAAATGATTCTGTAGACTTTTGAAGTGTCTGGTGGAAAGCCTAAGTTGTTGATGAGAAAGTAGATGAAGAATCTTAATGATTTCGTTGAACTAGGAGGATCATTAAGATATGTGGGTCGAGGTTGGCTAAGGCATGTTTATTCATGACCTTAGCGTTCCTGCTATTGCTGCAGTGAATGAAAGAAAGAAATGGTCGACCTAGTTTTAGAAGAGTGGTTTGATGATGATAAGGTTGTGGTGTCGGATCTCAACAAAAGGATACTGATGAGAATGTAGACGAGATGGAATTAGGGTTGAAAGAACCGAATCGAGGTCCGATAGAAATTAAAATGAAAGGACCTGGTAGAGAAAGATGGTTGAGGTTGAGCACTTTTATTGTGTAAACCTTGAATGGAGAGATGAGGAGCTGAGACTAGAAATGAGTAGAATTTTAATGAGATTTTGGAAGAAAAAGTACTTCCAAGTGATGAGGAACAAAAAAGGACTCATCGACAAGACGATTTGAGTCCCAAACAAGCGGTATTGACTAAACGATAGAGTGGTTGAAAGTTGAACAAGAGGACAAGAAGTAAGTATCAAATTAGATATTAAGGGAGACGATGGACGCCAATATATGGGTCACTCGGGAAAAAATATGACAGGTTGTTCGTGATTGCCCTTCTAATAGGGCAACACCTGAAGACATGCAACAATTGATTCTAAGAGAGAGTCATTGAAGCCTAAAATTGTTAAAGGAGCGTTATGGCTTCTCTGAGGTTGATAGGATGTACGAATAGGGGTGGAGTCCGCTTTTGAAATCGGAACTAAAGTTGTGATTGAGAAAGGGAAGGGTGATGGGGGACTAGTATTATTTACATACTATTGTAGAAAAGAAAAGGTTGTTTAGTGACAAAAACTATTAGCTTTTTGAGCGTGAAGGTTAATATTATGGTGTGCAATTTCAATTATTGTGCTACTCCTTCCTCAGAAAGAAGAGAGGGTTTCCCATCGAGAAGGGCCCTCAATAGAAGTGATTAAGGTGAATGTTGAGGATGTAGGTGGAAGGAATAAGAAGAGAGTTGTATTAGGTCAAGATGACCTTAAGAAAGAGCTAGTGATACTTCTACAAAAAGATTGTGGGAGTTCTAAAAGTACAGCTGGTGGCTACAGCCCCAGTAAAAGGAAGAAAATAAGGTAGATCTCGAGACTATCAGGATACCTGCCGGGGTGAAATCCCACGGGAGGGAAATGGTCTAGTGTAGACAACTATGTGAATTTGAGAGATGAAGAAGATAGTTGAAGTAATAAGATGTGGGGAAATATTAGAAGATAATGTTTGCCAGCTATACATAAAAAGAGAGTAATAAGTGATTGGAAGTACGAGCGCAAACAAGTTGAGACAGTAAGAGTACTTATAGAGCCTATATTATTGTAATAGGTTCAGGTAACATGTTAATGATATATATTTTTGCTTAAATTGCGGAGTAAGTTGGAGATATGTTTCTCGTACTAAATGGAAATATAGAAAGGTGGAAAATCATATTAGGGCAATTGGTGAGTTAGCATATTATTATCCCTTATCAAGTGATGATAAATTTGTTTTAAAGGCGGAATAAGTTGAGAAGAGTTTGAAAATAATTTTCCAAAGGCTGGTAAGGAGGCTCTGATGGAGAATTGCTACTGGATTAGTAGAGACACCATGCGATGGAGGCAGTTAATAAAGAGGTCTAGGAAGAAGGAAGGAAGCAAGGACGGAAATGAGGTATAATCCAGGAATAAAACTAGAAGGGTGAAAAGAAAGGTACGAAGAGAGTAAATGAAGAACAGTTCGGACAAATTTCAGAACCAAAAGGAGGAGAAAGAAAATGTAGATAATGAGGAATGAGGCACGAGGGTGTGAACTATGCTAAGGTAAGTAAAGCATGTCTTAAGTATGAGAGCAAGTCATTGAACTAATGTTTAAGATGAAGCAAAATAGGTTGTTCCAAATGTCAACAGCTAGGGTATATTGACAGGATGGAGGTGCTCTAAAGAAGGGTGATGGTCATTGAAGTAAGAAGAAATGAGGGATTTATGAGACTATGTATTGGCTATCAGAAGCTGATTAAGATGACAGTCAAGAATAATTACTGATTGCCTGACCTAGCTGATATGTCGATCAATTGCTGGGTGCTAAGTGTTTTCTTTCTAAGACTGACCTTAGAATAGGTCATCACTAGTTAAGAATAAGGAAGGATGAAGTTGTCAAGATTTTCTTTAGAAACTGAGACAGGCATTATGAATTCTTGAGAATGTCATGTGAATTGATTAATGCCCCTGTGACGTCTATGAATTTGATGAATTAAGTTTTTGAGAGCACTTGATCGTTGTGTCGTCACCTTATTGGTGACCCTAGGGATGGTACGAAAGGCAAGGGAGAGCTTGCGCAATGGCAAATTTGACAAATTTTAAGAAAGCTAAGTTGTATGTCAAATTCAAGAAAGCTGAAAATTTGGGAAAGCAAGTTAAGAGATTGGGAAAGAGTTGAAAAAAAAGTGACAAATGGGGACAAAATTGGCGTTTGAGATGAGTAGCTTCCTAAGGTTGCTCGGAGGCTACTAAAAAGTCATTGAGAATTTCTCTAAGATGCCCTATTAGGGGAAACTGACTGCGATGATTGTTACGCCAAGTTAATAAGAATGTGAACAACTCGAAATCAAGGTTCGAGTAAAGAGAAAAGGAAGTAATAGGTTGTTGTACATGGAAATGCGACTAGTGCATCTTAATCAAATCAAGGAAGCTTAAGGCCAAGATGAAAGGACGTTGAGATCCAATGAGGATTTGAAGTGAATAAAAAGGAAAATTTTGATGGTGATAAGGGTGATAGTTTCGAATGTGAAGGTCGGATATATGTTCCGCCTAATGATGAATTGAGGAAAGGAATTGTGAAGGGTACTCATAGTTTTAAGTGCCGATTCACTCAGGGGAGACGAAAATGAACCCTAAGTTACGACCAAAAACTTTGGTGGCCTAGCATGAAGAGGGATATCTAAAAGTTTGTATCCCGGTGTTTGACCTGCTAACAGGTAAAAATGGATCATAAGAAGATTGCTAGATAGTGGAAACCACTCTTTGCACCTGAGTGGAAGTGAGAACACAGTCGATGAATTTTGGTGTTAAGATTACCACGAACAACTAAGAGATATACATCTATTTGAGTTGTAGTGGATAGGTTGACTAAGATGTCCCGATTTATCTTGTCCGGGAAGAATATTTTTCTGAACGACTTGCCCAAACTTATTTTAAGCGAGTGATTAATTGTTATGGAGTTTAAGTAACTACTGTGCCCGACAGAGACGCAAGGTTCACCTTTAGAGTTTAAAAAAGTTTTCGAGAAGAAATTAAAACAAAGTTGATCATGAGGACGTTACTGGTGATTGTCGGCGCCCCCAAGACGATGACCCGCAGGTCACTCAGAGACAGGAGCAGGTCTTTGGAGGGCATCGCGCATAATCCGCCTGGCAGTTGGTCACAGGGGCAACCCTCACCTCTGTCAGGTTCTCTTCGCGTCTCTTGACGCATACGCATAAACTGGAGTATCCTTTACCTCCCTTCTTGGTTTATCTTTCTCAAAGGAACCAAAGCCGCCTCTATAGGGTGATCAGATAATCCTCTACAAATGTACGAAAATAAAAACCAATGGATAAGTTCTCTTGGATCTTTATTTTCTCACGAACAAATCAGTGTTAAAAGGAAGTAAAGATGGAAAACGATTTACTAGACTACAACCTCCTACTTAAGGCTAGAATTACCCATCTTTAAAACAGTTCAGACCAAGAGCGGTGAGATTGTTTCTTCTGAATGACGACTTTCTGTAGATCCAACAAATGAGTCTAGTCGTTCTTTCTATTGTCAACTTGTTTAGTGTTCACTATTTAGGACTGATTGTTAAACAAATTTCATAAGCTAACTTTTTGTTTAGGAATTGGTAACATCTTTAACTTGGAGGATCTAGGGCTAGATATGAATAGTTTGAGTGGCACCCTTCCAGAAAATGTATGGAATATATCAACTCTAAGAACCCTTGGAGTTACAGACAATCACCTTTCAGGAACAATTCCCGTTGATATCGGCCAGACACTACCGAAGCTTGAAGGCCTTTACCTTGGTGGAAACAACTTCACCGGCATTACACCCAACTCTATCTCCAATGCTTCTAAACTCACTCACCTAATCCTTGCAGCAAACCAATTCACGGGTGCAATTCCCCAATCACTCGGCCGCTTAGGACTCCTGGAATTCCTTTATTTGGGATTCAACAATTTTGTCAGCCACTCATCAACTCTTGAACTGAGCTTCTTAACTTCGTTGACCCGTTGTAGGAAGCTAAGAGTATTGGGGCTTGAGCATAATCTTCTAAATGGCTATCTTCCAGTTTCAATTGGAAACCTCTCTACCTCTCTGGAAGAGTTGTACGTAGCTGAAAATGGAGTTACGGGAACGATCCCTAATGCGATTGGTAATTTAAGTAGCTTTTTGGTCTTAGGTCTCTCTGAGAATCACTTGACTGGATCTATTCCAACAACCATTGCACATCTGCAAAAGCTTTAAGTGTTGGAACTTAGTGATGATCACATACGAGGATCCATTCCTACGGAGTTTTGTCATCTACCCAACTTGTATAGCCTTTACTTAAGAGGAAACCAATTGTTTGGTCCTGTGACAGCATGCTTAGGGAATGTTTCTTCTCTAAGATGCCTTCACCTAAGTTGTAACAAGTTATCTTCCAGCATACCCGAGAGTCTATGGAACCTCAAGGATCTCTTGGAGTTCGACGTGTCCTCAAATTCCTTACGTGGCGATCTTCCCGCTAGACTTGCTAGTTTGACGGTCGCTCGACTAATAAATCTATCTGTTAATCAATTCTTAGGCAACATAAGTGCCACTATTGGGGGTTTACAAAATTTGGTTTTTCTCTCTTTGGCTCATAAAACTTTACAAGGACATATTCCAATCATGGATAAGCTTGGTGACCTTAGATTTTATCTTATAACAATCTCTCTGGTGTTATTCCAAAGTCTTTAGAGGCACTACTGCATCTTAAATTTCAATTTGTCTTTTAATGAGCTAAGTGGAGAAATTCCAAGTGGATGACCTTTTGAGAACTTCAGAAGCCAATCTTTCGCATTGAATGAAGGTTTGTGTGGTTCTACTCAATTTGGTGTCCCGCAATGCCGTGCAGTTTATCGGTCAAGGACAAATAAAACAATTGTAATCATCTTCGTTTCGTCTTCTATTTCATTGACAGTACTAGTCACGATAGTTCTTTTTGTGTTGATAAGATGCCGAATAAGTAAAAAAGTTCCAACAGAAGATGATATGCAACTTATAGTACATCAAAGAATCACTTACCGTGAAATTTTTGGACTAACGGATTTGGGGAAAGAAATTTAAGTGGTAGTGGAAGTTTTGGATCAGCTTACGGAGTGATGTCTGATGGGATGGTTGTAGCTATAAAGGTATTCAAATTGCATCAACAAAGAGCTCTCAAAAGTTTTGAGACACAATATGAGATGCTCCGCAACATTCGGCACAGAAACCACACGAAAGTAATTACCAGTTGCTCTAACCTTGATTTTAGAGCCTTGGTTCTTGAATACATGCCAAATGGGAGCCTTGAAAAAGCGTTATACTCACAGAATCATTGTTTAGACATCAAGCAAAGGCTGGACATAATGATGATGTGGCATGTGCATTAGAGTATCTCCGTCACGGTTATGAACCACTTGTGGTTCACTGTGATTTGAAGCCTGGCAATGTGTTGCTCAATGAAGATTTGATTGGCCATGTGAGTGACTTTGGCATTGCAAAGCTCCTATGTGAGAGGAGCTATAAGGCACGCACTTAGACACTTGGCACAATTGGATACATTGCTCCAGGTAATACACATAACATTCAAAAAGAAAATGCTAAACATAATTTCCATAATTATTATTTCATAAATAATATTATTTATTCTACAGTTGCTTATATGCTTGATGTAGAATACGGATTGGGAGGTTCGATCTCAACAAGCAGTGATGTCTACAGCTATGGACTTATGCTCATGGAGACGTTTACTAGGACGAAGCCCACCGATGAAATGCTTGCTGGAGGGATGACCCTGAGGTTTTGGGTGGAGTCGTCCCTTCCTAATGAAATAACTAAGGTTGTAGATAAGGATTTTCTAAGGCAATGAGAAGATAATTTAACCAGGTATGTGGAGTGTTTAACATCCATCATGCAGTTAGTTTATTAGGAAGATAAAATACAATTGTCTTGGTATTAACGAGGCATTAGTAAACTCCTATATTGCATTATTGCCGCTGCTTGAAATTCTGAACTCTGTTGCGTCTAATTACAAGTGAATAGAGGAGGAGTTTGCTGTCTAATTTCATTGAGAACTGACATGGATGCTTTGATTCCTATCTTGCGACTACCAAGATGCATGGAGGTATGCTGAGTAAATATTGACAAAAAATGAAGAAAGACGGGAACAGCCTTTGTCAATTTCTTAACAGGGTTTAAGTTCGCAAGGTACAAGACCCTGGCAATTTGACGTAAGAAACTTATATATGGTTAAATTTTGAACTGCATAATTTGGTGATTTAGGTTTAACTCATTATACTTGTTCAGGATGCAAAACCAAACTCTCCGGCAGCAAAGCTAATTATAAGTGCAGTTACCCACATGATAGTTTTGGTTGTCCCTCGTTCAAAAAAATGTTATGGTGTCAAATTGACCCTAAAACAACTTTTGAAACCAATCACGTGGAACCCAGATGTACAAACTACTAGTAATAATCAGAAAAAGACACATTAAAACCCTTATTTTGTTTGTTGAACGTGCAGTAGAATCTCTGAAAGAAGCGCTGCCATAGGTTTCAATCAAAAATCCCTAACAATCGCCATGAACGTGATTTCAACTTTAATCTCCAAGCAGTCATCCTTGATCAAGCCCTGTCTCTCTAATTTGTCCAAGGCAACAAAGTCCTCAAAACCGTCACTATAGGTTCCAGGGGAAAACGAGTGTTGATCTTCAAACAACATTCAGTGTAAAAAATTAAAGTACGATGCTTACCGAGCAGAATTAACGGCAAAGCAAATAAAAAGCCTGGAGAGTAGAATTCAACTTACCTTCTTTCACCCAATGCTTATTCCTGTCACCAGAGTGGTTTTTCATCCGCAATTTGTACTCAGCATACAACTTGCCTCCTTCAGAAATAGCCGCACCCTTACCCAAGTAGAGATACAGGGAAATGCTTTTACCTTTTGACTTGCCATACCCATTGACATACAGACGCAACCACCTGCAAAGCACCCCACGTGGTAGCTATATATAGTATTAACAGGAAACCATTGTTGATCAAATTAAATAAGAGGAACTGGAATGGAAGAATAGACACTACAAGAAAACAGGGTTTTAGCGACGGGGTAATCCGTCGCTAAAAGTCAAAAATCCGTCTCTAAAAGAATTAGTGACGGATTCACCGTCGCTAAATATCCCTCGTATAAAAGCCCGTCACTAATAGTTTAGCGACGGAATTTTTAAATCCGTCGCTAAATATGTCATTTTTATCGACGGATTTATTTTAATTAGCGACGGATATTCCGTCGCGAATTATATTCTTTAGCGACGGATTTATATTTTTGAGACGGAATATTCCGTCGCTAAAAAACTTATTTAGCGACGGAATATTCCGTCGCTAAATAACTGATTGTAGGAATACTTTAGCGACGGAATTAATCCGTCGCCAAAAGTCAATTTTTTTTTGAAATTTTTTTTTTATTTTTCAATTACCCAAACCTGTAATACAATTTTCAAATCTCAACAACAACAACGCGCAATAATCAATACAGAAAGAAATATATATAATCAATTATAAAAAAAATTTATAATAAAAAAAATTCATATATGTACAAGCCGGGAACCGGATATAGCCGGTTAGGAGAGGGAGAAGAGTACAAGGCTGGCACGGGGGGGGGGGAGCTAGGAACGGGCACGGGAAGTGGCTCATCAGGGGTTCCAGAGTCCCGGATCTGGATCCTGCTGATCCGGGGCCGGGGCGGCCTGTCCAGCAGTGCCCTGCTCCCTGATCATCCGACACACCACTGTAGCAATGCGCTGGATCTCCTCGTCGTCCAACTGAGGCCGAGGAGCCGGTGTCTGTGGAGGGGCAGCAGGGGGTGAGGACGCTCCTATCACGACACGAGCAGTCGTGCTAGGCAGGCCGCGTATGCGGCCTTTCGGCCGATTCACGACCTCCGGCGTATCCAGCCATCGCTTCAACCCCCCAGTACTCGCAGCCGTACTAGTGGACGCTGATGGCTGTCCGGACTGCTGCTCGGACCCCCTTAGCTGTTCATACGAGGCCTGCAAAAATAGTGGTTTAACGATATGTTAGGGCATTAATTAACGAAACAGACATTAAGGATAGAAAGAAAAAACATTAACTTAAATAAATTGACTCACATCGATCCGCCGGGCAATATCTGAAATATAGTCGCCCGCCCGGTGCGTCTCGTCCTTGTCCTTCTTCCGCACGTGCGTCTGATTATACGTTAGAGCTACGACCTCATCGTCCTCCAGATCCGGGTGCTCGACCGCGTTCTTGTGTCGGACGATGTCGTGTGGACCGACCCCCCCGTGTGCGTCGAATCTTTGTTCTGTCTGTTCTCAGTCCCGCTCTTACTCTTGGCGTCCCAACCTGGATCCGTAGCCCACCGATCTATCATCTCCCCCCATACGCGGTGAGATATCCAATGTGGGGGATATCTCGCCATGTCCGTCATCGGGGCACCCGCGGGCAGCGCCTTCTTCGCCCTCATTTTCCTTTATTCTCAATTTAGGGCTCAATTACTTCAATTTAGGGTTCAATTAGGGGGTTCTATTGATTCAATTTAGGGTTCAGTTGATTTGAGGCATTCAATTTAGGGTTCAATTAGTTCAATTTAGGGTTCGGTTGGATTAGGGCATTCAATTTAGGGTTCAATTAGGGTTCGGTTAGATTGGGGCAATCAATTTAGGGTTTAATTAGGGGTTCAATTAGTTCAAATTAGGGTTCGATTCAATTAGGGCATTCAATTTAGGGTTCAATTACTTCAATTTAGGGTTCAATTAAGGGGTTCTATTGATTCAATTTAGGGTTCGGTTGATTTGAGGCATTCAATTTAGGGTTCAATTAGGGTTCGGTTAGATTGGGGCAATCAATTTAGGGTTTAATTAGGGGTTCAATTAGTTTAATTTAGGGTTCGATTCAATTAGGGCATTCAATTTAGGATTCAATTACTTCAATTTAGGGTTCAATTAGGGGGCTCTATTGATTCAATTTAGGGTTTGGTTGATTTGAGGCATTCAATTTAGGGTTCAATTAGGGTTCGGTTAGATTGGGGCAATCAATTTAGGGTTTAATTAGGGGTTCAATTAGTTTAATTTAGGGTTCGATTCAATTAGGGCATTCAATTTAGGATTTACTTAGGGTTCAATTATGGTTCAATTACTTCAATTTAGTGGTTGGTTGAATTGAATAAACAATACAGAGGCTTTCTTATCCTGATATCATGCAATGGCCCATAATCTATGACCTTTCAGCGTCACCATGATCTATATCGGTGTTACAGACTAACTACCGAATATGGTTTTCTTCCCTACCTCGTCAAGAATTAAGGAAAATTAGAGATAACAAGTTCAAGTTCTTCAATAAGCCAAGATCCGTCTGAACAACAAAGTGAATGACGTCATAAATAATTCAGATAATTTAGGGCAATTGACAAATTAACAAAAAATTGAACCTAAATTGACATACAAATCTAAATAATTCAGATAATTTAGGGCATGTAACCTAAATTGAAGACAAATTAACAAAAAATTCAGATAATTTAGGGCAATTGACATACAAATCTCGAGGTGGGTACGACGGCGCCGGCGTTGGTGGTGCGGCGGCAGTGGTGGGTTTCCTTGCGCGGCGACAGTGGAGGGCTTTGTGGCACGACCGGAGTGCAAGGCTTGGTGGCGCGGCGTCGGGTGGGGGACGGGAGTGTCGCCGGAGCTGGGTCGCCGGAGGTGAGAACGGCGGTGGGTGGGTGGGAGCAGAATTTCAGAGAGAGAACGGGGAGAGAGAGAACGGGGAGAGAGAAAGAAACCAGATCTGAATTTAAATGAAGGATCTTTAGCGACGGAATAAGACCGTCGCTAAAACTCCGTCGGTGAATGTCTTATTATAAAGACTTTTGCGACAGAATTTTTAGCGACGGTTTTATTCCGTCGTTTAAATAATTTTAAAAAAAACTCAAAATTACTAATTTTATAAAAAATATTTAGCGACGGTAATTCCGTCGCTAAAAGTCCGTCGTTAAAAATCCGTTGCAAAATTCTTTTACCGACGGTGTCTTCCGTCGGTAATAGTATTTTGTAACGGATTTTTAACGACGGTATATTCCGTCGCTTAAAGACATGTAAAAAGCGACGGAATACCTTCCGTCGCTAAAACTCCGTCGCAAAATACATATTTTCTTGTGGTGACATACAAGGGATGGTCACCAATTTTGTACTCGGGTGACCAGTTCTCTTTGTCGTCGTCCATGTGGGAGAAGTTGGGAACTAACCAAGCGTGAGAATTGTCTTTAGGGCCCTTAATGACGGACAGACACGCACCTTTACGAGTATCCATAGCAACGTGAAGCTCGACGCCAAGTACACAAGAGTCGTCATCATCTAGAAATCTGCCGGAGGTAGTGAAAGTTTCAAGGGCTAGCAACCGATCATAGCCCCCCTCGCTTTTTATATGATCAAAGCGGCAGGTAGTACCACTGGCAATTTGGATATAGTGTTCAAGTCCGCATAAGGTACAATCTTCTATGATAACATATGTTGCTAATAAAATCCGTATGCTCTTGTCTTTTATCGTAGCAGTAGAATTGTGTGTGAGTCGCTCCTATATGTCTTCCATGCTTATTTCTTCTCATGTGAAGACTGCATCAATCCCGTCACACTCATAGCAGACAATAATGTAGATGAACTATTACCTGCGACGGCTGAGAACATTTGCTGCCTGTAATCATACACCAGCATCTTGAAAAAAGTCATGGTCGGCCAAGGTCTTGGCCCTGCCATTTTCAGTGTTAATAAATTGGGTCAGTGGACCCATTATCCGCCCACTAACAGATAATGTGTATTTGTTAGTTTGGATAAATACAGTTATTTAGAGAATATTTATCTCTTAAGTGTTTGAGATAAATACAATCTTTATCTCCTAAGAGTTGGAGGTAAAGTCAGTCTCTAATTGTATCTCTATATAAAGGCTAGAGATATCCCAATAAATTAGAAGTCAATAGTAATAACCCTCTCTCTATAGCACTCTCTCTAGAGCAATCACCAAGCTCTAGGATTTTGTTCGTGGACGAAGAACTCGACTCTAGTAGCTGTTTTCGTACCTGCGAAAAAGATCAAGCGTGATGGAGGCTCGTAATAACAAGGATCCTACGTCGGAATATTCGGAGACTTCATACGGTATGTTTCTGAACCCACTACGTGTTACGTGGTGGCGCAATAATTGTTGTAATAGTTTCAACATTGGTATCAGAGCATGATTACTTGTTGATTCGCCTTTAACATGTAATTAAATTATGTGCATGTTGCGATTTTTTCCGGATACATGAACGAGACCCATTACAAAAATTCGAAATTTATTGAGCATGTTTTTCTGAAAAATAATTATATGATTTTGTTCTCCTATGTTTGAGGATGAACTCCATAAAATTTTGTGATTTTTGGATGCATGATTTGTGAGAAATCACAATTTTATTTTTTCAAGAAAACTGTATTTTTTCGAGTTTTGGGACTCAAATTCGGAGCATGATATTCAGTTTTTATCATGATCGTTTGGTACATAATTAATCTATGTCGCATAAGCTTTCCAACGATATATCGTACGCATTATTTGACTTAAAAACGAGAGAGATATGGCCTTCGAAAGTTGGCATCGCGACATGGCGGCGCTGGGAAAATTAGGACTTTCCTACAAAGAAGATGAACAGTGAACCCATGCGCGCCACGCGCTCAAGCCGAGCCGCAGACGCGCGCCACACGCGAAGGCAGCCGTACACGCGCCACACACGCAAAGCCGCGCCGCCACGAGCCGTCACGCTCTTCCACGCCCCAGCCGTGGCTGAGCCTACGCGCGGAACGCGCCACACGCGCCAGCCAAGGCTGTTGCTTCACGCGCCACGCGCGGCTGAGTTTACGCGTCCACGCGCGCGTGCTTCACACGCGCCTACTCTTTGAACCTGCTGCGCTGTCCCACACGCACGATGGCGCGTGGAGGCGCGTGCAGGCTGTTTTTTGGCCGGTGTTCGTCACCGCCGACGAGTGGAGCATTGTCGTGCCTTCTGAAAATTTTATATGGTGTTAAATTTACCTTTCTATGCTCTGTGTGTATTCTGTTTAATTTTTTAAACGACTTTTTCTATTCAAATTAGCTTTAAAGTTTTTCTTTTATACACACATTTTTTTTTTAATTGCAGAGGGTATATTAGGGATAAATTTACTGTTTGTCAATTTTTTTTAGGATTTATCTCTCAGTTTTTGGTCATTTGTGAGTATTTTTGTGGTACTTTTGTGGTTCTCAAAAATACGAATAATGAGTAAATATTATTTTTTGCACTTCGTGAGTAGCAATAAATAGTTTTGGAGAGTTATATGACATAGATAAGTTATGTCTAATTTGTTACATGCTTGCCTTGATTTGTATTATGGTTTAAATATACTTTTGAGGTATTTCTTTTTAAACCTAATTTCAAGGCCTTCACACCCGTTTTCCTTGGAAGGAGAATGTGGCTTATTCATCCATTTTATTACCCTTTAACTTGTTATTTGAGCATGCTAGTTTTTGGTTAAATGGATGGATATTAGATTGGCATTCTAAAAAAACTTATGTTTCATGTGTTTACTCTTATTTTAAGAAAATTCTTTTGAGAATAATGTGTTGTGCGGCATCTCCATTTGTTTTATTGGAGTAGTTTGTAGTAGGATTCTCAAAGATGTTGTATTCTACTATTTCCCTGTATATTTCAAGAAAGCCTTGTACGAGATGTAATTTCGCACGCACATTATTCAAGTTAAAATTTTCTTAGCATAAGTTATTAGAATGCGAATGGGGCTCAGTTGAGTCCTTGCACACTTTATTGCATGGTGCAATTTTATATTGTTCTAAATTATCATGTGGATGATTTATTATATTGTGGCTTATATAATGATGAAATTTATTGCGAAAAATTACTTGAAAAATATTTTTTCCAACTCACATACATGGGAGATGATTACGAGCTTAGCAAATTTTCGATTTCATGATGTGAGGAAGGATTATGTTTTTCATTTGAATTTTTTGAAATAAAGAGAAGGATGTATAATTAATGTCTTTTCCTTGCGCAATCTAATGTAGTGAATATAATGGCCACCAAGAATGTCATAGCTGATCTCGTTAAGGGTGAGAAACTTAACGGAGACAATTATGACGTTTGGCACAAAAAGATGAAATTCATGCTGAACGAACAAGAGCTCGAGGAGCACTTGACCAAGGAGATGGTCGCGCCAACTGAGGCGCAACCCCTAAGAGACCACACTGCCTACCAGAAATGGAATCAGAAAGATCGTAGTGCGCGCTACACCTTGTTGAGCAGCTTGCAAAATGATCTAATCGGGCAGTATGATGAACTTCCAACTTGCAAAGCTTTATGGGAGCAACTCAAGTTCTCTTTTGGTGGAACCTCAACTACGCGGCTTCGTAGCCTTGTGATTAAGTTCGAGGAGTACACAAAAGACCCTAAACATACCATGAGTGAACATCTAAGGATGATGTCCAATATGATTGGTAAGCTGAGGGATGCTGGCCATGCGCTCATAGATGAGCAGCAAGTCAGAGCTGTCATAAGGTCCCTTCCTGCCTCATGGGCCAATATGAAACAGATATTGACTCACAGTGAAAACATCAAGAACTTTTCTGATGTTTCACAGCATGTCATCCTTGAGCACGAGACTCGAGATGCTGACAAGACCCTTGCTTATGTCGCCCAAGGGGGATCGCGCAATGCAAATGGCAAGCGCAGAAGACAAAGTAAGAAAGGTCAGAAAGGCGAGGCTAGCACTTCTGCGCCAAAAGAAGGAAAAATGAAGAAATGCAAGAGAGGAAAACGTGGTGGGAAAAAGGATCTGTCTAAAGTTAAATGCTTCAACTGTCAACAGAAAGGACACTTCGCTCATGATTGCACTGAGCCGAAGAAGGTACTTTCAGAATCTCTCTCTCAGTTATATGTTTCCTCACATGTGATGGTTGCTCATTCCTAACCTGTGTGGTTTGTGGATACAGGTGCAACAAAACATGTAGCACGTGATCGAGAGGGGTTCGTAGATTATACCGGATTCCAGCGGGTAGCAAACATATCTTCATGGGAAACAATAGCTCCGAAGAGGTGCTAGGGGTTGGTTCTTACCAGCTCAAGTTGCGCACTGGGTGCATATTGATTCTTGAGGATGTGCGATATGCACCCACTGTTCGGCTTAATCTACTTTCAGTTACTGCTTTATTAGACAGTGGTTTTTCCTTTATTTTTAAGGGTAATAAGTTGGACATCTTTTTGGATGATGTTTTGTTCGGACATGGTTTTCGCATGGATAGTCTTTTTCAATTGGATTTAAATGATTCACAGTCCTCTTATTCTTATGTTGTGAATGATAATATTGTGAATGATTCTACCACCTGGCATGCAAGACTGGGCCACATAGGCCAAGATAGGATGACTCGTTTGGCTAGAGAAGGCCTTTTGGGCCCACTCGCAAGAGTCAATCTACAAACTTGTGAGGCTTGTTTGGCCGGTAAAGCATGTAGGAAGCCTTTTGGAAAGGCTGTGAGAGCAACTCAACCACTTGAGCTAGTTCACTCTGACATATGCGGACCTATGAGTGTAAAGGCACGCCATGGCGCCTCTTATTTCCTTACACTGATAGACGATTATACGCGATATGGTTATGTGTATCTGATATCTCACCGCTATGAAGCTTTAGACTGTTTCAAACGCTTTGTAGCTGAGGTTGAGAATCAGAAAGAGAAGAATTTAAAAACTTTTTGCACTGACCGAGGACGCGAATATTTGTCAGATCACTTCAAGAAGTTTTGTGAGGAAAAAGGGATACGTAGGCAACTTACTATTCCTAATACTCCACAACAAAATGGCGTTGCGGAAAGAAGGAATAGAACATTGTTAGACATGGTTAGGTCTATGATGGCGCAAGAAAACCTCCCAATATCTTTTTGGGGGGATGCTCTTTTGACTACAGCCCATATACTTAATCGAGTGCCTTCACAATCAGTCAAGTCCACCCCATATGAGCTTTGGAATGGCCAAAAGCCAAATTTGGATAACTTGCGCCCATGGGACTCAGCAGGTTATGTTCACAGTATTTCTCATAAGTATGGGAAACTAGGGCCTAGAGCTAAAAATAGTATCTTCTTTAGGTATTCTGAAAACTCTAAAGGCTATGTGATGTATGGTGAACATCCAAATGGTGGAAAGACTGAAATAGAGTCTCGTGATGTCGATTTCATAGAGAATGATTTTCCTAGCATTGGAGATGCAAGTAAGAATCTTGACCTCTATGAGTTAGAGGAAGTTGAAGCCACTTTATCATCTCCAAGCGAAGGTGGGGGATTAGTTCCTCATCCTGTTGTCGCTGAAGATAGTATAAGTGATCTTCAACCTAGTGGGAGCATCCTAGACAGTGGGAGCACACCATCAGGACCATCAGGTCAACAAGATTCTCAACTGCGTAGAGGTGCACGAGGAAAAGTTCCACGTCGTCATTTTGAGATTGACGGTGAAATTCTTATGTGCACTCCAACTGATGAAGATGAGCCCACTTTTATGGAAGAAGCCTTATCTTCACCTGCTAGTAATGAGTGGATGGCTGCAATGAAAGATGAGTTGAGCTCAATGGAGAAGAATCAGGTCTGGGAGTTGGTTGACCTTCCGCCAGGGCGCAAGACTGTTGGAAACAAGTGGGTTTTAAAAGTCAAGTGCAAGGTAGACAGGTCAATTGACAAGTATAAGGCACGTCTTGTGGCGAAAGGCTATACCCAATTGCGGGGTGTGGACTATGAAGACACTTTCTCCCTAGTGGTGAGATTTGCTTCAATTCGCCTGATCCTAGCTATTGTCGCCCAGCAGGATTTAGAACTTTTTCATATGGATGTTAAGACTGCGTTTCTCAATGGAGAACTAGACGAAGAGATTTATATGGCTCAACCTGAGGGTTTTGAAGTCAAGGGACATGAGCGCAAAGTTTGCCGGCTCAAACGTTCTATATATGGTCTCAAACAATCGTCTAGGCAGTGGTACTTTAGGTTTCATCATGCCATTACCTCTATAGGTTTTGAAATGATTGAACAAGACCATTGCGTTTACGTAAAACGATCCAAGAAAAATATTCTGATCCTTTCTTTGTATGTGGATGACATTCTTTTAGCTGGGAATGACATGAGTTCCATTGTCGCCACTAAGCAGTGGCTGTCCTCAACTTTTGAGATGAAGGACATGGGAGAAGCTAATTATGTGCTCGGGGTTAAAATCATACGTGATCGTCCAAAGAGACTTCTCGGTTTGTCTCAAGAGACATATATCAAGAAGGTCATTGAACGATTCCGTATGCATAACTCAAAACCCATAGACACTCCAATGGACAAGGCGTGTACTTTAACAACAGACCAATGCCCAAAGAATGATGAGGAAAAGAATCGGATGTCCAAAGTGCCTTACGCGGCTGCAGTTGGGAGTCTGATGTACGCTATGTTGTGTACGCGTCCAGACATCTGCTTTGCCGTTGGAATGGTGAGTCGTTATCAGAGTAATCCTGGACCCGCTCATTGGAATGCGGTGAAGAGGATTCTTCGATACTTACGTG
This sequence comes from Escallonia herrerae, assembly GCA_033070095.1. Classification (NCBI taxonomy): domain Eukaryota; kingdom Viridiplantae; phylum Streptophyta; class Magnoliopsida; order Escalloniales; family Escalloniaceae; genus Escallonia; species Escallonia herrerae. The sequence goes on along the minus strand of JAVXUP010000971.1, from coordinate 15,805 downwards.
GAACCACTGATCTCGTCCTGTGCTATCATGGTGGAGACTTGAGATTGAGAGGATACAGCGATGCTGATTGGGGCGCTGATAGAGATGAGCGCATATCCACTTCAGGTGGAGCTATCTCTTGGTACAGCAAGAAAAAGTCTTGCATCGCCCTATCCACGATAGAGTCGGAGTATGTTGCTTGTTCAGCAGCAGTCCAGGAAACTGTTTGGTTGAGGTCATTCTTACAGGCTCTAGGGGTTACAGCTCATGCAGATGAGTCTGTCACTGTTCACTGTGTCAATACAGCTACCCTAGATTTTGTAAAGGACCCCAAATATCATGGGAAGGCCAAACACATAGGCCTTCGTTATCACTTCATTAGAACTTTAGTTGCGCAAGGAGAGGTGACCATGAAACATATACCTACTGGCAGAATGGTGGCTGATCCTTTGACCAAGCCTATTGCTAGAGATGTTTTCCTTTCTCACATTAGGAGTATGGGACTACGTAGGTTTTGATATGTTTATGGCATCTTATGTACTTGACATTATTTATTACATTAAATTTTCATTCCTTGATTTGAGTTTATTTTGGAATGAATGGATAATCTTTGTGATTACATATACATCCTTGTTGAGAGTGTCACCAGGCTCGAATTGACCCACTCACACGGGTAATTCACCTTGGCGCTAAGATAGCGAGCAAGATGAGACATAATTGTCTTAAGCGCCAAGTGGGCGAATAAGATGATACAGCTTATAAAGCAAACATGTCGCCTTAGTTGGAGCTAAGATGAGACCTAATAAATGTAGGTCGATCATAGAGTATCTCCACAACTCTATGTAGCCTGTTTACAGCCGAATGTGAGATTTCAGGCAGGCACTATGAGAGTGACTGGGCTGAAAAACTCAGGTTAGGCGCTTGTACAGCGACTAGACTTAGATTCGTATGGCGTATTTATTATACATTTATGTGACACGCCCTTGCGGGTTACGCCATAGCATGCAAATCATACTGCATGTGCTAAATGCAGACCGACAGTGGGAGTGACGAATGAATCCCTGCTTCGTCATTGTGTGAGCCACTTGGATCGAAATTTTTGATCCTATATGGTACCCTTTTCACCTTAGACTATGTCATGAAGAGGATACTCAATGTCGCTACTTTAGCATGTACCCTTGGATCATGGATGATGCGGTCTCGCGGGGCATGTCTAGGAAAGCGGTTGGGTCTAATTGGAATGACATGAGGGCTTTGGGAAGAAAGTTCAATATTACATCATGTTGTGTGATTCATAGCCCGGGCGACTTTGTCGATTTTCGTTTCGATATGAGTCATGAATACATAACATATAAGAGGTTTAACACTGCTCACTATGAGGGATTTGAGAGTGTTTAATCTGGTGTAGTTGAACTATCTGGGGTACATACGAGATTTTTTGAGAGTGATGTATTGTGTTAGTTTGGTGATAACTTAATACAATACTCCTCAACTGGACATCCTTTCTCGTAGGTCGCACGTTCCATTTCCTGTATGAGGAGATGAGTGGACGAGAGATAAAGAGGGACTGTACGATTTATTTGCCCTGTCTGTGGGCGAGTGGGAGCTGTTAATAAATTGGGTCAGTGGACCCATTATCCGCCCACTAACAGATAATGTGTATTTGTTAGTTTGGATAAATACAGTTATTTAGAGAATATTTATCTCTTAAGTGTTTGAGATAAATACAATCTTTATCTCCTAAGAGTTGGAGGTAAAGTCAGTCTCTAATTGTATCTCTATATAAAGACTAGAGATATCCCAATAAATTAGAAGTCAATAGTAATAACCCTCTCTCTATAGCACTCTCTCTAGAGCAATCACCAAGCTCTAGGATTTGGTTCGTGGACGAAGAACTCGACTCTAGTAGCCGTTTTCGTACCTGTGAAAAAGATCAAGCTTATTGGAGGCTCGTAACAACAAGGATCCTACGTCGGAATATTCAGAGACTTCATACGGTATGTTTCCGAACCCACTACGTGTTACGTGGTAGCGCAATAATTGTTGTAATAGTTTCAACATTCAGGTACAGAGATATGTGATCTTTAACACCTCGGTCCCTTCTTCCATTAGGGTAGAGAATTAATCTCCTGTGATAACATCAACCAAAGAATGACCTAAATAAATCTTTCCTTCTCTTTGCCCAACTACTAAAAACTGGGAAATTCATAATACATATACAACTCGAAGTATATGCATGACAGATGGCCTGAAACTCACCACTTGTAGCCCCAAGCTTCAAAAGAACCTAATACGTGCTTTTCTTTCTTCATCACACGCAGTAACGAGAACGATTCAATCCTAATTGTGTACTGAGCAGCTGGGACGTTTTGCAACGAGCTTACAGGTCCTGGGACATTATAATTTGTCATGTAAATCATACGTCTCTCTCTCAGCACTGAAAGATGACATGAGCGAGAGCTAATTGAAGAACAAACTCCCGCACTCATATAGATGAGATTCCGCTATCAAGGACTTCGTTAATCGAGAGTAAATGTGCCACAGACTCGTTAATTGAGAGTAAGGTCCATTCTCTTTAGAACAAATTTTGACTCCTACTCGGGTCGTAGGAGGAAAAAATTTGGCTGCTACTCCGATTTGAGGAATCTTCCTCCTACCCCCTATATAACGACAATCAATCGTATCTAAATCATTCTAGTGGCTTTTATTTAGTGATGCTAAAAAGTGCTGCTAATAATTGTCTTTGAAGGTCTTAGAAGAAAAGCCAGAAATATTTAGTAACTATTAATTGTCACTATACACGGGATAGGAGGAAGATTCCTAGTTATTAAGTAACTATTAATTGTCACTAGAAACATTTACAGGTCACGGGATATCATAATTTGTCATGTAAATCATATGCTTCTCTCTCAGCACTGAAAGATGACACGAGAGAGCTAATTGAAGAACAGACTCTATTCTCTTAAGTCGTGGCTCAACTGCCGCACTCATATGGATGAGATTCCGCTATCAAGGACTTCGTTAATTGAGAGTAAATGAACCACAGACTCGTTAATTGAGAGTAAGGTTCATTCTCTTTGTATATTGTACATGTAAATATAGAGAGAGCAAAAAGGGAGGATTAATGAGTATAAAGCTAAAATTCAAGGTCATGCTACCGTGCAATCTCTTGATGTGTTAAGCACCATATATTTTTAAGTGTTTCTACTAAATTTGTAAAATTCATTGCTAAGCGTTCAAAAATTACTCCCAAATGAGAATAAGGTGGGATTTTACAAGAGTGTCTATATTCTGTAATTGCACTCAATACATATGAGATTTTAAGTTATTATACTAAATTACATGAAGTATAAAGAATACTCCCCACTTCATGTGTAGTATAATATTTTGTCGCACTTTATGGCATTTGCTTTAGAAATTCTTATGATCTACCCTAAATGCCCTTGTGAGTTATTAGGATTTTTTTTTATCCTTTTCTATTTTTATACCTCCCGAGGCATACAATACAGACAAATCAACTTAGCCATGCCACCACTAAATCTCCACCTCCGTAACCCAGATGCAACTTCAGCAGCCCACTTACAAACTCAACCACCGCAAACAGATCAGATGAATTTGCCGGTGCCTTTCTCCTTCACCCATCTCTCTCCGCTAAACAAACGCATCTCTGACCAACACATATACGCATCAGATATCTGATCAGATCTGACCAACACATACACACATGTACCTCACTTCTTCTCTCCTCCCTGGGAGAGTAGAATGAGAAGCACACAACATACCACTTGTATCATTAGTACCCATGGCAAGTCAAAATGTAACAATTAAATTGGGACGGAAGGAGTAATATTTATATGACCAAATTTATTTTTAAAAAATCACTTTACACACAATGTGCAAAATCATCAAACTAGATTTATAAAATAAGTCACTACTACTTGTAAGTATGAGCCCAGTAACTTAGGCTCTGTTTGACAATACTTTTATTTTTCAGTTTTTAAAAAAAATTAAAGAGCAGTTTAATTAATTTAATTTTTACAAAAACAAGTGGATGTTTGATAACTCAGTTTTTATTTTGAATTTGTTTTTTTGTGGCGTTGGCGGTGGTGGGGCGTGGCGGTGGCCGACGATGGTGGTGGCTTGCGGTGGCTGGTGGCTACTGTCGCCGGCGGTGGTCGTTGGCCGCCGACAGTAGCCGGCGGTGGCCACCGAAGATGGTCGTCGAAGGTGGCTGCCGGCGGTGGTAGTGGTGGTTTAAAAAAAATCAAAATTGAAAAACGAAACTCATTTTTTGAGTTTTCAGAAATAGTCTTGATTTAAAAATTGATTTTTTAAACTGAAGGGAAAAAAAAATATTACCAAACGCAACTATTTTTGTCAGTTTCTAAAACTGAAAAAAAAAGCCCTATCAAACGGAACCTTAAAATAAGCCACTACTACTTGTAAGTTCAAGCCGGTTTCTAAAATAAAGTACATCATAAAGTTCTAAAATGTGTATTAATGCGTACCTACATATTGTGAGACAAAAAATATATTAACATCATAAAAAAATATTTTATTTTTGGCCATAAAGAATATTCTTAGTACCTAATTTAATCACAACTAACTTAATTACAATATCAAAAAATTAAATCACTTGTATTACTCCTAACTTTCGGTTATTAAATAGCATTATTTATTTGAATAGGCTCATGCAATTATTATGAGATATTTACTTATAATATATGTTTACATGTAATTTATTTATATTGTAAACTGAAAGATAAAAAAAAGATTGTGACATATTAAAGCCACTAGATATTTGGTGAGTAAAAATTACTCCAAATGACCTCCCTCTTCACAGACACTCCTATGGTGCCTAAAGAAAGACATGCGAAGAGCTTTTCCCACTAGAGAACTATCAGACTGTTAAACAGCTCCTACTCTCTGCCATTCCTACTTAGACTTCTTACCATCTCTACTGACTCTACAAGACTTCATGCGCACGTCAGTTTCCATATTAACATAATCGTATTTGGTGAGTAAAGTAAGGGAAACGCTCTGTTCTCCCTTTTTATTCTTCTCTGCAAACTTCCTGTTGTTTCATGTCATATTTATCTATTACGCATTCATTCAATATGTCGCACATGCTATTGCTTCCCTTAAAACCACCTTCACTCCTTCAAATATGGCCTATGATCATCATTCACACATACGCAGGTGTTACCAAGTTAAAATTATACTACTTCGACATTTACGCATAGACTTTTTGGTTTGGGTTACAATCTCCAGCTATCTCCTGTTCTGTCTCCTCCATACCTTTCATCCTAATCAAATCAAAGAGCTTCATGTTGTCTTTCTCGTTACTATTGCATACAAGGTGATTGAAGATATGCAATTGCCCGTAGCGCTTGTTTGCACCTTCTAATCACCTCACATATGTCTTGAATTGGTTCCATATTCTCATAATGTCTTACTTAGTGCTCCCAAAGCTATCTCTCGAGGGGCAAATCGACGCTACCGCTGCATAAGTTGGAATAACGCAACCTTTTCGGTTCCCATGCCCTTCCATTTGTCTATTCAAAAGGGGGAAGTACTCCACCACCACGACTCACGTTTGTACTCTTTTTTTCTGCTTTGGTTCTTTTCCCGATATATATTTCGAATTTGGGGTTAATATTGTTAAATCCTTCCAAATAGGTTGCAATATCAAGTCTTCGAATTGCATTTTCTTATCACTCATCTGGTCATAATGGTATGTTAATGGACACTAGATGATGATCATAGAGCTCACCGAGTTGGTGAGTCCAACTAAACAACCTCAATCTTCTAGGCTGTGTTTCACAACGCAATTAAACACCTAAAAACTTAAAATCTTTAATAATTTTTAATTAATTGCGTTGATAACCTTTACCCTTGTAGCACTTAAAAAAGCAATTCTTGCAAAAAAATATAGGCCATAATTTTAAGTCAGGGTGGACTAAATAGTTACTACTTATCACTCAATTTTAAGTGAGATGATGGTTCAAAGTTATTGAGCAAAACTATACGTAATAGAATAATTACCACAATGACGCCACTTCAAATACATAACAACACTCCCTCCACTGCACTAGAGCCACCATCACAACTACTATGTTCCTTTTGCCACCACGACCACAATTATCATTGCCTAGCCGCCACCCCTACCACCAACACCACTACCACCACCAGGATGTCGCTATCTCCACCACACCATCGCCACTACCACCACTACCTCCTACACATCTGCCAAAATCATCTCCATATCCACCACAATACAAGCAGCCGCCACCATGATGGTATGCCTTTGCCTATCGCCCCCACAACAATTTTCAACACCACATCTTCATGCACCACTACAACCACCATCATCATCACCTTTCCGCCACTTCCACCTCCACCAGTACTACTAACAATTTGACAATAACAAGTTATAAAATCCATACATAGTAGGTATCTAACTTTGCTAGACCTACCACTGTCAAAATAATCCCTTTATGACCACCGATGAATCTTGGCTTTTTGTGTGCCAAATTTGGTTATAGAAACCAAATCGGTTGGAAATTGAATTTGTGTATGTTATCTATGTGCTTTCTTGTTTTCGACATTTGAAGTTTTGTCGGGAGGATAATGCTTTGTTTGCCTATCTTCGCTCCGCTGATTAGTTTATTGGGAAAATAAAATACAATTGTCTTGGTATTAACGAGGCATTAGTAAACTCCTATATTGCATTATTGCCGCTGCTTGAAATTCTGAACTCTGTTGCGTCTAATTACAAGTGAATAGAGGAGGAGTTTGCTGTCTAATTTCATTGAGAACTGACATGGATGCTTTGATTCCTATCTTGCGACTACCAAGATGCATTGAGGTATGCTGAGTAAATATTGACAAAAAATGAAGAAAGACGGGAACAGCCTTTGTCAATTTCTTAACAGGGTTTAAGTTCGCAAGGTACAAGACCCTGGCAATTTGACGTAAGAAACTTATATATGGTTAAATTTTGAACTGCATAATTTGGTGATTTAGGTTTAACTCATTATACTTGTTCAGGATGCAAAACCAAACTCTCCGGCAGCAAAGCTAATTATAAGTGCAGTTACCCACATGATAGTTTTGGTTGTCCCTCGTTCAAAAAAATGTTATGGTGTCAAATTGACCCTAAAACAACTTTTGAAACCAATCACGTGGAACCCAGATGTACAAACTAGTAATAATCAGAAAAAGACACATTAAACCCCTTATTTTGTTTGTTGAACGTGCAGTAGAATCTCTGAAAGAAGCGCCGCCATAGGTTTCAATCAAAACTCCCTAACAATCGCCATGAACGTGATTTCAACTTCAATCTCCAAGCAGTCATCCTTGATCAAGCCCTGTCTCTCTAATTTGTCCAAAGCAACAAAGTCCTCAAAACCTTCACTATAGGTTCCAGGGGAAAACGAGTGTTGATCTGCAAACAACATTTAGTGTAAAAGATTAAAGTACGATGCTTACCGAGCAGAATTAACGGTAAAGCAAATAAAAGCCTGGAGAGTAGAATTCAACTTACCTTCTTTCACCCAATGCTTATTCCTGTCACCAGAGTGGTTTTTCATCCGCAATTTGTACTCAGCATACAACTTGCCTCCTTCAGAAATAGCCGCACCCTTACCCAAGTAGAGATACAGGGAAATGCTTTTACCTTTTGACTTGCCATACCCATTGACATACAGACGCAACCACCTGCAAAGCACCCCACGTGGTAGCTATATATAGTATTAACAGGAAATCATTGTTGATCAAATTAAATAAGAGGAACTGGAATGGAAGAATACATACAAGGGATGGTCACCAATTTTGTACTCGGGTGACCAGTTCTCTTTGTCGTCGTCCATGTGGGAGAAGTTGGGAACTAACCAAGTGTGGGTATTGTCTTTAGGGCCCTTGATGACGGACAGACACGCACCTTTACGAGTATCCATAGCAACGTGAAGCTCGACGCCAAGTACACAAGAGTCGTCATCATCTAGAAATCTGCTGGAGGTAGTGAAAGTTTCAAGGGCTAGCAACCGATCATAGCCCCCCTCGCTTTTTATATGATCAAAGCGGCAGGCAGTACCACTGGCATCTACATTGCAGATGGATATAGTGTTCAAGTTGTGATGCATGAGGTACAATCTTCTATGATAACATATGTTGCTAATAAAATCCATATGCTCTTGTCTTTTATCGTAGCAGTAAAATTGTGCGTGAGTCGCTCCTATATGTCTTCCATGCTTATTTCTTCTCATGTGAAGACTGTATCAATCCCGTCACACTCATAGTAGACAATAATGTAGATGAACTATTACCTGGGACGGCTGAGAACATTTGCTGCCTGTAATCATACACCAGCATCTTGAAAAAAGTCACGGTCGGCCAAGGTCTTGGCTCTGCCATTTTCAGGTACAGAGATATGTGATCTGTAACACCTCGGTCCCTTCTTCCATTAGGGTAGAGAATTAATCTCCTGTGATAACATCAACCAAAGAATGACCTAAATAAATCTTTCCTTCTCTTTGCCCAGCTACTAGAAACTGGGAAATTCATAATACATGTACAACTCGAAGTATATGCGAGACAGATGGCCTGAAACTCACCACTTGTAGCCGCAAGCTTCAAAAGAACCTGATACGTGCTTTTCTTTCTTCATGACACGCAGTAACGAGAACGATTCTATCTTAATTGTGTACTGAGCGGCTGGGACGTTTTGCAACGAGCTTACAGGTCCTGGGACATTATAATTTGTCATGTAAATCATACGTCTCTCTCTCAGCACTGAAAGATGACACGAGCGAGAGCTAATTGAACAACAGACTCCAGCACTCATATAGATGAGATTCCGCTATCAAGGACTTCGTTAATCGAGAGTAAATGAGTCACAGACTCTTTAATTGAGAGTAAGGTCCATTCTCTTTATAACAAATTTTGACTCTTACTCGGCTTGTAGGAGGAAAAATTTTGGCTGCTACCCCGGTTGGAGAAATCTTCCTACTATCCCCTATATAACGACAATCAATCGTCTCTGAATCTTTTTATTGACTTTTATTTAGTGACGCTAAAAACGTGCTGCTAATAATTGTCTCTGAAGGTGTTAGAAGAAAAATCACTAAAAATATTTAATTATTATTAATTGTCACTATACACGAGATACGAGAAAGATTCCTAATTATTAAGTAACTATTAATTGTCACTAGAAATATTTACAGGTCATGGGACATCATAATTTGTCATGTAAATCATATGTCTCTCTCTCAGCACTGAAAGATGACACGAGAGAGAACTAATTGAAGAACAAACTCTCTTCTCTTAGGTCGTGGCTCAACTGCCGCACTCATATAGATGAGATTCCGATATCAAGGACTTCATTAATTGAGAGTAAATGAGCTACACACTCGTTAATTGAGAGTAAGGCTCATTCTCTTTATATATTGTACATGTAAATATAGAGAGCAAAAAAGGGAGGACTAATGAGTATAAAGCTAAAATTCAAGGTCATGCCACCGTGCAATCTGTTGATATGTAACGCACCATATATTCTTTAAGTGTCTTATACTAAATTTGTAAATTGATTGCTAAGCGTTCAAAATTTACTCCCAAATGAGAATAAGGTGGGATTTTACGAGATCGTCTATATTCTGTAAAAGGGATAATTGCACTCAATACATATGAGATTTCAAGTTATTATACTAAATTACATGAAGTAAAAAGAATACGGCCCACTTCATGTGTAGTATAATATTTTGTCGCACTTTACGGCATTTGCTTTAGAATTTCTTATGATCTACCCTAAATGCCCTTGTGGGTTATTTGGAATTTTTTTTTATCCTTTTCTATTTTCATACCTCCCGAGGCATACAATACAGACAAATCAACTTAGCCACCATCGAATCTCCACCTCTATAACCCAGATGCAACTTCAGCAACCCACTTACAAACTCAACCACCGAAACAGATCAGATGAATTTGCCGGTGCCTTTCTCCTTCACCCATCTCTCTCCGCTAAACAAACGCATCTCTGACCAACACATATAAGCATCACATCTGATAAGAATCACACAGCAGCCCCTATGTGGTTTGGATCAGATTTTGGATCAATCTATGTGGTTTTTGCGTTGCGCCGACGCAACGCGGCCTTGTGACTCTCTTAGTTCACACATCAACCCCACCACCTAACTCCGTCATCTGTCTGACATGCATCTCTACAATGATTTGGATCGAGGCGGGCTAGCGGTCGAATTCGGGCAGTGTCAACAGTCCCGAATTTAAAAAAATTGATCATATATATTTTTTAATTTATAACAAAAAAATTACTCATTTTCCAAAAAATACTACACCCTTGATCGTGAAATATCAATTGCTTGTTGAACCCCATGAAGTGCGTGAGAGTAGGAGACTCCAACTTCATGGATTGAAAATTTTTATAAAACGTTCTTAGTGGACAAAAATGTGAATGAAATATCTCATTTAATTGAATTGATAAATGAATTTAAGGAATACAAATTAAGAAAGATTCTGAAAGTTTTTTTTATATTCTATTTCTTTATCCATATTTAATCTTTTATCAACTCATTTTCTCTCTCCTCCCTGACTTCTTCTCTCCTCCCTGGGAGTACAATGGGAAGCACACAACATACCACTTGTGTCATTAGTACCCATGGCAAGTCAAAATGTAACAATTAAATTGGGACGGAAGGAGTAAATTTATATGACCAAATTTATTTTTAAAAAATCACTTTACACAATGTGCAAAATCATCAAATTAGATTTATAAAATAAGTCACTACTACTTGTAAGTATGAGCCCAGTAACTTGTTGGAATTGGGTTTTAAACCCATTGTGAGAAGCAATTTTGAATCAATTTTCAAATGGGTTCTAAACCATATTTTGGTTAGGGCCAAATTGATTCATGTTCATCTATTGGAATAGATGATCATGGTATATTCACATGTCTAAAACAAATGGAAGGTGAATGAGAAAATTGAAGTTAAAGTTGGTGGATCAACTTGAAGGGAAGAGAGAATCCCACATAGAAGAATTAAAGCAAATGTTGTCTCCTTATAAGGCTTAGCCTTGAGCTAAGGGATGGGCCCCTTGGGGGTACCCATGTTTTGTAAGGAGGGAGGACCTAGGTTGACCCAAGGTCCACCGCGCGCGCCGCCCCGTCCCGTCCCGGTCCGTGGCCGTGGCTTGGGCTTGGGCCCATTAGGCTTTATTCTTTTTGGGACAAAAATATTTAAATAAATAAAGTTTATTTATTTTATTTTCCGGAAAGTTGTGACCTTTCCAGCTAAACAGTTTTTCCTGTGAAGAGTTGCACCCCACCCCCCAGTGGATACTGTGTATAAATACGAGTCAGTTTTACAAAAAACTAAACTAATCCCGAAATTATCTTCTGCAATTTTTCTTCTGTCTCGTTCCTGTGTCCGAAAGAGTTCTGTGCTTTTGTTTTGGTTCGCCGGGTCTGCAATTTGGAGTGCTCCTATTTCAGACGTATTGTCGTTGTATCCTGGGAGACTGTCGTCAAGAACCGTCAGCACCATTGCGGGACGAATAAGTCTTAAGGACAGTGAATCAAATTCACGCCTCGACCTTTTTCCTTTGCTGTTCTGCAATCTTCTTGTGAGTTGTTAAATAAACTAGTAATTCTTTCCTTACGTTACTGCTGTTTTTGGAACCTTAACATATGACTGTTAGTATATTTTCGATATTGTTTTTCTGCACAAATATACACAAAGTATACGTAGAAACCAACATTCTTAAGACTTATTACTTGTTTTTTGCATACTTTGTGTTGCATGTGTAGAATCATTGCTTTTGAATTTCGTAATAGTGTTCTCAAAACAGTGTTTTCAAATCAGCGTTTTCTAAATTTCGTTTTCTTATTTGATTCTGTCAATCTTTACGAAAATTATTTTCAGATTCAAAATTTAATTTTAGTGATACTAGACTCTGATTTATACTATTGTGATAGACTGGACTGTTTATTAATTGTTGTTATATTCTGTTGATAGATTTATAACAATGGCTACTAGTGAAACCAATTCGGAAAGTGGACCGATTAATCCCAACGTGCAACACGGTGGTGGGACTGTGTATGCGACGCCTTATGTGGCACCAACTCATGGTTCTGTTGGACTCGGTGAAAGACCGGAAAAGTTCAATGGAAAAGATTTCAAGAGGTGGCAACAAAAGATGTTGTTTTACTTGACCACTCTTAACTTGGCAAGATTCTTGCAAGAGGATGCACCAGATCTTGGTGAAAATCCTGACCGGCAAACTGTGGCTGCCGTGGAAGCTTGGAAGCATTCGGATTTTTTGTGCAAGAACTACATCCTCAATGGATTGGACAATGCGTTGTATAACGTATATAGTCCAATGGTCAATGCGAAAGCATTGTGGGAATCCTTGGAAAGGAAATACAAGACGGAAGATGCCGGCTCAAAGAAATTTGTAGTCGGCAAATTCCTTGATTTCAAGATGGTGGATTCTAAGACAGTGATTAGTCAAGTCCAAGAGTTTCAGCTTATTCTACATGATATTCATGCGGAAGGGATGGTACTTGGAGAGTCTTTTCAAGTGGCTGCTTTGATAGAAAAATTGCCACCTACTTGGAAAGATTTCAAGAACTATTTGAAACATAAACGCAAGGAGATGAAGCTCGAGGATTTGATCGTCAGATTAAGGATTGAGGAGGATAATCGCCAGTCCGAGAAGAAGGCCGGTAATTATCATCAAGAGGCCAAGGCAAATGTGGTCGAGCAAGGTCCATCAAAGAGGAGGAAAATTTCCGATTCCGATGGTCCAAGCGGAGCAAGAGGCTCACATTTCAAAGACGGTGAGAAGAAGAAGTTCAGGGAACTGTTTTGTGTGCGGCAAAGCTGGCCATCGTGCTAAGGATTGTCGCAAAAACAAAGGAAACTTTAAGAAATGAAAGAATTCTCAAGCCAACGTGACCGAAGTTACCAAAATCACCGAAGACGTGACAGATTTGAATTTATCTGCGGTGGTATCCGAAGTCAACTTGGTTGGAAATCCCAAACAGTGGTGGGTAGACACGGGCGCTACTCGACATGTGTGCTCCGAGCGAAATATGTTCACTACATATGAGAGCGCCAACAACGAGAATCTGTTCATGGGAAACTCTTCTTCTTCAAAGGTGCTAGGAATGGGAAAGGTGGTCTTAAAGATGACATCCGGCAAGGAATTGAGTCTCAACAATGTGCTTCATGTGCCAGACATTCGGAAGAATCTAGTGTCAGGCTCATTGTTGAGTAAGAATGGCTTCAAGCTAGTGTTTGAGAGTGATAAATTTGTACTCACTAAAAGTGGGATGTTTGTAGGAAAAGGGTACTTATGTGATGGTCTGTTTAAGTTAAATGTAATGACCATCGTGCCTAAAGTTGTACCAAATTCCGATATTAATAAAACTATTTCTTCTGCTTACTTGTTGGAATCTCCTAATTTATGGCATTGTAGATTAGGTCATGTAAATTATGGTTCCATACAAAAGCTAGTGAAAAATGGATTTTTGCCTAAAATGAATTTTGACTCACATAAAGCATGTGAAATTTGTATTGAAGCTAAAATGGCAAAAACGTCTTTCAAGTCAATTGAAAGAAGTACGGAACCTTTAAGTCTAATTCATAGTGACATATGTGACTTAAAGGTGGTACAATCTAGAGGAGGAAAAAAGTATTTTATTACTTTTATTGATGATTGTACGAGATTTTGTTATGTATATTTGCTTAGAAGCAAGGATGAAGCCTTGGAAGCATTTATGCAATACAAAATTGAGGTTGAAAATCAACTTAGCAAGAAAGTCAAAGTACTAAGAAGTGATAGAGGTGGAGAATATGTTTTCCCTCTTGAAAAATTTTGTGCTGATCATGGAATCATTCATGAGACCACGGCACCATATGCGCCTCAGTCAAATGGAATTGCTGAGCGGAAAAATCGTACTTTAAAGGAAATGATGAATGCTTTGTTGATAAATTCTGGACTACCAGATAACTTGTGGGGGGAAGCGGTCTTAACCGCAAATCATATACTTAATAAAGTACCTCACAAGAAGCTGCAAAAGACACCTTATGAGCTATGGAAAGGTCGTCCTCCTTCCTTCAAATATCTTAAAGTGTGGGGGTGTCTAGCAAAGGTAGCTATCCCACCACCTAAAATGGTAAAAATAGGTCCTAAAACGGTTGATGGAATTTTCATTGGATATGCAAGCCATAGCTCGGCATATCGGTTCTTAGTGCATAAATCTGAAATTGACGATATACACGTCAACACCATTATGGAGACAAGGAATGCACATTTCTTCGAGGATGTATTTCCTTGTCGAGTGGCACAAGAACGGAGTTCTTTAAAAAGAACTAGTATGGACCAAGAACCCTCACAAAAGGAAGATGAGCCAAGACGTAGCAAGAGAGCTAGAACGTCTACATCTTTGGTCCTGATTTTCTAACATATTTGTTAGAAAATGAGCCTCGTACTTACAGTGAAGCAATGTCGAGTCCCGAAACTCCTCATTGGAAAGAGGCTATTAACAGTGAAATAGAATCCATCATGCAAAATCATACGTGGGAACTGGTGGATCTTCCTCCTGGAAATAAACCATTAGGGTGTAAATGGATTTTCAAGAGAAAGATGAAAGCTGATGGAACGATCGAAAAATATAAGGCCAGATTGGTTGTCAAGGGATATAGACAAAAGGAAGGCCTTGATTATTTCGATACATATTCACCAGTTACGAGAATAACATCCATTCGAATATTGATAGCTATTGCAGCTATTAATAATCTTGAGATACACCAAATGGATGTGAAAACAGCCTTCCTAAATGGAGATCTAAATGAAGAGATCTATATAGAGCAACCCGAGGGGTTTGTAGCTCCGGATCATAAGAGGAAGGTGTGCAAGCTTGTTAAGTCACTTTATGGACTAAAACAGGCTCCGAAACAATGGCATGAAAAGTTTGATAAAGTCATGATCGAAAATGGCCTTAGAATCAACGAATGTGATAAATGTGTCTATGTTAAAGGGACGGAAAAAGGATATGTCATTGTTTGCCTTTATGTGGATGACATGCTCATTATCGGGAGCAATAATGAATTCATTAAGGCTACAAAGAAAATGTTGACCAGTAAATTTGATATGAAAGATATGGGTGTGGCTGATGTTATACTTGGTATGAAAATTACCAAAACATCAAATGGACTAGTCTTGTCACAATCTCACTATATTGAGAAAGTGCTAGACAAATTTAAAAGTTATGATGATAGTCCGGTTAAGACACCACTAGATGTAAATTTACATCTAACAAAGAATACTGGTGAAGGAATATCTCAATTAGAGTATTCGCGTATAATTGGTAGCCTAATGTATATCATGAATTGCACGAGACCCGATATAGCATATGCTGTCAGTAAGTTGAGCAGATATACTAGTAATCCGGGAAAGAATCACTGGATAGCTATTGTAAGAGTTTTAAGGTACTTAAAATATACCTTAAACTTTGGTCTGCATTATTCAAGATATCCAGCTGTATTAGAAGGATACAGTGATGCCAACTGGATATCAGATTCTAATGAAACAAAATCCACAAGTGGATATGTGTTTACATTAGGAGGAGCAGCTATTTCTTGGAAATCCTCTAAACAGACATGTATTGCCAGATCCACTATGGAATCTGAATTCATTGCTTTAGATAAAGCAGGAGAAGAAGCGGAGTGGCTTCGTAATTTCTTGGAGGATATTCCAAATTGGCCTAAACCTGTGCCACCAATTTGCATACATTGTGATAGTCAAT